>VXBA01003105.1:0-20459 GCA_013399895.1 Serilophus lunatus | reverse complement strand
GCACCAGAGCCAAGCCAGCACAACCGCAAGTGGAAAACTTCCCCAAATAGCATCCCTGGGTTGGGGAGGCTTTTCACTGTGTTGTGTTTTGCAGAGACTTCAAGGGCTGGGAGTGATTACCATCAGAAGGAGACAGAGAGAGAGGAGTAGAGTGGCTTTTCCCTTCCCCCTGATTCTCCTTGGCCAGCCTGCCTGGCCTTTGAAAATCAGTTCCCTTATTCCCCTTTTCCCCTTTTCCCTTTTGTGTGGCTTTGTCGGGTGTAATTTTGTGTTAAGTCTAGGACTGCCATAAACTGTTTGCTTCCTCTGGTTGAGTCTCAGACGAATAAACTGTTTCCCTGTTGTTCAAATTCTGTTCAGTCTTCTCGTCACTGTTGAGCGTGCCCCTAGTGCAAAAGCAGTGGTCCTAAACCACCACACCAGTGTAGCCCTATTTCATAATTTTTGTCCATTAATTTCTAAATGTTGTATGAATTTCCATTTCTAATGATGGATCATAATTCCTATTCCCTCAAGTTTTGATATGTGAAAGCTATTTTATACTGTCATAGTTCATAATTATCCCTCTGAGCAGGATAGTCATGGGCCAAATCTAAAATGCTGTGTTAGCATACAAGTTAACACACTATAGGAATAGCACAGGACTATGCTTAAGTAGGTGGGGGACGAAATGATTGCACAAGCAAGTGCATTAAGTGTTTAATGCAATATATAGACATGAATCAAAGTCTGATGCTCTAAAATTTGTTGTTCTGGTAGGTGTTTCAGGAGCACTGCACTACAGCAAATGAACAGGCAAGAGATCCAGTTTTGACTCTTTGAAACAAATGAGAAGAAAGCAGTGAAGCAAGCCAAATCCTCCATATCCCTCTTCTACCCTCCAGGCTACAAATGTCCCAGAGGCACAAATCTTAGTATATGAAAAGTAACTTTGAACTTAGCAAAGATCCAGCTCGTACAAGGAAGTTTTACAAAACAGTTTCATAAAATGTTGGTTCATACTGAGATATATACTGAGTTTGCCTTGAGAAACAATGAATCAGCTTTCAGCCGTTTTTTGTTTTTTGTTTTTTGTTTTTTGTTTTTTTTTAACAAGAGAAAGGGCTTCTACTAGTAATATAAGAGGTTATTGTAGACAGATTAAAAAGGAGATTGAAAAGATTTTTAGATCTGATAATGTATTTTCTGTTTTTATATAAAAATATTGTGGATTGATTCATGAAATAAAACAGTAGTTCAAAGCCTTTGCTTCAAGTGAAGTTTATTCCTGTACCTTTAGACAGCTGCAATGGGTTAACCTTGGCTGGCCGCCAGGGGTCCACAGTCGCTCTAACCCCCTCTTCCCCCACACCCCAGCCATGCAGGGGAAAAGAATGAGATGGTAAACAGTAGGTTGGGATAAGGCAATTTATTAAAAGCAGAAGTGAAAGCAAAGCAAAGCGTGCACAAAAACGAAGCACTAATCTAACCTCTACTTCCCATCCACAGCGATGACTGGCCACATCTAGAGAAGTAGGGATTCAACATGTGTAGTGGTTCTCTTGGTAAGCCACCATGGGAGACAGTGGAGGCCCCTCCACTTTCTGTTTCTCCCCAGCTTTATACCTGAGCTGATGTCATATGGTATGGAATATCCCTCTGGTCAGTTTGGGTCAGCTGGACTACTGGTGTCCCCTCCCAGAATCTTGCCTTCAGCAGGGGGAAGGGACACTACAGTCCCAGTGCTGTGCTCAGCAGTAGTCAAAACACTGGTGTGTTATCAGCACCGTTCCAGCGACCAATGCACAGCACAGCACTGTGAGGGCTGCTGTGTGGGGAAATGGGCTCCATCTCAGACAGACCCAATACAGCAGCTAAAAAGCAATTATATAGTGTAAGAGAGCAATCTCAGTTTTCTATATAGTCAGTGCTGAGAGGAGACTCTTTTTGAAATCAATCCACTTAGTACTGAAATAAGGACATACCATAAATAGAATAAATCATCATTATATTGGAAACCCTTTCCCAGCTGTAGTGACAGACTGTTTGATTTTCTTGGAATAGATATTTTCCTCTTTAAGAACTAAATTTAGATGAGAAGATTTATACCCTAAGTTTCACTACTTGGAAATATGAGACAGTCTATCGTAGCCAGTTTTAAAGGCCCAAGATTTAGGGCCTGTTTCAGAGGCCTAAAAAATTAGCCTGGGAAATTCTGTCAGTGACAGCAAGCTGAAAAGCAAAGTAAGGATAAACAGCCTGAGAAAAGAACCTTGAAGAAACACCTGCAGCAAATAAGGAAACACCCTGGAATATGGCTTTGTCATAATAAGCCAGAATTTTCTCAAAACACATCTGAGTTTTGCACACAGTGGCTTAGAGCTTCACATAGCGACTTAGAGTTTTTCACAATAACAAGTTCTTCTTAAAAACATGTTTTTGAACCCTTTCCCAAAACAAGCCAGACTCTTTCCCATGCCTTTCTCAAAACGGCTTCAACATTTCTCAAAATAAAACTAGAGTTTTCTCAAAATAAGCTGAGGTGACTTCATACTTAGTCTAAGCCAATGAAATTGTTGAAACCAAGTGTCTTCACCAATAGAATCGTAACGTGCTGCATTCTAAAAGGTATAAAACCCTTCAGATTTCTCATTAAAATGTTTTCCTGCATGAAAGACAGAATCCGTGTCATTATAACCTCTGCTGGCTCTACAGAAACAGCAGTCTTCCCTTAAGAAGACTAGTAACAAAATTGAATCAGCCCTTGAAATATCTTTGTCTAGTATATAAAAGAGAAGAAACATTATTAAACTTTTAAACTGTAGTCAAGTCCAACATCAATGCTTATAAATAAATTATTTAAATGCTTTATATAAGCCTGTTATGGTTTGGTATTTATTTTATTCTGTATAGAGAAATTTTTCACCATTTGCCAATGGGGAAAAGGTGGAGAAAAGGGGGAATTGCTTTAATCTCCTCTCTGTTCCCATTCGGCCGTGGACTCACTCCTGCTGCTCCCTCTGCAACTACTGCTGCCTCCTCCACGGCTCCTGCTGCTGCTCTCATCACTGCAGCAGAGGATGAGAGGAGCTGGCACCTGGCACTGACGCTGAGGGACGAGAGGCGGCAGTGTTGAGCACTGAAGTGTGTGTGTGCAGGGAAGGACTTGTTTTCTGGTGTGAGGGGAAGCATAGACTTTCTTTCACACATGACTCGGACAGAGAAGACAGCCTGTGTCTTGGACTCCGAGTGTCTGCAGAAGCTCTGCTGCCATCTGCCTAGATTTTGGCCTGACCTCACTGGAGAATGCCTTCAGATATTGAGGTTCTGTCTTCTNCAAAAAGCTGGTGGGATTGTTTTCCTTTTCCTCTCCTCATCAGCTTGCTGAGGGAGTCCGAGACTGCCCCTGCCATCTTCCTGTGGCCACAGAGACTTATTTGATTTCAAACAGGGAACAGTGTTTTCCTTCTCTTCTCTACAAGTTGTTCAGGTTTTTTGGAAATATTTGGTTTGTGTCTAGTGCTCCTCTTTTTTAAATACATTTTTTATATATATAATTAAAGAGAGGTTATCTCCTTTTCTGGATCTTATAGCCTCCTGCCCCCAAATTTACATCACCTAGTTGTCTCTAAATTTCCTTTGAGGTTGTTTGATTTAGTCCATCAATATCTCACAGTAATTGTACTTTGAGTCTCTGAGTTTCCTTTCTCCTTACCAGTCTTCCAGGATTTGTACACTTCTCTCATTTTCCGACCTTTTCACTTTATTATTAGAAGTTTTTCATAAGTAGCCGATGATACACTTGCTGTTTGGTCCAATCAGTAAAAGTAAATTCTCAAAGATAACTTGTTTTTTCAAAGCAATATAATTTTATCTACTTCTTTCTTTGTCGTTCTGAAACAGATGAAACATTCCATAGGAGCCCTGCAAGAGAATTCAGATATTAAATTTTGGTAATATGATCCTGGTTGTTATTTCTAGGAAGGAGATACTACAATAATTGTTATTTTTCCTTTCATCAACTAATATTGTTCTTTTGAGGCACTGGATCGAAATTCCGGACTATGAACACTTGTGTGCCAAAGAGTGTGAAGATACTTTTTGAATCTTAACAACAGTCTGGAAAAAAAAGACTGTATTTCCTTAAAATACTAAATGAATATTAAAGAAAAAGGCTGAGAGAGAGAGCAGATGGATAGATATAAATGGAGTTATATCTAATATTCCATGCACAGCGTATGTAAAGAGTCATAAAATGTTTGACGTTGAAAAGGACCTTAAAGATCATTTAGTTCCAACCCCTCTGCCATGTGCAGGGACACCTTTCCCTAGACCTTCAGCGATTCCTTGCTAGGTGCCTGAAATACATGTTTCCCCCGAGGATTCCTTTTTCTTCTTTGTTCTGGATAGATTTCTTCAATGTGGCTGAGGTCTACCATGTCCACTGTGTCACAATTTGTTCTCTGTCCCAGGGTCTTCACCTGTGGGAGCATTTGTTCCACAGGCTTGTTCCACAGGCTCATTCCCAGTACAGGCCACCATTTGCGGGCAGCTGTCCCTTTATAACTAGGACCTGCAATTTTGTAGCATCAGATATCGGGACCCTCTGATACACAACTGTCCACAAGATATATAGGCCTTGTGTTGCACGGTGCTTCAGAGGATCCAAGAAAGAAAGACTATGTGCAAGCTGTATAAGGGACAAAATGGAGAGGCAAATGGAGTCTGTCTTTATTGAAAATTCATGTATCTTTTACAGTGTATAGATTGTTTTGGTTAACACAGCCAATAGGAGAAAGAAATAGTGGTCGTATGTTATACAGAGGTCAGTTCCACCAATGTCTTACAGCCACAGTAGATCACAAGATGTTGTTTACATTCCTCAGACAATATGTCATGGTCTGGACTTACTCTATTAATAATTTAATAATGCCACAAATGTCCCTTGGTAATCACCACATCTAGACTCCTGCGTTTAGATTTGGGCCTCTCACTTCAAGAAAGACATTAAGGTGCTGAAGTGTGTCCAGAGAAGGGCAACAAAGCTCATGAAAGATCTGGGAGAGTAAGTCATATATGAGTACCATTTGAGGGAGATTAATTCTATGATTCCAGCATGTTTCAGTCTGATAGCTTTAAAAACTAACTATAGTTATGTTAGGATAATAATGTTTTTTTCTTTCTCACAAAAGCATGGAAATTCACAGTTGAAGTTGACGGCTTGTCTTGGTTACACTGCTGCATTTCTTTCCAAGGATGGTGTGATACATTAAGTACTCATTTCATCTAATTTTTGAAGTCAGCTGATGATTACGAAAAACGGGAATTAATATTTGGGTAAAGCCTCGAGGATGCAAATTACATGAATGACTTTTAGGACTTGGAGACTGGCTCTACACCTTAAGCAACGGCTTTTTACTACTTTGTAGAGTGCTTCTCGTCCTTCTTCTTAGGTTCTCAGCTCCATAGTCTGCCTCCCCATCCAGAGCAGAGGACAATAGAGCCTGCTTTCAAAAGGAGTCAATGAGAAGATTTCTTGTCAAATATCAAACTGTGAAAAAGCTAAATACAATTGATTGTTCCTAGTGACAGTGTGAATGAAAGGTAGCTTAAAAGTCTACAAGATTTTTTTATTTGCACTTTGCATTTTTCTTTAAAAGGTTAGCTAGTGTGTTTTAGTAACATCACTGTTCTCAGACACTGAGAAAATTGGTTTTGCAGTCTTCCTGGGGCCTAGTCCTGAAAGATAAAATCACTCTATCAAAAATGAGAAAAGGGAGAGGAAAATTAAATTCATTTTCAAGCCAAGGTGGCAAAAGATAAAAGAAATCCTCAAGGCTTTCTTGCCTTTTTCAAGAGAAACTCAAAAAGATATAATGAGAAAGAAGTGACATACACAAATTTCATTAAGAGGCATTTTGTGTTCTGAAATGCAGGCATGGAGCCAGTAAATAACCAAAGACGGTTATTTATCAAGTGGTCTGAATTTTATTTTCATTAACATTTTAGTGCTTGCTGAAGCAACATACTTTATATATATGCTCCTGATCTAGTCACAGGTAAGTCAGAAGTAAAAGCCTTTGAAGGCCTTCACAGAAGGTTTGTGTGTGCTTAATTTTGATACCTAAACTCTCTTCTTGTCATTTTTTTGTCCCAGAAACAGTATATAGCAATGAATTTTCCTTTGGCAATTTTGCATGTAGTGTCAACGCTTTGGGGTTTATCTCAAATCTAGCCACATTAGGATCCCAAAGGAAGATATCTTCTGGGTTAGCAACTTCGGTTGATTCTATTAGATGTCCCTGGCAAGTAGCAAGTCTAACTTTACCTTTTTATTTGCCATAATCGAAGAACGGATGTTAACATTCTTGACCTGATTGATTTGATTTCAGCCCATCCTCTCCTTGCACTACAGTAATGAGTATTAATTATTTCAAATATATTACTAGACAGGGTCTAGAAAATGCAGTTCATAAAAGACATTGACTTAGTAGGACTATAATGAATAGAATTTTCAGATATAACTTGAACAATTATGTTTCCTAGAAGAAAAGTGCATGCCATGTAGAATTCATTGCCTTTCAGCAGAATAATATTTCAAGATACACCAATATGTAAGAAAGCAAATATACTTTAAATTGTTTGCTGAAATTAATTTTCTCTGTAAAATTGACTTTGCAGGATAAAAGTCTGTTAAGAAGGTGGAAGAGCAAAGAGTTTGCTCCCACAGATCATTGATATGAATATTCATCTTGGAGGTTGGTAGACAAGTTTCAGTTCACATTGTAAATAATATTTAGGCACAAGCCAGAGTACCTTCAATAAAACTTAGACTGGCCCAAAGCTCTTCTTCATTGCTCTTCAGAAAATCCTTTCCAGTTTCTTGAAGGACATTTTTGAATATAGAGTCTATACTTTAAATTGGGAGGTTTTAGTAGATTCTACTTTTTTCTTCTTTGTTTTTTGTTTGTTTTTTAAATCAAAGTTGTTTTCATGGCAATGCATTTTGTGAGAAAGAACAGGACTGGTTAAGGGGTCTTCTAATAGAGAAGTAATGCAACTTATAATTTTGACAGTGCAAGGTTCAGGTTTGGATACCAGCCATTTTTGGGAATCACAGCTGCTTCCTCCTCCTCCACGTTTTGCTTCAGCATCAGAGAGAACTCCTTGGCAAGCCCATCGGCTTTTCCAGTTGTTGGTTTGAGCTCCATTGTCGTAACTTTTCCAGCAATTTTGTTCTGTTTTCCTTTCTCCCTTTTCCTTTTTCTGTGGGATCTCAGGGAAGGGTGTAGGCTGGTTGGAATGTGTCTCCCTCAGGTGGATTTCTCTCTCTACCGTGTGTGGGTTCCTCGGTGGGCTGTGGGTTGGGGTTTTGGGTTTTTTTTTTGAACACTTTTTCTCGTGGAGAATCTTCCTCCCCGGTGGTTTTTCTTTTTGTGTGTTTGTTGGGTGGGGGTTGTGTTTGTGTAGTGTTGAGGTGTTAAGACAGAAATATATACATATATAGTGTGTATATATATATATAGACATATTTATATTATTATTATTATTTTTATATATATTTTCTGTAATATGTTACATTCACTCAGCGAGCTTCTGCTTTAAGTGGAAAAATATTCTCTGTTGTTTCAAATGAAGACACATACAAACCAAACTCTCTTCCCCAGGGTTAGCATCAGCTTTCAGGCCAGTTAAAGTCAATGGGATCCCCATGATGGCTCAATGACAACCCTTCAACGAAGTGTCAGTCCCCTTCTCTGGACAAGACACCTGTCTGACATGCAGGACTACAGGCTGTCCCCAAGCAAATAAAGACATTTATTTATTACAAAATGCAAGCAAAATAAATATCTACTCTTGTCACAGCTATAGCTGTTCAATATTCCTACATTATGGCCTGAATAACTCCTGAAGGACACGATTAATGACAGCTTTGGCTACTAAGATGTACAAGTAGAATTGAAAAACTACATTGCTAATAATAAAATATGCATGCTTAGATTAGTAATGCACACATGCAGTTTTTTATATAATGATCTTGGATATTTGTTTATGCCCATGTGTAAACATGTGTGCTTTTAAACAATTTTCATAGCTTAACAAATAAGGTCAATTTATTCACTGGGAGCCATAAATTCATCTAATTTCTTCTGCCTTTGTCTTCTGGGGAAAAAAATCTTTGTATGTCATGTGTTTTAGCTCCTTTAAGATTGTTATAGCAGGGGGGAAAACAGAACTTTAATAAGCTCCAAGAAGATAATATTATAGTTGTTCTACCTTTTGTGAAAGATAGCTTTAAAAAATAAATTAGTGTCTTTTTTCTCTTACTTATGAGGAACATTTCTTGAAAATGTTACTTAATTAAAAAATCCCAGAACTTTTTTGTGTTTGTTTGTATTTCAGAGCAGGCAGTAAGTGTTAGAATTAAGTTTTTCAGAGTCTACATTTGCTAGTAGAATTTTTCATTCAGTGCTAACAGTGATCATCGGGGTGACTGCCTCTTAAGAGGTGGTGCTGTAGCCAGATTTCTGTAGCCTGGTTCCCTATCTGCCATTAAAAATGGAAGATCTCCCTCAGTGCAGGTGTCAAGGGAGCTGTTTTGCGTGACACTGTCAGTGAGTGTTTAGGGACTCCTTAGTGCATGCATCATTGATTTAAAAGACAGTTATAGCTCCTCTGGAATCATTCACGTATTCCCATAAATACACCCTAAAGGATACTAATGCGCGCATTACTGGAACAATAGTGTGTAATAGCTGTTCAGTTTTATGCTGCTGATGCTGTAGTTGAAGGTGTCATTCAACCTTTAGACAAAAGTCGTTAGAGGATTATTTTGCACTTCCAGCACAGAAAGCAATAGTAGCCTCCTTTTTGTTAAGACTAAGCTCTGTATTATCTTAAATCCTAGAAAATCATAGAGGCAAAATCCTACGGTGAAAATGAGATAAATAGAACTGGGTTGGGGCAATTTCCTGTGATTGAAAGAATTGTCTTTATTCCTCCTCCCTCTTCAGGTTGTTGAAGGACTTTTTCTCTGATCATCTTGCCCTTTGTCCATGTTCTCTCTCAGTCAATAATTCTCTTTATTTGTGTCAACATATAATTTTTTTATTAGGTTTTATTTTTTTGCTATGGTCTATATACTTTTATTTAGAGATAGTAAAAATGCCAGATTGCTGTTTCTGAGTGTTACATTAACCAAATTTTGAAGTGTAATATGCCGTGAAGAACTTAGTCTTATGAAATCAGTATTGTTTTTTTGAGAAAACAATGAAGTCTCAATAACAGAATACGTAAACAATAGAAGATAGCACAGAAATATTGCAGATAAGTGTCTGACAACTCTACAAGAGGTGGAGACCTTATGCAACATTAATGATCTTTATAAAAGTAAAAAAAAACAACTTAGTCATGAACAATTATTTGGGCAGAACAAAGGATGTGCTCAATCAATGCCTGAGGCAGCTGATCTCAAATTTCCTTCTCCTTTATGTCTTGTGTCTTATTGCAGTCCCTTTTCTGCCACCTTACATTGGTTACAATACATAATGCTTACAATAACGTTTTGAAACAGTTTTCTCCTATAATGCAGAAAAATATACACATCTTACAACTTGTTGACCAATTAGAATAATAGTTTTTCTTGTCTACTTTAACACAACATTTCCAGTCCATGTGTATATTTAAGAGATTATTGCTATATTAACTACTGTAAAGAAACACTAACAAATACAGAAGAAAACCAAAGCAAATTATTTTGTTTACCCTGTAAACAAACAGCTATTAAAAAAAAATCCACTCACCCCAACTCTCTTCAAATTCTCTGAACAAGAAAGTATTTCACTTGTAGTTTCACCCTGTGGACATAATGACTGCAACTGCACTGATCTGTCCTCCATTGACTTGGTGTAAGAACATAGTCAGACTGATTATGTTACAATGGGAAGACCTTATTCATATATGCCAGACAAACAGTGCCATATAAACAAAATATCTTTCAGTCTTTGGTATTCACAACACATCAAGAACAAATTATACTGACACTTACTAGTTTGTTTTATAGCAATGAGTAAAATCCAACCTTTGAAAGCTTGGTTAGTTTTGGAGGAAAAAAAATAGACTAAAATAGAGGCTATTAAAATTAAAGCAGGACAGAGAACAAGAAGTTCCTTGCTATCTAAGCATTCTGATGAATTTGAGATTAATTAGGAAAAGAAGTTAAGAAGTTCTTGTCAAGTTTAGTGGTGCTTTAATGGAAGTGCTTGTTTTCTAGCACTGGGTCTGCATGCATGCATAGTATTAAGCTCTTTTTCTACCCCATGACAGACCAGTCTCACCCAAAGAGACCACTAGGAAAGCCCATTGACAGGATTAACTCCTGTATCTTGCATGGAAGTTGTTTGGGAAAAGGACAGATAGGCAAGCCAAAAATCATGCCATAGGCCCTTTTATCTGTTTCTATCTTATACGTGCAGACATGGGCTACATGTGCAAAGAAAATCTATACTGTAACCCAGTTATATCTGAATTATTGAGAGATGATATTCCTATATGATCCACAGTGGAATTTTCCCTTATGTATACCTTCATTCCCTGGGCAAGTGCAAAAAAGAAAAAGGTGCTCTGTGAGCATCACTGGGCTGGTTTTCCAGGAGATTACTTCTTACAGGACTTACTGTATACAGTAAGGGCACAATATACCAAGGCTTCATACCAAGGCTTCTACTCAGTTTCTTCCCCAAGAGGTAGTTTTCACGAGGGCTGAAAAACAGTAATGTAATACTGTAGAAATTCAGAGAATTGATTAATTGCTTTCTAATTTGGCTAGAGTAGCATTTGTCTCTTTTTTACTTGAGACATGATCTTGAGTAATGTGCTCTAGTAGTCACTGCTTGAGCAGGGAGGTTGGTCTGCATGACCTCCAGCAGTCCCTTCCAACCTTAGCCAATCTGTGAGATTCTGTGAGATTCCCCAAACTGGAAACCAAGTGGGAGAAATCAGCCTCTTTTTTATTTATCAAGGTAACATAATTGTGAAATATTATCCATTATTTCCTTAAGATTAAAAAAATAAGTAGAAATGTGTTGTTTTGAAATTTTTTACTTGAAAGTATTACAGCTAAAAAAATTGTTTGAAAGAGGTCGTCAATTGATTCATTTTAAATGGTTAATTAATGAAGTTATTGGTGGAATATTTCCAACTTATACCAATATTTCCAAGATCAGATATCTAAATGGGTCTTGTTTGAAGGTCAAATCAAATAAATTAAAAAGAAAACACATTTGTCAAGAAATACAATAAGGACAACATTAACCTATTAAAAAAACCCGAACTGCTAAGATTTTTCTAACCTGGAGTTCACCTGCCAGAAATCATATTGACACTAATTACATTACTGATTCAAAATAATGAGCTGGATTCCAAATCATCACTAACAAAGTTATGATAATTAATTAATTAGATGTTGAGAATAATAAAACTTCTTATCACACTTGTTGTACTTGGGCTCCCTGGAAATGGAATATGAGAAGAAAAAACAATTCATTAAAAGAGGTACGAAATAATAGAGTTGCTCTGATCTAGCTTTAACTTTCTAATTAGATATTTAAAATCTTGGCTGTAATACAATACTTTTCATATATAGGTAGGTGATATTTCCCTGAAAAGATTTATGTAAGTAATGTAAGCATTGTTCCTGCAGAGGAACAACAAAAGTATCATAGCTGCCTATTAGAAAAAAATAATGAGATTTAAATGTCACATTGAGGTTACTTGGGTATTGATGATTAATAACAGGGCACAATTTTTTTTCCATAAATTTGATTATTTCAGCAACTTTTAATTTAAGAGTCTGTATAGACTTTTTTAGGGCACTCTGCATCTAAAAGCAAAATAGAATATTATTTTTGCTTTCTACAAAGTGATTTTTCTTAGAACCATAGAGCATCCTGAATTGGAAGGGACCTACAAGGGTCATAAAGTCCAACTCCTGAAGCAAAGGTATATTTGATTCTAACAAGTTCAGGGTTTTGTTCTCAATATTCATCATCTGTGATGCCTGTTGATATTCCCTCTGAAGGAGATTGTTACATCTGAATTTAGAATGTTGAGTGCCAACTTCATCCAATAAACAGTATGAATCTTTTAAGGTGGAGTGACTGTACTTGGAAATTGTGCTGCAAAACTATTTCTCCAAGTAGTTCTGCTGGAGGTACATCTTATGTAAGCTTCACTTAATTTATTTTAGGCCTATCAGATGTAGTGATTTAATTTGTTCCACATTCACATACATTCTTTCTAACTTAGGCTGTTTATTTAAACTCCCAGGTTTTTGAATTTGCACCCAAAAGAATTCAACATGTCTCATACTCCATCCAAATGATAGTGGAGTTTCACCATAGAAGACCTCTCAATCTTTGCAAAACTACTAGTACTAATTACATCTAGCTGCTTTATGCTGGGCACATTGTAAATGAGGACAGCTGCCAGAAACAAGCAAACATTTGTGGCATTTGTGTTTCTTTTATTATACTGATGCAAAGTACATAACAGTTTTAAGAACAATCCATGTCTGTGGATTTTGTGAATGTTTGTTTCCTTTAAGCGTGAGTTTATCCATCTCTCACATAAGCTTCAGGATCTCTGGGAAGGAAAAAAAACAACCATAGAATATATAGAAACTGAGTTTATTAAGTGATCCTCAAGAGATATTTAACATCAGCATCATATCATCATGGACTATGGCACCTCTGGTAGACTGCATGAATGTAAACTTCAAGAAATATACCAGATGGCTGGGTTAAAGAATTTCTGATTTATATAATCATTACACAGAAAGAAGCAAACAATTGCAAAGAATA
Organism: Serilophus lunatus; assembly: GCA_013399895.1. Classification (NCBI taxonomy): domain Eukaryota; kingdom Metazoa; phylum Chordata; class Aves; order Passeriformes; family Eurylaimidae; genus Serilophus; species Serilophus lunatus. The sequence continues at coordinate 7,620 of VXBA01003105.1, read as the reverse complement.
ATTTTTCTGTCCTCTCTTTTGGACTTGTGGAATATCCACAAAGTTGCAATTTTTTCATATGTAAGATGGGGTTTACCTCAACTAAAACATGATTGATAGACCTCTTTTTTCTGGCTGTTTGAGAATGAAAGAGTGACAAGAGAAGATAAAGGAATGAGACACAAATATCTCAGGGGAATAATTCATATCACAGAGTATTTTGTAATAATAATAAGATACTTTCTGTATAGTTGATGTATAGTAATTTTACTATAGTATTTTTCACATAATTTAATCAGTAAAGTCATTTCAGCCACTTCTTTTGTGATTCAGCTTCGGAGAAACCTTGGTCTCTGAAAGTCATGCTCTTTATACATAGCAGAAAAAACTTTAAGGAATTCAAAGTGAGATTCACAACAAACATTTAGAGGAGTATGGATACTTAGAGCTATCCAGCAAAAATCTTTGTCTGAAGTAAATTATGAGACGTAAATTACTAACCACCATATCTTCTTAAGGCAATTTTTTTGTTGATTTGTCATAAGGAATATAAGTAGGTTAGGGTGTGTATTGATAACATCATTACACCCATCAATTCTTTTAAAATATCCTTAGGAGAACCTTTGTACTTCTTTTATGTGACACTCTGCATGTGAACATCCAGAGTCGAGAGCCACTGGGGCACGGTAGGACAGAAAACCTCTGTGCTGGTAGGGTATGATGGCTGAGTAGCTGTCATCTAGCTGTTGTGTTGTCCAGAAGTGAGGTCTTTATGAGAAATAAAGAAAAACTTTATTGATTCAGAATGAACAGATTCAGAACTGCAGGGGCTTTGGTGGACTCTTTGGAGAGGCAGTGTCTTAGAGGGACAAACATATTTTCCTACTTGATGTGAAATAACCCTTAAACCAAGGAAGTGAAGCTCAGAGCTCCTCAGCTGTCAGTGAGTGCTCTATTCACTATACTGTTCTACAAAATACATTATCACCGGAATATATGAGGTTTTTCCTGAATATTTGAAGTTTTAGACATTCTGCCATGTATTATGGCATGTCTAATAAAACCCACTAAATAATTATACAGAGGAGTCAGGCAGAGAAATACTTCTGGATCCCCATCTCCTTGCCAAGTGCCAAGACTGAATCAGCTACACAAATACAGGTCTCTGAACCAGAAGTAAAAAAATGTAATTTTAAGATGCTAAAATGGTCTAAATCAAAACTATGGGCATAGAGATGCTTGCGGATTTTTGAAAGGCAACAATGGAGGAGAATATGAATGTTTAAGGCAAAGCCAGACTTGGTATTGCACTACACTGCACTTCTGGGATTAACCATTCGATTGAATAGTATTGTACTGAGCATATTGTATTAATTAATGTGGGGTTTCTTCCTGAGGTTAAATAAAAGTTTTACTTGTACTACTCTGCTAATTAATCCTTACCCAAGAGAGATGATCTATTTTAATTACTTTCCAGAGGACAATGTTTGGTTTTATTTGTCATACACTTAACAAACAGCCTTTCTGCTTTTTTCTCTCTCTTAGGGCACATTCACAAAAAGTGATGCATCTCTGCAAATTATTTGGCAGCTATTGGTAGAATATAATAAGTACATTAAATTAAGAAATAACTCACCAACATTTTTTTCACCAAATTGCACTACAAAAAGAGAAGTAACAGTTTGTGAAACAGGGGCTTTCCTCACAAACAACTGAGAGCTATGAGAATGGTGCAGTCTGTGTTCAAGGTCTCAACTGCACACAGACAAATGGTTCCCTTTAGTTCTGCTTCACAACAGGAAGTCATTTTTATAAGATAAATGTGCCCAGGGTAAAATGTACTGAATCTCAGCAAGCTGACTTTTGAAGACACAAAGCTTCCTCAGACATAGCGGAAAGTTAAGAGATTATTCAGGGCAAGCTGGAACAGACATCAGGCAGAGGTTTTGAGCAAAAAATATATGAGCAGCATTTCCACTGGAGATGTAGACTTTGCTTCCATAATGACACAATTCTGACATCTGCGGTATTTTGTGCTGTCATACATCTGAAAAAAAGTTTTTTTCTGTGTCAGAAAACTGTCAGGTTTCCCCTAACAGAAATACAGACTAACAAAATAATGAAAACCTAAAATTGGCAAAATTTAATTTAAAATAGGATTCAACACAATATAGTTAGGTTCTAGTTACAAAAATACAGTTTACACACACAGGTAAGCTCATTGAAATATTTAGTTATGAACAGAATTAGAAATCACTTATTTCCTGAAATATCTAGAATTTCAAGCTTTCAGAAAAATTGCCTGTATCTTAAATGATATAATTTGTTTTTGTTTTGTTGACTTTAAGTTCTACATGAGCAGTTACAGAACCTATTGACAACTTGGGGAATAAAAATTCATACANAATAAAAAATTAGGAACTTGAAAAATATAAAAATACAATAAAAATTGAATTAATACAGAGAACATTTCAAGATTGTGCATTGCAAAGTTTTCTGACCTGTGGTTTTGTTCCAACCCACTATAAAGATACTGTTGTTACCTGTCATCACCCTATTCTCACACAACACATAATCTCTTTCCAGATTTCAAGTGCCTTTGATATTGTCTTGTTTTAAGGTGTCTGGCTCTAATTACAGTGAAGGAATTGAGTAATAGATTTATAAAGATGACTAATTTAATTTAATTTCTGAAAAAAATACTGTAAATCTCTAGTTTTAAATCACTGCCCTATGCTTGTGATGTTTCATAGTTGATGTCATCCCAAAATACTCTATATGGAAATGATGCCATATAACAATGACATCAGGAAGTAAGGAAGAATACTACCTGTGTAATACATTTATTTTGCTAAAGGTCTTTTCTCTGTACTGAATAAAGTTGCAAACGAAGAGCTGAAAAAAGGAAACAATAACACACCTATTTTTGTAACCACGTAGTCTGAAGAGATTACTGAAAGCATCTCCAAAGCTAAAATTAAAGGCTGATGGATCCATGCAGCAAGCAGACACTAACCATGAACCGATGTATATCTGAGAAGAACGAAAATAATTTTGCATGGGTAAAGCAAGTGTCTCATCCCAAACTTCCACTGAAGGACAAAATTCTGAAACTATTTGAGCATGAAATTGCTGCAAACATGGGGAAGCTTTACTTTTCTTATCATGCAGTTTTTAAAAGTGTCTGAAGGATAACTAACAGAATTGGGTTATTTGATTTTTTTTTTCCCCTCAGATCAACTAGAAGAGATATACTTCCACATAAGTGATGAGCAAACCCTTAAACTAGATACTTAGAGACACAGATACAATTTATTCTGTCATATGAAAAAAAAAAAGGAGAAAAACAAATGCACACCAATTTTAGCCCATTATCTTATAAGCTTGCAATTTTTCACCATTCTCTTTTTATTTTTAGAAATTCATTATAGGCGCTTAGATGAAAGAAAAACTGACAGAATCTTATTTTGTTACAACTTTCTTATTGTCAGAAAAAAGAACAAAGAAAATTTTTTTTTCTGTTGTGCACAGTTTCAAATAATGGGAAGTTGGAAGAATTAGTTCAAATAATCCAAATATAATCTTTATGAACTACTTGTCCCAGATTTATTTCACCTCTCTTTGTATCCTGTATCACATACAATTGCTTTGACATTGTGCTTTAGTTGATAGCTTTTGTTGTTAGATGTAGTAATTCTTTGTAATTATTATTGATTTACTGTTATTAACTTTGTGTCACTGATGTTTGTAATAACTCACAAGGAAATAAAGAATAGTAAATAATTGAAGCAAATGTTCACTGAATTTTCAGTGTGGAAAGCCAGAAGATTTTGAAATGAATTTTTAGAATTTTTTGTTATGCAAAGTAATACTTAAATTCCAGATCGAAAAAGCATTTATATATGCGGCAAGTTCTTTTAAATTTCATTGGAGATGGTTTATTCCACTTGGACTGCTTGTTTTTCTATAGTCCTTGGCAATAGCCATGGATAGTCCTTGAAGTCCTTGGAGGAACTTTATCACAGTGAGAGTGATTTCCCACTGGAATGGGCTTCCCAGGGTGGTGGTGGAGTCACCATCCCTGGATGTGTTTAAGGATAGGTTAGATGATGAACTTAGTGGTATGGTTTAGATGGTTTAAATGGTTTAGATGGTATAGATGTTAGACTGATGTTGGATAGGTTGCTAACCTAGGTAAAGGTTGGACTTGATGATCTCCATGGTCTTTTCCAACCTTATTAATTCTGTGTAATTCTGTGTGTAATATGAAGTAATTTCCTGTTTCATGCAAATGATTGCATATGGCATGTGGTATGCACTGAGTATGCTTTTTCTAGTACGTTGCTCTAGCAAGAGTTCCATCATAACGATGGCTTATCCTCCATGTTGTATTACTTCCTTTTGTCTAAATTGTAAGGTTGTATTCTACACAGTTAGTATTTAAGCAGTATAAAAAAAAATTTATTTCTCTTAAACTCTATTGCAATGTCTAATTTCTGTTGACACTGGCATGATCTGTCTCTCTTTCCCTGCTTTTATGAGTCTAGTCAGAGATGCAGTAGTAGGGAAGGGATATCGTAACAGTTGGCTGCTGAAATCTACCACCAAACAAAATGTCTCAACGATAGATACACTGAGACATGTGTTTGCAATTTGCCAGACTGTGGATACATTTTCAGATATGTATTTCTATTTTACTGGGGTCACCTGACTTGTTCATCTTAGAGAACAGAAGGATGATGGGTGACCACATGACAAGACTTTCCTCAAGAGGGATAGCACAGGGGGAGGTGCTGATCTCCTTGCTCTGGTGACCAGCAATAGGACATGAAGGAATTGTATGAAACTGAATCAGAGGAGGTTCATATTGGAGATTACAAAAAGGTTCTTCAGTGAGTGGGTGGTCAGTCACTTGAACAGGGTCCCCAGGAGAATGGTCACAGCATCACATCTGTCAGAATTCAAGGGGCATCTGGACAATGCTCTTAGTTATATAATTTAGTTTTAGGTAGTCCTGCAAGTAGCAGGGATTTGAACTTGTTGACCTTTATGAGTTTCTTCTAATTTGAGATACTTCGTTCTATGGAATGTAATCTAATCATGTTTAGACATAATTCAAAACAAACCCTGCTTTGAAATCAAATTTTGAAGATAGATGTACATACTGGTAAGTAGCCTCACTCATATGAATCCTGACTTTTCTAGAAGCATACTGTACTAAACCCAAGTGTCTCATTGGTGAGGAAAACCCCGAAGAAGAGTAGCTCATTTGTATCTTATTTGGAGGACAGAGAGTTTAGGATGAGAGCTCCTAACTTCACAGAAAATTTAGCTGGTGCAGTCCAACATAGCAGCTAAATTCTACTGTAACTGAAATTCTACTGTGCTTTACTTTCTATTACCTATTTTCAAAGTAGCAAATTTGAAATCACCTCTTTATTACAAAGAAGTGGACAGCTAATGTTTCTCAAAGAAACCAACTCATAAGACTCAAGTGTCAAAAGAATTTCAGGCAGAGAAAAAACCCAGGCATAAGAAATTTCACCAAAATTGTAAACACTTAGGAAATTAATTTTATAAAAAAATCCTAGACATTAAATTGTGAAAATGGAAAGGTGGTTATTTTCTATCCTCGAAAGTCCAAACATCAGAAATAGACTACTGCTTAACACAAAATTCTCAGTGAAATTTTTAATTTAATTTTAATAAGATTTTGTGGCAACTAAATATCAGCAAATTACTGACAATATATAGAAGAATAAACAAATAGAATGGATAGAGTTCCTCTTTGCTTTTCAAACTATCTCCTGCATAGTATGAGGCATTAAGGAAGAGAAAACAGCTTGACACATTCTCCATCGGACCATGACAGTACAAAATCACCGCTCTCTACCATGAGAAGTATTTTGTCTTTAAGAGACATATGTTTTCCCCGGTGTTCTGAAATAACGTAGCTCAGGACTACTGAAAACGTGTACCTCAATCAAGCTTTTAATGTGTTCTTTTGAATATTAAGCTGGGTCTGATTTGTCTGAGTACGTGTCTGCTACAAACAGAAAACAGCCAGTCATCCTCCTCCCAGTGACTGCATTCTCTCTCTCTTCAGAAGACGTGCATTAGGGGTGCTAGTCATTTATTCATTATGCATTTTTGCAGGGAACTAAGAAGACCTGTCTTTTGTTTTCTATTGTACCCTGAGCTTCTCTTTCTGAGAAGCTGAGGAGTAGAGACAGCAAGGGACTAGCTTTGCAAGCAGATACTTCTTTCACATTCCCTTCTGTTCTAGGTACTACCTCAGAGCTTAATGCTGGAAATAGTCTACTTTGACAGAGCTCTACCTACAGGAAGAATTCATGACAAGATGACTGAACAGGCACTAGGCCAACTTCAGGTTATAATAAGCCAATATTAATTTCTTGTACTCATCTCTTCATTTCTTTACTAGCTCAAATGAAGATTTCCTCTCAGCTCTGCATAGTTTTACTCAGTTTCAGTACATTTCTCACTAACACTACTGAATTAGAAATGGGACAACATTAGGGATGATATGTTTAAAAACTCATAACAAAAACGAGCTTCAGAATCGAGACAGAAAATGCTCTACTTTGACTACAAGGAAAGACTCATCTCTGTGAGAAAAATAGACATTTTAGAATTGTAGAACATTTAAGGTTTGAAAAGACCTCAACATCATTGAGTCCAATGATTGTCTGACTGATGACCATCTTCTCAACTAAACTAGAGCACAAGTGCCACACCCAGTTGTTTCTTGAACACTTCCAGGAATGGTGATTCCACCACTTACCTGGACAGTCCATTCTAATGCTTGACAATGCTTTCAGTGAAGAAATTCTTCCTGATGTAAAACCTGAACCTCCTCTGGCACAGCTTGAGGCCATTTGCTCTTGGCATCTCTAGTTTCTTGGGAGAAAAGGCCAGCTCCAACCCTGTTATAGTCCCCTTTCTGGTAGTTGTTCTCCCCTGAGCCTCCTTTTCTCCAGCCTAAACCACTCCAGCTGCCTCAGATCCTCCTTATAAGACTTACTCTGCAGCTTCATTGCCCTTCTCTGGACATATTCCAGGACTTCCGTGTCCTCCTTGAACGAGGAGCCCAAAACTGAACACAGAAGTCAAGTAGCAGCCCCAGCAGTGCTGAGTAGAGAGTGATGATCACTTCCTTAGTCTTTCAGGCTACATTATTTTTGACGTAGGCCACCTGGGCACACTGCTGGCTCATGTTCAGCTGGCGGTCAACCTGCAGCCCCAAGTCCCTTTACACTGGGCCAATTTCCTCATACTCTTCCCCCCGCCTGTAGCATTGTTGTGACTAAAGTGGAGGACAGTATCAGCAGTATCAGCAAGGTTGGAAGAGACCTTAGAGATCATCAAGTCCAACCTATAATCTAACAGCAACCCATCATCTAAATCATGGCACCAAGTGCCTCATCCAGCCTACTCTTGAAAACCTCCAGGGTTGGTGACTCCACCACCTACCTGGGCAGCCCATTCCAATGGTGGATCACCCTTTTAGTGAAGAATTTCTTCCTAATATCTAATCTAAATCTATCAAGTCCTAATATCAAGTCTAAGAAGGACCTGGCACTTCATCTTGTTGAACCTCACAGAATCACAGAATCACTA
>VXBA01003103.1:0-12210 GCA_013399895.1 Serilophus lunatus | reverse complement strand
AAAACCACAAGATAATTTGGAATACTGCAGGCAGATGCAGAACAATTAGTGGAGCTAGGGCTTATTCTTTCCTTTTTTCATAGTGTGTTTTCCAAGCAGCACAAAGCTAATGGGAACAGAGTGACAACGACAGTGGCATTTGACTCCTGCCCAGCAGCAGTGAGTAACTCCAGAGGCACCAATTGCTGAATGCCTCCAGCCCAGCAACTCTATGTTACACTGGGCTTTCCCAGGTGGAATTCAGTGGACAGTGGGTGTATTCTGTAGCATACACAAGTGTCCTACATAAGCACTATCCAGACCCTCCTCTTGAGACAACATTCCTTTTGGTCTGGCTTCACTACTCTGTAAAAAGCAGTGCCAGCCTAGATTCCCTCCAAGTGTTGTGGGAACAACTTGTGAGAGCTCAGAGCATCTTTCTACTGCAGTGTGGGATCACCTCATCCTCCAGTTCAGTGCTGCCAAGTGATAACATCAGGATAAGTGTTTAAGATGCCGCTGTCCCACATGAGCATCATCACAGTGACTTCAATACAAAGCAACAGCCTTTTTTTCCCTCATAGGCAAGAGGGAGGTGTCAAGTGTATCTCAAACTGCCATCAAAATGGTTTCAAGGTAAGCTGAGTGGCCAGGCCAATATATTGAGAAGATCACAGAATCACAGAATTACTAGGTTGGAAGAGACCTCCAAGATCATCTAGTCCAACCCTTGACCTAACACCTCGACTAGAAACTTCTTTCTAATATCTAACCTATACCTCCCTTGGCGCAGCTTGAGACTGTGTCCTCTCGTTCTGTCAGTTGCTGCCCGGTGGAAGAGACCAACCCCCACCTGACTACAACCTCCTTTCAGGAAGTTGTAGAGAGTGATAAGGTCACCTCTGAGCCTCCTTTTCTCCAGGCTAAACAACTCTAACTCCCTCAATCGTTCCTCACAGGGCTTGTGCTCCAAGCCCCCCACCAGCCTCGTTGCTCTCCTCTGGATGCACTCAATCATCTCCACGTCCTTCCTAAATTGAGGGGCCCAGAACTGGACACAGTACTCCAAGTGCGGTCTCACCAGTGCCGAGTACAGAGACAGAATAACCTCCCTCCTCTGTGGCACAGCTTGTGGATGTACAGCCCAGAGCAGCACCTGCTCTGGGATAACTAACAGAACCCAAGCTGAGTGCTTGAAGAAGGAACAGCTCGTTTTTAACCTAATTTACAAGGGGTGATTATTTCTCTAGGGTGTATAGCATCTGTGAAACAACAGCTTTGTGAAAAAGATTACTCAATCTTGTGGGTCAAACACTACCAAAAATTCAAGGCATGTATACTATTTACAGCCTTGCTCCATTCCTTCCTCTGGAAAATCAGGAGCAGTTACCTCTTTGCTGCCTTGCTGTTCCTGTCATCTCTCAGCAAACAGGCAGCTCAGTGGCTGGAGGCGTCACAAGCTTCCAGAGGTGGTGATTGATTGATTGATTGATTGACTGACTGATTGAGTGAGTGCGTGATCGATCGATTGAAAGATATTGATTCTGCAAAAGTGCGCCTTTGTTTCCCTCTCGGTTGGGCTCAGGGCACTTGGACACGATGTGTTGAGGAGACCGGTGTTTTCCCAGGCATCGCGTCCTGAAGTGATTTCAGTTGTTTGCAAAAATAACCTCAATGTCACCACTAAAGGCGGCAGAGGCCCCGTCCCTGCGGTGCCCTGTGCCCAAGCCTGGAGTGAGCAGCGTTTTCCTTGGCCTTTGCTCCTACCTGCCATTGTCCGGGAGCGCCGGGAAGCTTCTCTCCTGAGCCTCCGGTACGGCCTGAGAACTCAAAAGAGAGATTCGCCTGTGAGAAACATCAGGAACTGGTGCGAGGAGAGTCGCTGTTCCGGCACGGCCGCCTCGGTGCGGCGCCGCGCCCGGGGCATCGCGCCGCTCCCGCTCCCGGTCCCGCGGCGCTCCCGGGAGAGCGGTTTGGGATCGGCGCCGGCCCCCCCGGCCCAGCGCGCTCCGCTGCCCTCACCTGCTCCTCGGGGCCCGGCGCACACCCGCGGCGGGGCTGCGAGCGGCTCTTCCCGGCGGCCTCGCTGCCCGCACGGGACGGGACTTGGGGCAGCGCCAGCGCGGGGCGGGATCAGGACAGAGATCGGGATCGGGATCGGCGCCGGCCGCGGCTCGGGCTCCGGCTCCTCTCGTGACCGCGCACGGGCTGGGTGCGCGTCCTCGCGGCTGTGACATCGTCTGTGGGGCTTTTTATTTTGGTTCTGTGGTATTCTCACAGTACAGAACTCATCCTGCATTTCTCCCTGTGATGGTCAGCAACGTAGTATGTGAATTCCTAAACCACTCTCGTGCCCTTATCTGCACTCCCAGGGGAAGGCACCGACTGATTTATGCCTTCTGCTGGCCAGCATGTGCATCTGCAAGGGCAGGGGGCTCCTGCCTCCCGGCTTTCTGAGAGGTGTGTCTTTGGAAAGCCAGATGGCGCCCAGCAGGATGCGAGCGGCTGGGGTTTATAGAGACGTAAAACAGGTTTGGCGATCACTCTTGAGATGAAGTTTTCTCTCTGAGTATCGAGACCATTTTCTGCACCTTGTTGGACAAGGTGAATAAATAGCTTCTTTCCCAGACCTCCAAAAAAATTACTGAGTGCAGTTTATTAAAAAAAAAAAAGTTATCAGTGGGACTTGCCCTTGCTCATCCCAGTTTTTCACCGATTCTGGATTAGCTGAGACAGAGCGGGAGTTAAATTCTCCGACAGCTCCAGATGCAAGGGCTGGTCACATCTACTGCCACGAGGAGACTCAGGACACTGAACTGCCAAACTAAGCTCATCAGTGTTTGAATGCAGCCGTTTTATGTCCATCCACACTGTGAGGTATTGCAAGGAGAGTGTATTTGAACCTGCAATTCAGAGAGTCTGGGACATTTTTCAGCTAAATAAAGCAAATGCAAATATGGACATGATATCTCTGATGGGCTGATTGTGCAGTTTTGGTCTTCTCCTGCAATTCCAAACAGTATAAAAACCTTTTGATAACATTTCACTTCTTCTGAGTGTTTTGTTTTGGTTTTCTGCATTTGAGCATTTGCGTTGTGTATGGAGCTGAAGACAGGAAGGAAGATGCTTGAATTTATAAGAATCGTGTGGTTAAAAAAGTCTCAGTCACATTCAGTGGTGTTTTGCCAACAACCACTAGGTAAAGAAAGACAGAAATTGGCATTTATTTGTTGGTGTTTAGAGGTCATGTGTTTGACATGTAGCTGTTTCTTTCTTGCCAGCTGGATGAAAATCGCTGTGTGTGAAATTTGCAGGTTTTATTGCAGCACTGAAAAAATTTTAAGGGTTGATGAATAAAAAGCATACAAAATCGACAGTGCTAGACCAAGGCTATCTGGAAAGGTGGCCTAGCTCCTTAATCATAAGTAAAATCCAGTCACAGTAACCTTGTGTCATAATGGGAAGTTGACTTTGCATATATTTTCCTGGTGTTAACTTTAAAGGCTGTATTTTAGTAGTAAGCTTTGCCAACAGAGGTTTAATTTTTTTTTTCCTTTCCTTCCTCTTCACCTTTATTTTTCTGACAGGTATCTCTTTAGAGGCTTTTCCCTCTCATTGTCTCTGATGAACTCCAATTCTCTAGGGACATGAGCATAACTGTGCTCTGGCTGTCCCCATTTTAACATTCTGCCTGGACCAGCAGGGATGAGTGTTTCCTCACATGGGAGGTTCCCAGCCCAATCCTGAAACATTAATGCTGGGCTTCACAGCCTGTCAAGAATTCTGTGCATGGGGATCATTTGTGGTCAAACACCTGAGGATATAATGTCTGTAATCTTTCTGTAATCTACCTTTTAGTTTAAAGGTAAAGCATTATCTGGTCTGATTAGCCCCTCTGCTGCCCAACATGAAGCCATGATTTTAGCTAGCTTTGGATCATCCATGCATGAAAACTTCTGTTGTATTTCTCTCAGCCCTTGGAAAGCTGAGAAGGGAGAAACCGCAGCACTGTGCAACCAACAAGAGTTGATATTTATGGAGAAGAGCTGCATCCCCCTGGAGAGTGAGAAGGCAGAACAGGAGGCCCCAAGGGACTTGGGGACCACAGTAGTTGGTGACTGACCACAGCTACAAATCTTCACTGTAGTTAAGTTCAGAAAACAACCCCCTGAGTTCTCCCTCAGATGCTGAGCTGTGGCCTAGCAACAGGTGACAGAAATACAAGGGTGTACTTACAGAGTATATTGAGAGGATTTAATTTCCCCTTGGCTTCTTATTAAGTTCCAGTAAAGAACCACCTTTGCTCTGCGTGTCTCACTGGGATACAACAGCATTTTCAGGTGTGGCAATCTGTTGTGTGGACAAGCTGGTTAAGTCTTGGTTTATTCTGTCAGATGTTAACAAAATGTTTTCTCGTTTCATCAGTGTCAATTCAGAAACGTCTATGGAATATTTTGGCTGCAAAATATTCCTAGGAAAGAAACTGGTCTTCTGTCTCCTTCCTGAGTTTAAACAGATTGGAATTCCTGTGCATTCAAGCTGCTTTACCTGAGTATTTTAACACTCTTACACTGATGAGAAAATTATCCAGCACTAACTTGAGTGCAGCCTCTGCCTAAATTCTTCGCATCTCTTCTGTGTAGCATAGGCTCTTTAGGTTTTAAGATATCTAATAGCATAGTAGGATTTTTCTTAAAAGAAAATTTATAAAAAGAAAAAAAGCTTGCATTATGCATGGTATTTTCTATTGGCTCTTCGTCTCTTCTTTGGTAACTAGTCTGTTATGAAGTATATTCCTCTGCAAGCAAGCAGCTCACCTCACTGATGTTGTTCCAGGAATCAAATATTAAACCACAGAATGAACTATCTACACCTGCCTTTAAATGTTAGGGTTTTTGTAAACCTGGATTAAAGGCATCCTACTGTGTATTGGGTTTTCTGTGGACAGGTTTTGGAAGCAGCGGGGGGGCGGGGCTGTAGGAGAGGCTTCTTCAAGAAGCCTTTAGAGGCTCCCCCCATGTCCAGCAGAGGCAATGCCAGCCGGCTCCAGGCCAGACCCGCCGCTGACCAAGGCCAGGCCAATCAGTAGTTAAAGTAATGCCTCTGTGATAACATGTTGTAATGGGTTAACCTTGGCTGGCCGCCAGGTGCCCGCAGTCGCTCTAATCCCCTCTTCCGCCCCCCAGTCGGGCAGGGGAAAGGAATGCGATGGTAAACAGTGAGTTGGGATAAGGCAGTTTACTAAAAGCAAAAGCGAAAGCAAAGCAAAGCGTGCGCAAAAGCAAAGCACTGATCTAATCTCTGCTTCCCATCCGCGGCGATGACCGGCCACATCCAGAGAAGCAGGGCTTCAACACTTGGTGACACCTTGGTGAGCCACCGTGGGAGACAGTGGATGCCCCCCCTCCAATTCCTGCTTCTCTTTAGCTTTATACCTGATCCAACGTCATACGGTATGGAATATCCCTTTTGTCATTTTGGGTCAGCTGGCCCACTTGTGTCCCCTCCCAGAATCTTGCCCTCAGTTGGGGAAGGGACACTACAGTCCCAGTGCTGTGCTCAGCAGTAGTCAAAACACTGGAGAGTTATCAGCACCATTCCAGAAAACAGTGCACAGCACTGTCAAGGCTGCTATATGGAGAAATGGGCTCCATCTCAGACAGACCCAATACACATATTTAAGAAGGAAGGAAAAAAAAGTATAGTTTAGATGAAGATGGCTGCTGGAGAGAAGCAGAATGAGAACATGTGAACAACACTGCAGACACCAAGGTCAATGGAGCAGGAGGGGGAGGATGTGCTCCTGGGGCCAGAGCTGAGGTCCACCTGCAGCCTGTGGTGAAGACAATGGTGGAGCAGCTGTCACCCTGCAGCTCATGGAGGACTACAGGAGTGCAGAGATTCACCTGCAGCCCATAGAGGAGCCCACACCAGAGCAGGTGGATGCCAGAAGGAGGCTGTGACGCTGTGGGAGGCCCATGTTGGAGCAGGGTCCTGGCAGGGACATGTAGCCCGTGGGGAAAGAAGCCCATGCTGGAGCAGGATTCTCCTGGTAGGACTTGTGGCCTGTGGAGGACCCATGCTGGGTCAGCTACACCCAAAGGACTGCACTCTGTGGAAAAGTGGCCCATGTGACAGCAGTGTCTGGGATGGACTCTCACCAGAGCAGTTTGTGAAGGACTGTCTATTGTGGGAGAGACATGCTGGAGCAGTTTGTGTAGAACTGTCTGCCGTGGGAGGTACCCCATCGGATGCAGGGGAAGGACTTCTCTCCCTGAGCAGTGGCAGAAAACAACAGCTGACCGTAACATCCATTCCCTGTCTCCCTGCACCACTGGCAGGGAGGAGGTTGAATGTGGAGAAGGAGGGGATGGGGGGAAAAGCATCTCTTAAGTTTCTCATTCTTAAGCTCTGATCTTGTTAGTAATAAATTCAATTTGTATCTCCACATAGAGTCTCTTGCCGGTGACAGTGATCAGCAAGGAATCTTTTATGGTCCTTATCTCAACTCATGAAGCCCTTCATTATATTTTCTCTCCTCTGCTGTTTGTAGGGGGGAGTGAGAGATTGGCTTTAGTGGGTCCCTAGCATCCGGCCTGGGTCAAACCATCACATACTGCAAGAAGTCTTTCTTGGTTTCTCTAGGCTATGAGGCTTCTTGGTAACATAGTTCAGATGAGGACCTCTTTGTTTCCCTGTGGTTTTCTGAAGTTGCAAGTATGTTTGACCTGCCATTTCAAAGTATAAAATGTTATGATTTCTAGAAGAAAATCGTCAGAGAAAAAGACCAGAGCATTGCGTAGAGATCTGTGGGAGAGGAGGATGACCAGCAACAAAAAACAAATCCCTAGACTAAACAGAAGGGTAAAGCATGTTGCCCTTATATCCTTCTTCCCAGCCTGAAACACTGCACCTTGAGTGCAGTCACATGGCACCTACAGGACGGCCAAGGGATCAGACCCAGCCAGCATGGATTTAGGAGGGGCAGGTCCTGCCTGACCAACCCAATCTCCTTTTTTGACCAGGTGACCCACCTGGTGGATATGGGGGAAGCTATGGATGTAGTCTGTCTGGATATCAGCAAAGACTTTGGCACCAACTCCCATAGCTTACTCCTGGAAAAGCTGGCAGCCCACAGCTTGGACTGCCACTGACTCCCACTCTGTGCTGGGTTAAGAACTGGTTGGATGGTCAGGCCCAGAGAGTGGTGGTGAATGGTGCCACATCCACTTGGCAGCCAGTCACTAGTGGTGTCCCCTAGGGATCAGTGTTGGGCCTAATCCTTTTTCATGTCTTTATTAATGATCTGAACGAGGGGATTGAGTCCAACATTAGTAAGTTTGCAGATGACATCAAGTTGGGAGCAAGTGTCGATCTGTTAGAGGGTAGGAGGGCTCTACAGAGGGATCTTGACAGGCTGGATCGATGGGCTGAATTCAACAGCATGAGGCTCAATAAGTCCAAGTGCTGGGACATGCTTTTTGTCGACAACAACCCCCTGCAGCGCTACAGGTTGGAGAGTGGCCAGGCAGAAAGGAACCTGGGGGTGCTGGTCAATAGCCAGCTGAACATGAGCCAGCAGTGTGCCCAGGTGGCCAAGAAGGTCAGTGGAATCCTGGCCCGTATCAGGAATAGTGTGGCCAGCAGGACCAAGGAAGTCATTCTTCCTTTGTACTCAGCACTGGTGAGGCCACACCTTGAGTACTGTGTCCAGTTCCGGGCCTCTCAGTTTAAGAAAGATGTTGAGGTGCTCAAACGCATCCAAAGAAGGGCAGTAAGGCTGATGAGGGGTCTGGAACACAAGCCGTGTGAGGAGTGGCTGAGGGAGCTGGGGTTATTTAGTCTGGAGGGGAGGAGGCTCAAGGGAGACCTCATTGCTCTCTACAACTACCTGAAAGGAGGTTGTAGCCAGGTGAGGGTCAGTCTCTTCTCCTAGGCAACCAGTGACATAACAAGAGGACACAGTCTCAAGCTGCACGAGGGGAAGTTAGGAGAAAATTCTTCACAGAAAAAGTGTTTGGCATTGGAATGGGCTGCCCAGGGAGGTGGTGGAGTCATTGTCCCTGCAAGTGTTTAAAAAAAGACTGGATGTGGCATTTAGTGCCATGGTTTAGTTGATGAGGTGGTGTTAGGTAATAGGATGTGTTCAAGCATCTCAACATCTTCCTTAAACTGAGGGGCCCAGAATTGGACACATTACTCAAGGTACANTTAGGAGAAAATTCTTCACAGAAAAAGTGTTTGGCATTGGAATGGGCTGCCCAGGGAGGTGGTGGAGTCATTGTCCCTGCAAGTGTTTAAAAAAAGACTGGATGTGGCATTTAGTGCCATGGTTTAGTTGATGAGGTGGTGTTAGGTAATAGGATGTGTTCAAGCATCTCAACATCTTCCTTAAACTGAGGGGCCCAGAATTGGACACATTACTCAAGGTACAGCCTAACTAGTGCTGAGTACAAGGGAAAAATCACTTGCCTGGTCCTGCTGGCCACACTGTTCCTGACACAGGCCATTTGCCTTCTTGGCCACGTGGGCACACTGCTGGCTCATATTCAGCTGGCTATTGAGCAGCACTCTCAGGTTCCTTTCTGTCTAGCTGCTCTCTAGCCACTCTGCCCAAAGCCAGTAGTGCTGCATGGGTTTGTAGTGGCCAAAGTGCAGGACACGGCACTTGGACTTGTAGCTAAATGAGAAAACCCACTCCTTGCCATACGCACAAACAGGGTTAACAGCTCTCAAACATAAAAAATCCTCCTATAGTTCAAGGTAAAAATCATGGATATTAAGAGCCAGATAGTCCTCTTGCCTCACTAGATCCTGACCTGTAGACAGGCAGTGTTCCTGCAGGTTTTTGTATAGGCATCCTGCCTCACCAACTGCTGGTGCTGGAGATTTCCTAGGAAAGCCCATTGATTCTGATACTGGAGGGGATGCAAATGCCCTCCAGACCAAAATACCAATGCTGACTGGTGGGAAGGGGCAGGAAACATGCAGGACTCATTTTTGTCTCTACTGAGGAGTAACCAAACTAGAGAAGTCCCCTAGATTTTAGGAAGCTGCTTATTTTACAATGGGAGAAGTCTACAAAAGAAGGCAATACATGCAAATAGCACTATATGGTATTTGTGTTTATTTTTTCCCCTTTCTGGGATTGTCGTAGCTTTAATATTGCTTTGCAAGGATGTGAAAAGGCCTAAGGCTGTCCATGAGGCTTTCCAGCTGTCAAAGTCACTCTGCAACTGGACATGCTTTTGCACTCCTCATGATCTGGCTTCATAGCTCAAAGGCACAAGTGTACAGCTCTCATGGCCAATCCTGTTCTTTTAAATGACAAAGTTAAGTATGGGCAGCATATTCCGTGGTAAATAAAAAAAAAAAAGTGGCAGCTAGTGGAAAAAGTGTTAAAATAAACTCGACTGTGTGCTTTACTGTTTGACAAGCAGCAGTGGTATAATCTGCCATTAAATACCCCATGTGATATCAGCCACAAGTAGGCAGGCTGTCATGGTTTATGTGAGCAAGAGGAAACTTCAGAGAGAGTTTTGCACCCATCCTTGCAGAGAATCCCTTGGGAATCAATGAAGATAAGTGCTATATTGTTGGTTAAGCTGCTAACTGTAGCGTTCCAGATCCTTAAAGTACGTTTGAATTAGAAGATTAACACTCAGGTATTTAGAGAGAGCATCAAAAGGAATGGAGAAACGAATCTTCTCTCTGTAGTCTTGTACCTGACCACTACTTGAAATACCACTCAGGAGAGCAGTTAATGGGTTCTTCCTTCCAAAGAGTCTTCAGACGCTGGGCCCAGGCAGTCAGCATCTCCTTCCTCTTCTCTGCAGAGACGTGCTGTGGTGCGTAACAGACATGAGGTTCAAGGACACCGACACCACAGAAGTGCATGATTCCGTGCTGGATACAAAACAAAGAAAGAAATCCTTCAGGAAATAAGTTATTCTTTCGCTTTCAACTGAAGAACATGGAAGATTCAAATCCGAAGCTTTCTTTTTCTGGTGGTTTCTCTAACTCTGTGCATTTATCAGAAGGGAATTAAATTGCTGTTAAACCAACAGAACTCTTCTCTTTGGCTTCTGTCTGCTGTTTAATTTGCAAGGATCAGCAACAGACCAAAGTCCATTGTCCTGTTTGAAGTTCCTCAAATTGTTCCTGAACTGCAGTATTTCACATCTACTTCCAAGTGTGGGGTATTTTTTGGTTGTTGTTGTTTTTATTTTTGGTGGTTTTTGTTTGTGGGTTTATTTACTTGCTTGGCTGGTTTTTAAAAAGATTTTGCTTCTGGCTTAGCCAAATGATCCAGAATGACAGCCAGTATCTGTGGAATCAGCTGAACTTGCCATTTTACCTCTGTCTGTTTCTGAATTCAGAGTTGTGCTTCCCATTTTTATCACATTTATATGTAAGTTCTGTAGCTGGACAGCTCCTCAAGGGCAGGGAACTGGTAATTGCAATGGGTAGGATACGATGTGTCACTCCCCTCCTGCCTTGCATCCTACATGAATCAGGTAACCATAGGGAACAGAAATCTTGTACACTAAAGCTAAACGAAATCCTGTAATACCAGGGGAACTTAAAAGGCTGACAGCATAAGCTTTCTTCAAACTGTAGTCTGGAGGATGAGGCACAAAACAACATTAAAACTCTGTGCTTTTAAGTAGTCTCAGGATTATTAAGTTGCTGTTTTATAAACTGCAGCTACTTGGAGCAGGCAACTTATTTATGTCTTTTTATAATTCATATAAAATAAACAATAAAACAATTGTTAACAATAACTGGATTAGTAAAAATTAAGGCAAACAGGAACCAAATATTCATACATTATACCTGCATGGGCCACAGGAGATAGCGAACATCACCTCTGATTGCATACTTCTCTTTGGTTCCTCCAGTGGTGAAAGAAAATAGGCATAATTTGTCCTAGAATAAAGAAAATGCAGCTTGAGTTAGACACATTTAAAAAAGAGTCACCAAACAGTTACAGAGCTATTCAGGGGAACATGGACAGCATAGACTCTAGAGCAGAGCATGTCCTCATCCTTCCCAGACCAAACATGGAGTGACAGTTCTGAGGCAAAGATGGATGACATAGCACTAAACAGTGGACTGTGTGTCCAGGCTTTGGGAAGAGACAGGTTAGAAAGAAAAGCAATTATGTGTCTAACACTCTTATGTGAAGGAAGGCTGATCCTTTTCTCCCTCCTGCAATGTTTGGAAAACTGTGGCTGGAAACCCCTCGGTGCCTGTGAGTATCTTTATTCCTGTCCTTTCTATCTGCAGAAATTGAATGCTAAAGTCTCCCATCAAACTTGGGCTTGCTTGTCACTTGCCAATGAATAACTGAAGAACAAATTACTCCTCAGGTGCTCTAAACCACCATGCTGCTTCTGCTTCTTCTTCTGCTCAGCTTCTCTCACTCAGTTTTAGCTTCTGTAATTGAAATAACATTTTTCCAGTGCAGTATCCCAAGTGTCTTGAGCCTGCACTTTGTATGCAGCTGTGATTACTGGGGATTGTGCCTATTTATGTCAGTGAACCAGCCATTTCTGAAATTTAAAGAAACTGAAATGTTTGGAAATGTTAAGAAGATCAGAACTAGTAGAGGTTAATATGCAGAGAACATCAATGTGAAAATAATATTGATTGTTTCTGGTGCTGCAGTTGTTACCAATAAGATCTGTCAGACACCAGGCCAGAATTTTCCAGGGATGTTCCCAGTACTATGGAGAATTAAAAACTTATGAAACTGTTCTTACCTAATATAGAAGTTACAGAGAAGAAAAGGTTCAAAGTAGGTAGTTGTGACAGAGGCTCATACACTGGGTGTTTCAGATTTCTAATAAAGATTTACAATTCAATTCTAACCTTTGACACCTTATCTCAGAACAGGAATTTGACACCTATACTAGTATGTCAGTCATTACAGATATGTGCAGTCCTACAGCGATGGGAAGAATGAGAGACTGTAGTTATAGGAAATGGATTGATTTGAACTGTATGTTGCACTCTGATCCTTGTACCAAATAATAAAGCTTGTATAGTAGGCCAAGTAAAGATCTCTAGGATTAAGTCTTTAGGAACCACTGCATTCTATTTATTGTACTACCCTCCAGACCATTTAAACAGATCAGAAAGTGACTCAATGTGTTACCATAGCATTATTTTAAGTCATTGTAGAGGGAGGGCTTTAAACAACAACAGTGTAAAAGAAGGACCAATGCC
>VXBA01003101.1:6620-19002 GCA_013399895.1 Serilophus lunatus | reverse complement strand
GCGCCGCTAGCTAATGCAACACTTCCCTCCTCACTTACACATCTTTCTCCAAAACTTTCAAAAAGAGCTAAGTATTATTGAGATGTTTTAACAGTGACTATATCAAAGCTGCTACCCTAAGGTTTCAGGAGGATGAGGTTTTTTCACTTAAATCCTTAAAATATTTTCAAAACTACTGTCCACAGCTCAGTGACAACTCATTACACACTCTACTATCGCATTATACTTATTTATAAAAATGTCCATTTGATGTTTGAGCTCTAATTGAAAGAAAAAATTAACACAGTGTGAACTATTACAAGTACTAGCAATGAGAGAACAATCCATTAAATCAACTGTACCATCTACCCAAGATACTTTTGAGGGAAAATATGGGTCTTAACTTCGATATTTTCACAGCTAGTATCTCCTAAAGATTCACAGTATATGTCTGCAAAATATGAGGTTAAAAAGTCGTACTCCTGAAAAGCAATAAATTAAAAAAATAATTTTTTTTTTGTTCTGGTAACTAGAATTAAAATTTAAACAATTAAAGATTTAACAATTGCAAACTTTTACCTCCTGAAACAATCCAAACCGCATAACTTTTTTCTAATATGTGTCCTCATTCCTTCATCCTTTATTTTAAGGAGAAAAAAAGCTTGGTAAAGGATTTTGTGCTTCTTTTACTTTATAAAGAGAAGCAAGAAACAGGTTGCTGCCAGCACCTCCCTATAACATTCTAGACTGATTCACATGAATTATCGTGTATCAGTTTATGTGACACTGCTCTCAAAATAAGGTATTATTTAGTGTAGTGATGGCAGAATCTATTCTTGAGGTAATACAACCTCATATGTGTTCAAGGAAAAGAGATGTGCACATACAAGGAGAGTAACAGAAGGACAGAGACACTGATGTCCTTGAAAAAATTTTAATTTCTCTGTACTGTTTAGAACGAAACCAATTTCTTTATTGTCACAGGCAAAATTCAGCTTAGATGAGTGCAGAGAAAAGAACTGCTTTGAGAACTGAGAAGAAAGACTGCTCTATTATAAGCTACCCTCCTTTGCATTAGGTGACTGAAACATTAAATATACAGGAATCACTGACTTCAGATTAAATGCTAATGAATGCAGATTTCCATGAAGATTCCACAAGTTAGTAATCACAGTTTTATTGAAATTTGAAATGGTGAAATAAATTCGATCTTCACTGTCCCATACTTGTAATTAATGACTTAATTTGTCTTCAGCACTCTCAGTTTTAATATTTCTCCATCGATGTAATGAAAATTAATAGGATACAAAATATAAACAATCATATTCCCCGCAAAACCACTGTTTACTTCCAGTGAAGCATGTTTATTTTATCTGTCATTGGTATGGGCTCTCTACATTTTTTCTTTCCTTTTTTATTTTTTGTTTGTTTATCTTTACTTTTCTTTTTTCTCTTTTTTTTTCTTCTTTTCTTTCCTCAGTGACATTTTCAGACGGTATTTTGTGACATTTTCTGTTTCATATTTTTTCTAGACAACTATTTAGCTGGAGGGCGTGGTAGGGAGGGGTGGCATAGAGCTAGCAGGGGAGGCGGGGAGTGCTAAAGCAGCTTGGTGGGCAACAGAAGTCTAAAAATTCTTGTTTTCTTGTGATTTTAGTGAGTATTCAATGCAAGTAGTAGTTGTTTTTCCCAATGCATCTGTCTTCTGTTCTTACCATGCTTTTTCTTTAGCAAATGCAATATTCTGGCAATATACATAGCTGCATTTATTTTCTTTACCCTTCTACTTTTCTTCAAGGTCTAATTACTTTACATGTAACAAAGCCCATACCAGTTACTAAAACACAGAGCTGATTTTACACTTACCTCTTTGGTTTCCCAGAAGGTAAATGAGGTTTAAAGTCTGTAAAAAGATCGTAATATTTGACGCCAAAATCAACCAGTCCTCATCAGAAGCCTGTACAAAGCAGGAACTGACTTGTTGCCTATAACTTATGTGTCAAATCAAAAAAGCACATCTTTGCTTTATGAAAGCTTTCCTCACAGAGGTTTGCTCTATAGTTAAATGGGGAGTCATCAACCTAAACATTGATTCTAATCTTGTAATCATCACAAACTGGAAAAATAGAAAGTAGAAAAAGAGCAACACTGAACGCAATAAATACTAAAGTGGGAGAAAACAGTTTTTAAAAAGTAGTAAAATGAATATACACTAATCATCTATCAATGTTCAAGTAACACAAAGCACACAAGAGATAAATGATAACTGATGTGTAGTATTTTTTGAGGTCACACTTTGTTCCCAGTATTCAGCAACAAGAGAGGAATAAGGCCAAATATTCTCGGCTTGTGAAATATAAAAAAAGTTCTACTTCTATTTTTCAGGAATGACCCAACAAGAGATAAGTATGATTTACAATATTAAGCAGTCTCACACAAATCAGAATATATGGTATTGTAAGGAAGCAATATCCCTCTAAAAGATAGTATTTTGTTCTCCCTACTTCTGCTTGTATGCAAACTCTTAGAGAGATGGTGCAGTGCACCAAAATTTACCGGGCAATTCATATAAAAAAGAAAAACAAAACTGTAAAACTTACAGTAAAAAGAACATTTTAATAAATTAATTTATTACCCCAATTTCTTAGGCAATGGCACATGCAGGTTTTCTCATTTTAATATAAAGACAACAAATATATAATAGAAAACAAATTTTAAAAATCCTTTTGTTAAACCAAACCTTAATAAATGAGATATTTATTATGGATTTGTTTCTTTTCTTTTAAATGCATTACTTCTGTTTGCATAAGGGTACAAAGATCAAATCAGTGTTTACATGAGTCAAACTTGCTGGGCATAATGATATTAATAAGTTCAGCTAGAGTGCACAGGATACAAACCCCTCAGGTACATGTCAGAGGCAGGTGTGATGTGCCCACAGGGAAAGGGAAAATCAAACTGACAAACAAACATGCACTGATAAAAATCTCATGTCTTCTGCATTTTCCTGACATTTGATTTGCAACCACTTAAAAGTTGAGTTCATCACAATTATAGGATTAGTTTCATACTTGTGCTACAAAAATATTTCTTATGTCCTGGACTAAATTCATGTATTATATCAAAAAATAGGTATAATTACTGAGTGAAAGTGCACTGACAGGTGTTTAGGAAATGATTACATTACAGTCCCTACTAATTTATTTGTATCACTACACAATAGTATGTACTGGCACTACCTAGATATTCTTAATAAAGTCAGGATGTAATTATCTTCTTATTTATATTACTTCACTTTGATTTCTGAAACACAACTGATACAGGCTTAGTGGTGTTTTTCTCACCCTATTCGAAGTCAGTCACAACACTCAAACTTCACAAAATAAAACTATATGAAGTGTCTGCCAAGATGCTTTAAAAGCAAGCATAGAAAAATTACAAATAAAATGAGTATATGCATGAGACTGGGAGACAATTTTGTAGAAGTCTCTTGACTATTTTATTATATCAAGAAAAAAAATAACAGGAAAAAAACTTGAAAATGAAACCCACAAAACATATTTTAACCTCTAAGAAAATGCTTCTTATGAAGTTCTCTAACTGAAAGTACAATTCAATTTAAAAAGAAAAGAGTTTAAAAAGAAAAAAAGTCACACATTTTTTTTTAGTTGTAACTGTTCTGCAGGAGATTGAAAAAAAGTCTAGAGTTGTTATCAACCGATATTTAATATTGCACATGAAACACAAGCAGTTTACTATTATAAGCACCTTCTCTACTGCCTACAGTTTGTTTTGCTTCAATCTTATGTGAGTCAATTTTTCTGTGTGAGCGTATCTTGTGTTTTCTCATTTATTCCCTTTGTCTTCACATCCTTTTCCCAAACATAGAAGCTGTTGCATTTTATATCTGATAATGAAAACTAGTTTTGAAATTTCAAAATTCATTAAACTCTAGTATTTTTTTTCACCAGATTTACATGCTTTAACAGCTGTAGGAAACATGGTTCTGGGAAAAAGCTAATAGAAATCTAAATGGGACATAGCAAAGGGTTAATGTATCTTACTCATCCTCATTAAATAACAGAAAAAAAAAGTAGTGGAAGCTTTTAGAAGGAAATGGTGTGATATACTGAAAGCTGCACATCCTTGACTAATGTAATAAGAGCTCCCCCTTGGGTTTTTTTTCTGTCCTTTTTTCTTTGGTCGAGATATACTCAACAGAGTAAAGTGGCCCAGCTGTAACATCAAAGTGGTGCAAGACTTCAGCTAGTACTCATCTTTTTACATTCACATCTGAAAAGAATGTTCCAACAAATTTCCCTTCCAATGGAATTGCTAGTTGTAAGAGTCAGTCAGAAGATGGGTATTGTCTCAACGTTGTCCCCAGGGACTTGGACATTTTCAGGTACCCCAAAACCTGAGTTAAGGCCTTGACAGAAGTTTGCAGAGCCATCCTGCCTGAGGCAGAGTGGCTGCCAAGGTGCTGCTCCCTGGACTGAGACTGGAATGTGGTTCCTATGGAAACCAGGGTGCGGATACCCTGGAACAATGCAGTGCAGCAGAAAGTGTACTGTACCCCTTTCTCTGTTAAGGAGGAAGGGACCAATACATCTCGAGTCATACCCTGCAAAGGGAACATCTTGGACTATCTAGAGTCTGGAAGCCATGACGGATGCGAAAACTATCCCCTGGCAAAAGGCCATTCAACTGACTGACACTCCTCTTTGGGATATAAAGAAGGCCTCTTACCAGCCAACAGGAGGAATTCCCCCCCACCTAGAAATCGATGGTCTGTAGGGACACCTCAAGGACTCGTCGTGTGGTGGTAGCTATATACCCTTTCTCTCTCTCTCTAGCTTTGCTTTACCTACCTCATTCATCTATTGCACTGCTGCTTTTCAGGCACATAATAAAGTTTCACTGTTTGATCAAAGCTAACGTGTTTTTGCACTCTGAGATCACAGTAGCGAACCATCACGCATCCTGCCAAATTCAAGTGGACTGTGACACTAGTGAAGTGCTGTTAGATGGAGTGAAGTGGTCTCTAATTGAGATTATCAATAAATAGAACTATGTTCTCCTGAAGACATTTAAGAAGTTAGTCAAGAAAGACAGAGTGTGAGATAGGCCCTGGGGATGAAAAGGTATGGTTCAGAATGTTAATAATAACACATGGACAAATTTTTTGTGTGCCTTTTCACTCAAGTGGAAAATCCAATATTTCTATTGCTCGTCAAAAGAGATAAGCACATGGGTCACACATGAATCATAGCATCATAGACTGCTTTGTGTTAGAAAGGACCTTTAAAAGTCATCTAGTCTAAGCTCCCTGCCAATGACAGGGACATCTTCAACTGCCTCAGATTGCTGAAAGCCCCATTTGACCTGATCTTGAATGTTTCCAAGGATGAGGAATGTATTACCTCTCTGAAAAACCTTTCCAGTGCCTCACCATCCTCATTGTAGAAAGCTTCTTCCTTGCATTTAATCTAAACCTACCATTTTTAAATTTAAAAACATTTCCCCCTGTCCTGTCTCAAAAGTTCTTGATCAAAAGCCTATCCTCTCTTCTATGTCCCGTTTAAGTACTGAAAATCCCAATAGTGTCTTCCCAGGCCCTTCTCTTCTTAGTGTTAAAAAACCCAAATCTTTTAAACTCTCCTCATAAAGGAGGTGTTCCATCCCTCTGATCATTTTTGCAGCCCTCCCTTGGACATGCTTGCACATATCCACATTTTTCCTGTGCTAAGGACCTTGGATCTGGATGCAGTATTCCAGGTGAGATCCCACAAGAGTGGAGTACAGAGACAGAATCCCCTTCCTTTACCTGCTGGACATGCTTATTTTCGTGCATCCCAGTAGAGGGTTGGCTTTCTAGGCTGTGACTGCACATTGCTGGGTCATGTTCAGCGTCTCATCCTCCAGCACCCCCAAGTCTTTCTCAGCAGGGCTGCTCTACATTTGCTCATCCCCCAGCCTGTGCTGATACTGAAGGTTGTCTCGACCCAGGTACAGCACCTTGCACTTGGCCTTGTGGAACCTCGTGATGTTCTCATGGGTTCACTTTTTGAGTTTGTCCAGTTCCCTCTGGATGGCATCCCATCCCTCAAGAGTGTCAATTGCATCATAGTTGACTTAGTACAGTTGGTGTTGTCTGCAAATTGCTGAGGATGGTCTTGATCCCTTTTTCTGTGTCACTGATGAAGACATTAAGGACTACTGGCCTCAGTATGGACTTCTGAGGGACACTACTCATCACCAAACTCAATGCAGATATTGAGCAGTTGATCACTACCCTCCAAATATGACTATCTAACAAATTTCTTATCCACCAAACAATCTGCCCAACAAATTATTGTCTCTTCATTTCAGAGACAAGAATGTTGTGTGTGACCATATCAAAGGCTTTATAGAAGTCGAAATAGATTATATCTGTAGTTTTTCCTTTGTCCGCTGATGTAGTCCTTGCATTGCAGCAGGCCACTGGGTTGGTCAGGCAGAACCTGCTCTTGGTGAAGCCATGCTGACTGTGTCAAGTTAACTCCCTGTCCTTCATGTGACTTAGTACAGCTTCTAGGGGAATCTGCTCCATGACCTTCCCAGGCACAAAGGTGCGACTCACAGGTTAGTAGTTCCTAGAGTCCTTCTTTCCACCCTTTATAAAGATGAATACAATGTTTCCTTTTTTCCAGTGACTGGGAATTTCACCTGACATGTACGACTTTTCAAATGTCATGAAATGGAGCTTGACAACTATATCAGCCAGTTCCTTCAAGACGCTGAGGTATGTGTCTCATAAGGTCGCAAAGAATTATGTATGTTCAGGTTCCTCAGGTGGTCCACGACCTTATTATGATAGTGGGACTGATTTTGCTCCCCTTGTCCTTGTCTTGCAGTCCATCCACTCAAGAGGTGAGAGAAAAGAGATTGACAGGGAACACCGAGACAAGAATTCTGCTGAGTATCTCGGTGTTCTCCTTGTCGGTAGTTAGCAGTTTGCTAGCCTTTCTTATTACGTGGGCAATCTTTCTTTTTCTGGATGACATGCTTGACATAC
The DNA here is from genome assembly GCA_013399895.1 of Serilophus lunatus. NCBI lineage: Eukaryota > Metazoa > Chordata > Aves > Passeriformes > Eurylaimidae > Serilophus > Serilophus lunatus. Next base: position 11,966 of record VXBA01003101.1, on the reverse strand, counting down.
CCTTTCTTGTTATTCTTTGCATCTCTTGCCAAGTTCAGATACACCTGCACCTTCGTCTTGCTGACACCATTCCTACCCAATTGGACAGTCTTCCTACACTTTTTCCCAAATACCTGTTCCTGCTCCCACTGCCTTTTTTCATGTTGGCCTTTAGTTTAATGAGCAGTTACTGACTCAGCTATCCCAGTTTCTTACCTTCTTTGACCAATTTCTTGCACCTGGAGATCATAATCTCATATGCCCTATGGAAAGCATCCTTACAGGTATCTCAGTTCTTTTCTGCTCTCTTGTTCCTGGGGGCAACTTTCCATGGGGTCCTATTGACTAACTCCTTGAAGAGCTTTCCTAAAATTGAGGGCCCTGACTTTACTCTTCACCTGAATCATATCTATCAGGGCTGCAAATTCCATTACCACTCCAGCCCATGATACCTCCAGTCTTGATGCCACTGATTAGCTCGCTTGCGTAGGTGACTGTTGTCCAGTTGTGTTTGCGATCCCTTAGAATGGAATCATCAATTTGGTGGCATCAGGGATCGGAACCCTCTGAAACCACAACTGCCAACAAAATATACTGGCCTTGTGTGCATGGTGCTGATCCAGAGGATCCAGAAAAGAAAGATAGTCTATATACAATATGTACAAGGGCCAAAATGGAGAAGCTTCTTTATTGCAAATTCATCTGGTTTTATAGTCCAAAGATTGGTTAGGTTAACACAGCCAATAGACAAAAGGAAAGGTGGTCATGTGTCACTGTCTCAGGGCCACAGGACAGTCACAACATGATGTTTACATATCTAAGACATTATATCATAGTCCGACACACTGTAATACAGCCTAATATTCTGCTACAGGTGACCATCATGTCCAGTATGTCAACCCCTCTGGTAGGGTTACTACCTGGCTTAAGAACTTACCCTCAGTGTATTCCATGAGTCTTCTGTTTTGCCCAAAGCTCAGCACATTACTTTCTCAAGAGTTGTGCAGGTTTTTGAGATCTCCCAGCAGTACAAGAACTTTTGAGTGTGATGCCTCCTGTAGCTGGAGCACAAAGATCTCATCAATAACTTCTCTTTGATTAGGATCATGTAGTAACACCAACCACAAGTTTCAATTTGCTGTCTCGATGTCTAATACTTACCTGTAGGTTTTCAGCCTGCTCAGGGCTGGTCTTCAAGAACAACTCTTCGCCATCTCTCCAACTCTTGATTTGGAGGACAACTCTTCCTCTTTTCTTTCCTCTCCTATCCATCTGGAACAGCCTGTAGCCATCAAGAGTTACATTTCAGTTGTGGGTAACTGCCTGCTAAGTTTCAGTAGTAGCAACTAAGTTATACTTCTCTAGCAGCACGGTGGCTTCCAGTTCCTCCTGTTTGCTATCCATGCTGCATGAAATGAATGAAAGATAAACATTTCCCTTAAGGCCTTCTTAAACCTTCTCTACCTTCCAGTTTGTTTCTTAGACTCATTAATGTTGTGAGTGGGGAACAAATCTCTGTAATGTCAACTGGTACAAGACAGTGCTCTTGTGTTCGGTAGCCCTCAAAGTGCAGGACTGATTGGATAAAGTGTTTAAACAAAGAATCAATGCAACCTTTAGAGCCGGCAGTGGTTTAGTCAAGAATAGTCCAGAAACATATTCACTTCTTTCTGCTCTGCACAGTTGTTCACTTAATGTAATCCTTCTTCAGTACCTGTGCTCTTTTTGTGCATACACAAAATAAACTCAAGTAGTACAACTATAGAGGAAAAAATTATGAAGCATATACTGCACAAGGAGACAAATGTTAGGAAACTTTATTTTTGTGTTTTTGTTTTTTGCTTTATTTTATATCCAGTAGAAGCAATAATCTAAACATGAAGGATCTCTCTATTCACGTTACATAATATTTTCAAAAAGTTATTAATCTTTCTTGTTAATCTGTGCATGGCACAGTTTTTTTGACTGCCTTGAGCTGTTTTAATAGCTGGATAAGCTTGTGAAAGTCAGCTTCACTGTGTATTAACATTTTTATTTGTATTGATTCTTTCTTATCTAACTGAAGGCATCAAGTTTATAGCAAGGATGATTAAACTATTGCTTAATCCTAAGTTCCCACCACTTCTCTTCATAATTTCTGGAATAGACATGCTCTCCACAAAGCATGGTTTATCAAACAATACTAGGGACACTGAACACCTTGCAGAACAGGACTTCAGTATTTGCAGTTGAGAAATGGCATTTAAAATTATGCTATTGTCTTTGCCACAAGGGGTCTAATATATAGGAAGAATATCCTTTACACAGCCGAAGTGCAAGTGCAGTTTTTTGACCTGTTTCCTCTCAAACTTTATCATAAATCACAAATAGCAATAGACTGATGTTTGTCAGTCCCTCTTTCCTCAGAAGACAAAAGTGTTCATTTCTCAATAGCTGTGTGGAGTTGTGTGCAGAAGGTACAGAAAAGAGTAAAGAATGGAATACGCCATAACAAAAAATTAATGAATGTCCTGCTTCTGACCAGGACAGGTTTAATTTTTTGCAGTAGCCAGGAGGGGCATGGCTAGGACTTAGATGTTATTCTGTACCACCCTATGTCATTGCTAGATACATAGGAAGGGAGTCCCTTCCAGGTCAGGTAGCCTGGCAGAGTTGGGTGTTGTCAGAGGTTCCACATGTTATAGTGGTAAACACTCACATGTGAATAACTAACCTCTTGTACAATTTTTATTAATATTGTTGCTGTTACTGTTCATTTTCTTATCTCATTGCTGTTTCCAGTAAATTGTTTTTATCTCAAGCCATTATCTTTACCAATTGTCCCTCCAGTTCTTCTCTCTACCTTACCTCAGGCAGAGATGGTGAAGTGGGGAGTGAGCGAGCACTACAGGTTTCAGTGGGAATACTATTCCCAAACCTTGACAGTGAACCATGAGTGTAGGATACAGATTAGCAAAACAGGCCACTTTCTCATTATGTACTGCACAGTTTGTCAACTGATTTACCCAAGCTGTCAAGATGACTGCAGTATTTAGTGTATAATCCTGTTCAAAATCCTATCACTTGAAAGCTTAAAAGTTAAACTTAAAAGTTGCTAGAAAATGAGACCATGAGTGCTTGAGCTAGTATTCTGAACTTAGCATAGCCTATACAGCAGATGATTTAAATAAAGTTTCTCATATGGATGCAAAAAATTAATGTTTTAATTGGTTTTCATCCATTTAACCTACTCATGTGGTTGAAGAAGAGCATATTTTTTGTAGGCTTTTAAAAGAGTATGTCATGAAGATTTTATTCTCCAGAGAGCTTCTTCTTTTTTCTGAAGTTCTGTAAGTCTTCAGAATAAAAGGCACTACCATATGTGTCTACATATATGTTGAAAGAACATGATAAGAACTTTTATATTGCCATAGATAGATAGAAATACATAGGCATAGAAATATAAAGAGATTAACGCTGTAGTTTCTCTTAGATCAGTGGCTCTAAATGGTGCTTTTAGGATATAGAAGGTGAAGCAAATAATAGCCTGAGTTTGGGTGACCCACAGTAAACTTACACAAATATAAACGGTCTAAAGTTATAAGGGGTTTTTAGACCCTTTTCAGGCACTTGCTTTTTTTTTTTTCTTTTTCTTTTTTTTTCCTCTTCATAGTTGAGATGAGAATCCAAAGAAGACAAAACCTTCTCAGTGGCATCTCGTTATTTTTCTCTAACCTTTTCAATTGATACTTCATTTGTATGCATAGTAGAGAACACCTGGTCTTGCATCCAAGTGAAAATATCTTTCTTAAGAATAAGACTTACTAGATTGATAAATAAAATAATCAGTCTTAAGAAGTTTCTGGAGCTGAAAAGAAGGAAAGAAAAACAGTCACAATACCTCATTTTCCCTCATTTCCCTATTTTTGTCCCATTTAGTAACAAGGATCTGTCAACTCATTTATTTTCACAGATGGGTAGGTCACTCCTACATCATCGATGTCCTTTCTTGTGCGCATTTCCTCTCTCTTCCAAGGTTCCAGTCATGGTCTTTCATATTTCTTTTTTGTGATTTTTTGTTACTCTTATTGCAGCATCCTTTGCAAGAAATATTTGCAAAGTGTAAAAAAGAATATAGATATTTTTTACCTGTACTCTTTAAGCTACTTGTCCTGTTGCCTTTTATACCTATTGTAGTTCCAGCCTATGCAATAGAAAGGCAAATGGCCTCTGCGATCATCAAGAATGTAGAGGATTATGTATTAATATGTATGCATGCAAATTGCATATACTATTATATATGCATTAATATTCACCAAGATCATTAGTACTATGTTTTCAGCTTTGTCACGTTCTTCTGCAGCCTAGAGTCTTTCTAGATAATTTCTTTGCATATCCTTTAAGGCTGAAAAACAAGAACAGTTTTGTATTTGGGTATAATTCAGAACACCATACTGATTCTGACGTTACTATTTCAATATTATTGGCATAACCAGCGTGTGCAAACGTCAAATAATCCCCTCAATATGCGCATTTCATAAAAATTGCATTATCACATTTTTAGATAATTTCTACATGGCATAACACTTACCATTAGCTAGACAAGAACCTGAATACCCTTGGAGAATGGCTGTAAATACATGTGAAGAAAAATTCTAGAAATTGAGAATTGTGGTGGTTTAAAGCACCACAATATTAACTAGGGGGACACTCTTAATAGTGATGAGAAGAATGACAGAATGTGACAACAGAGAAACACTTTATTTGACTGGAGCTCAAACAAAGGAAAACACAGTTTAAGGGAACATCAGACTCAACACAAAAAAAAAAGCACCCAACAAAAACCACAAAAAAAAGGAAACAAAGAAAAAAAAGGAATAAGGGAACTGCTTTCAAAGGCCAGCCAAGCTGGACACAGAGAGAAGCTGGACACAGAGAAGCAGTGGAAAGGGAGAGCCACTTCTTCTTCTCCCTCTCTGGTGGTAGCCAACTCCCAGCCCTTGGAATCTCTGAAAAACACAACACAGTGAAAGGTTCTCCTCCCAACCCGGGATGTTATTTGGGGAAGCTTTCAACCTGTAGTTGTGCTTGCATGGCTCCAATGCCAATGGAGGTGGGTGGAGTCAAGCCACGAGGCCTGGAAGTAGGAGAAGGGGAGCCGTGCTGGTGCTCTCCAGCTTTGCAGGAAGCCAAAGAGAGTGACCTTCCATTTCTTTGGGCTTTTAAGCTCTCCAAGTCCCAGTGAATCTCGCGGTCCTCTTCCTGGTTTCCCTGCTTCGGATTGGCCAGCAGTCTGGGCTCCACCTCCCCCTTCGAGGTTCCCGGCTCCAACAAAATGGCGGTTCCTGCCAAAATCTGCGAGCCAACAGCCTCCCGGCGCCATCTTTT
>VXBA01003098.1:0-27965 GCA_013399895.1 Serilophus lunatus | reverse complement strand
TACCCTTCCTTTTACCATTTTTTACCATATTTGTAAAATCTTTTTTATTATCCTTTACAGTAGTTGCCAATTTAAGTTCGAATTGAGATTTGGCCTCCCTAATTTTTCTTCTGCATGCCCTAGCAGCCTTCTTAAACATGACGTGAGGGACCTTACCCTGCTTAAAAAGATGATAAATCCTCTTTTCATTTCTAAGTTCCTTCAAAACTTCCCTGCCCGTCCAGACTGGACATTTGCCTCGTCGACTCCTCTTTCGGCACACAGGAACAGACTGTTCCTGTGCCTTCAAGATCTCTGTTTTGAAGCACACCCATCTTTCCCGGACACCTTTGTTTTCAAGGGCTGTTTCCCAAGGAACTCTCTGTATAAGTCTCCTTGTTTGTTTGTTTTGTTTAATTTCTTCCCCTGTTTTCCAGTGACCTTTATTCCAACAGAGAAGGCCAAAATATGCATTTTCATAGGAGGAAAAAAATTAGCTAAAGGCAGAGGTCTAGACCAAGCGGGAATCATTTATATTGACGCAACCAGGGGAATTAAAAATGGAGCACAATTGGTGTGTCAGGAAGTTTGCCTGGAAAACACTTTGACACTTGCCAGAAAAAAAAGTGTTGGCAGTGGCAGAACTTTTGAGGAAGTCAAGGAGGGAAATTATAGAAGTGGGTTTTTAAAGTGAAACTGGTTATAGGAAGGAGCCCATGATAACTTTATTGCTCTCCTTTTTAGTTCCAGCCCCAGTATGTTCAAAAATCACAGAATCACAGAACACACTGAGTTGGAAGGAACCCACAAGGATCATCAAGTCCAACTCCTACTAAATATCTGGTAGCTTCAGACTTCCCCAAACCCTGACATGGAAAAATAGCCCCAGCCTAGAAAGACAAACAGGTTAGGCTTCTTTCTTTGTCTTTTTCGATGAATTCAAATAAATAGTGTCCTTGTAGACCTTGGTCTTATTGGTTGTGTAAACACATACCCAAAGATGTATGTCTCAAAGTAATTTTTCCAAGCTACTTGCTTTTGGAATCCCTTTTATCTGATGATCAATGATTCTAGTCGGGATCTGAGAACTTTTGTCAAAACTGTTAGAGTTTCATGATGGGTTTAAATTCCAACAAGTCAGCATTTCCTAAAGGAAAAAAAGTACTTTTTTGACAGAGCTCCCATCTGGTAGTGCTCAGATCACAATATCTGGCATTTCTCTGAAACTAAAGCAGATGGAATATTTTAGAGCATTTCACCCTGCTCTTCTCATTTCAAGTTGTTTGCCTTCAGGAGGCGGGACTTTGAGAAACACTAAATCTGGTAAGCTGAGTATGGAAATGTGAAAGTTGGCAGCACTGAGAGAGACAGTCTTGAAAATCTCCTTAAGCTTCACCTCTTAAATTTACATCTGGTTGATCTGTGGCCTTCATTTTAGCAGCTTGACTGCAGTGATTTTTATATGACCAAATCGTAAACCTGTAAGATGTCACTTCCATTGTGCTTGTTTTCTTTTACTTCTTTTATTTTTTAACTTGTTGCACAAAGTTCTCCCGTTTTGGTTGTACCCATAAGGAGGCTAGAGTAACCTGTAAATGTGACTGTTGTCCATGTATTAAAGAAAAACAAGGTGGAATACCGTATACCTCGTGTCTCCATTCCCCACCAAAAGAAAAAGGATAGAAGACACTCTATTGATCAGACCGCAAAGGCTCCCTCAGAAGAGCCATTGTTACTGTTACCTATATCACATCTAGCAAAGACTCATAACTTACCCAGGACTTCTGACTCTATCTGTTGCTAATTTTGGACAAGGCACAGCTCCTTAGTGCAATGGGAGTTGGGGAAAGGGCAGGAGAGTTTTGCTTTCCACTTTGGTCTCCAACTGAAGTTTTTGCCTAGAATAGTTTCCTGGGAACATTGCATTGATATTGGGCTGAGATCTCTCAGCAGTGGTTTCCCATTTCTTAGCCAATTCTATTCCACTTGGATCAGCACAAATGTGTAAAGAAAATCTTACATTTACAATACGAAGCTGTGTCAGAGGAGGTTTAGGCTGGTTATTATGGGCCTGGCCTGGCCTGCACAGGCCAGCCCCAAGAACCTCATGCCTGTGACCATTGTCCAAAGGCTTCTTGAACTGTGTCAGGGTTGGTGCTGTGACTTCCCTGGGGAGTCTGTTCCAGTGCCTGAATACCCTCTGGGTGAAGAACCTTTTTCTGATAACCGAGCTAAATCTCCCCTGAGATACAGAGAAAAGATCAGTGCTTGCTCCTCCTCTTCCTCACAGAAGGAAGTTGTAACTGCAATGAGGTCTCTACCCAGTTTCTTCCTCTGCAGGCTGAACAGACCGAGCGACCTCAGCTGTCCTCATATGGCTTCCCCTCAAGGCCCTTCACCAGCCTCGTAACTCTCCTTTGGATAGCTTTATATCTTTTTTATATTCAGATACCCCAACCTGCACACAGGACTCAAAGTGAGGCTGACCCAATGCAGAGCATTGGGTGGGACAATCACCTCCCTCAACCTGCTGGCTACGCTTTGCCTAATTCCCCCCAGGACACGGTTGACTGTCCTGGCTGCCAGGGCACTGCTGACTCATGCATGCTAGACCCAGACAGCAATTCAGATGCTTAAGTGATCCTCCTTTCTATCCCTCTTTCTCTTTCCACTCCAAACTACCCCAACCAGTGGTTTAGAGCAAGGGGAACAGCTTATGTTTCCCAAAAGGAAGCAACTGCTCTGAAATCAACAATGTGCTTCAGAGCGGGTGAGCCCCAAGATGTGTGAACCTAAGTGCCTCAGACCACTTGGCAGAGCCTGTAAGTTTTCAATTGCTTTCAAAGCTATTCAAAGACAGAGTTGTCAAGCAGTGCTGAGCACAGGAGAGTACGTGGGTTGCTCTCTTGGAGTTGCTGTCTTTGCAGCAATTCTGCAAAACTGAACTTAACCTCTGTTCTTCAAGTTTGGACCAGATGGAGATGGAAGGTCTTGCAAGAGATGATGCTATCAAAAGGTCCAGGCAGGCACAGGACATGTTATCCTTAAATTACCTCGAGGTCAGTATAAGGTGGAAGTTTCTTTCTGGAAAAGATCTCAAAGTGAAGCCCCAACCAATTTTTATGAACTTGGATTTTCAAGCAGGCTGTAAGCTCAGAGCCTGAGCCCATACTTTCTGTTGTCTCTTCAGTTCTGAACTCTAATGTCCTTAGGTATACAGATCCTGTGTTATACCACACCAGCTGCTGCATGTTGTGGTGTGTGTGTGAGCTGGTGTTTGTGCAAGGAACTCTGAAACTAGGAAATAAAGAGGGAGTGAAGGAAAAAGGGGGTTTCTTAGATTGTGATTGCTGCCAAAAGAAATATATGTCAAACTGCATATCTGGTAGCAGTATTTCTTGGCATATTTGTCTTTAAAACTATGTCTTCATAAGTACTGTGACCTGGGTTTAAACCATGCAAGTTGTCATATTCTTTAACTCCATTCCTTCAATGTGTTAATAAAACAACAAAAAAAAATCTGTCTGCTTACAGCCCAATATATTTTTATATCATTAATAACTTAATTAAATAACAAATCTATGCTGGAAAAAACTGTGCTCCTTCAACCCTCCCCCGTCTTACAGACTCCTTGGTCACTTCTCCCTGGAAATTGGGCTGGGGTCTCCTTGAGTTGCTAGCCACAAGGAGGCAGAACTCCAAGTCGATGCCAGCACATGAATGAGAAGAAAGCAGGGCCAAGATTCACTCCTTAATCTTGTCTTAATTTCCCTTTGGAAAGGGAAAGGTTTTTTTGTACAAGAATCCAAAGCAAAATAAAGCACTGTATTTGGGAATCTGTTTTTACACAGAAATCTGGCGTACAGAGGTTCTTGCCTTTGACAGGACTCTACTGTAAGGCTTCCACAGACAATATTTAAGAGATTAGGCAGTACAAAATGCCAAATCATCAGCTCTTTCCTTCTGAACTTATGGTTGCTACAGCCTTGATGCAGTTTGATGTTTTCCAAGTGCAAGCAGGAATTTCTTTGTGAATGTTTACCCATGCTACTTGCTGGGCAATGGCTGAGAGCTGTTTGCCATAAAATTTTGCTAAGAAAAGAGGTTCTGGTAGAAGGCGTTTCATAAAGCACATTTTGCATCAGTACACTATAATAAACATATATTTATACATTATAGATAGTACATATAAGAAATATAAACTATAAACAGCATATCTGACATTTGCGTGTCCCCTCATGTTAGAAGATATGTTTCTTGTGTAAGCTAAAAATCAGAAACAGCATGACGAACTGTTGGGAAAGGAGAGAATAGTGGATCACTGAAATGTGGATTAACTTCTCAAACAGAAAAAATGAGTCCATGAGAACTTGTCATTTCCTCCAGCCCCACAGATGATTGTACTGCTGAGAACAAGACTCACTTCTTCGGAATTTTTGCTCAGTGTTTCAGCTCAAACCTGTTGGTTAAAAAAATGAAACATATGCACAATGTGAAGCAACTTGTCAGCTGGGGACAGTTCTGACAATGCTTGAGACTGCATATTTAAGGCATCAGTAACATCTTCCAGTCTTGCTGGCAGGAGAAAGAAGAAAGCATTAATTCATTTTTGTTTATGCTAGTTTTGGCGCTTTTGAATTATTGATATGTCCCTTGAAACTGTCTCTGATCATTTCCCATTGAGCTCAGAGGCATGTGGTGGTAAGAGACCTGGCCTAGCTGCTGGACTTTCTCCTGCTGAACTCAGCATACAAGCTGTTCATAGCAGCAACAGATGTTTCTGCTTTTTAAGGTCTGTGGGAACGTCACTTAACATTTTTTTCCTTCTTTTTTTGCAGGAAGAAATGCCAATATAGCTGAGATCCAAAAATTTTGACCTCAGTTTTATGTTATTATTGGAAGTTATTGCAACTGGATATCCTATTGTCCATTCTCAAGTAACAAGCCGATAGCTCTTAATGCTGTATTTGCTTTTTCATACATAGTTTCTATGTGTTTGTTATTCAGATACTTCCTGGCAATAAATGAGGGAACACATAATCACTGTTGTCTTCAATGCAAGGAGGTCTGTAAGATTTGTCTTGTTTCAAAAATATCAGGCAAGCTCAGGAACAAGCTTGCTAACAAGTAAAACAACTCATTCCCTTTGTGCTGTAAGCAGTGAGCTGGTACATGATATTACAGGGATCCATGTCAACACTGTTCATAAGTTCTGGTTCTGTCCTGAGCACACAGACTTAGATATCTCAGAAACCTGAGAAATGTGTGCTGAGCTTAAAATTTTCCAAATGAATACATACATTTGAAATACTACTATTATTACTTAAGAATAATAAAAAAAAAGGTGCTTAAGTCCAAGCCTGGCTTCATTCCCTATACGTCAACAGTATCTGCTTTTGCCAAGGAGACCTTTGCTAGACAAGAGATTTACTTTCAGGCTTTCCCATATTTCCACAGGTAGTTCCAGAGTGTGAATTAACAGCTTTAATTTCTAGCAGAAAGTCCTTAGGAACATTCTTCGCAGTACTCGATCAAGGGAAGTGCCAAAATCAAGCATCCCCTGGCCTCTCTACCTGTACCAACATTTTCAAGAAATCAAAGCTATGTAGCAGGTCTCAGCACTGCCTTTTCTCTGAAAGAGAGCTGGACCTCATTGAGTGGCTGGAAAGGAACCATGGTGCAAAGCTGGGCAGGTATGAAATATGTCCCTGCTTTTGCATCATAGGCTCTGACTTCTCTCCTGCTCTGCAGTAGCTGTCAGTAGCTCAGAAAATGATCCAACTGACTATACTTAGTGCATAGGAGTAACATCTTGGTACTGTATTAGACACATGCAATGCCCAGGGAGTGGAGTGAGGAGGAGGCGGTTTACAAAATCGCAGAATCATTTAGGTTGGAAAAGACGTTTGAGTTCATCAAGTCCAACCTTTGCCTGAGCACCACCTTGTCAACCAGGCCATGGCACTGAGTGTCATATCCAGTCCTTTCTTGAACACCTCCAGGGATGATGACTACATCATCTCCCTAGGCAGGCCATTCCAATATTTAACAAGCCTCTCAGTGAAGAAATTCCTCATGATATCTAACCTGAACCTCCCCCAGCACAGCTTGATGCTTTGTCCTCTTGTCCTGTTGGTGGCTGTCTGGGAGAAGAGCCCAACCCTAACCTGGCTATAACCTCCTTTCGCTGTGGTTGTAGAGAGTAATAAGGTCCCCCCTGAGCTTCTTCTTCTCCAGCCTAAGCAATCTCACATCCCTCAGCCACTGTTGTGTGTTTAGTAATTGGGTTTTTCTGGAGGGAGTGGGGATGTTTGGGTTGTTTGCTTGTTCAAGAGATAAAACCAATTTTTTTTTTATGAAGCATGAAGGCAGCTGAAGCCCCGAGCCAGTCTCTTTCCTCACATACTGTGGCTGAGCTCCGATCTCGGCGCTTGTCGGCTCAGCGGGACCAGGGAAGGATGCAGCCGGGAAAGCAGAGCAAAGTCGACAAATCCTGGCTCAAGACTCGTGGGGTTCTTACCCTGGCTGCTGCCTCAGAGAGAGAGATTGGGGGAGAGCCTTGGACAGCGGCAAGACCTGTTTACTGGCGCTGTGCGGGAGCTTGTCTCCGCAGGGCAGTGAGGTGAAGCGGCTGGTCCCTTTGGTTTCCCACTCAGCTGGCAGCGGGGAAGCGGCTGGCTGGCAGTGCAGAGCAGAACAAAGCAGCGGAGGGTCCCCATGCTGTGGCAGGACCGCCTCCACCGCCCAGTGCATGCAGCTCCCACACCACTGTTCCCGGTGCCGAGACTGGGGGGTACGGCGAGCACAGAGCTGCTCCCTCTGATTTCCCAATTTCCTGAGCAGTGCACAGGGGGCTGTGGCAGGTTGAACCAGGACCAATGGTGTCCCTTGCTGCGCACCGCCACTGCAGTTGTTTGAGCACGTGTGGAAGGGACGGCCAGTGTCCACACAGAGGAGGTGGTTGGCGCTGCCCCCTCCCTGCACTGCCAGGAAGGTGTGCAGTGGTAGCCACCCCCACAGGGGTTCCCATGGCCCCTGCTGGCCCCAGGGGTCCCTCCTGGTGGGTCCCTGTGGCGGCAGAGACACCTGGCAGGAGACCCTACTGCCATGGCTCCGGGCAGCAGCGGCGGCGCAGCTGCCCCCGTCAGGGATGGTGGCAGCCCCGCAGCCCCCACTGCCCGTGGCAGGGTCCCTGTGGGCGGCAGGGGCCCTGCAGGCAGTGCTATTTTTGCCTCTGAGTGCCCTGTGGGTGGTGGTAATGGTGCCCCCCAGAGCCCAGAGCACATGGTTTTTGTCAGGAGCGCCATCTTGCTGAGAATGCTGAAATCTCAGAAAGGGGCAGTGACGAGTACAGCCACCCAATGAGAGGACAGCCTGCTCAGCAAGAAGACCCTGAAATCTCGTGGGATTGCCAGCACATAAAAGCTAGAATCTTGGAAGTTCTCCCCCTTTGCCAGCTCATCGTGGCCAAGATAACATCGGCTGCTGCCCCTCCAGGTTCCTCCCACCCTCCCTCACACCGCAGCACCACTGGAGCTCCAACAGTGATGGCAGGACCCAGCTTCAACGCAAGTGGTATCTGTCCCCTTGAGTGACCCTGGGGGAGGTGTTTTTCACTGTCTTTCAGCAGCTCCAATGACCGGGAAATACTATCCACACGGCAGCCTTCCCCTTTTCCCTTGTTCCTCAGCCTACCAGCCTGCTTGGAGGAGCAGTTTGTTATTTGTTTTTCTTTTTATTTTTTTGCAGAATATTGTTGGGTCTGTTGCGTGTGTTTGTTTAGTGCCCAGTGGGATTCTATAAGGTCTATAGAGCTCCAGATAAATACTGTTACCTTTTGTTGCTTCTATTCAGTCTTTCATCACTGTTTCGCCCCCTAGTGGTAAAACCACCACAGCCACGTGTCAAAGCACTAGATCCTGCCTTGTTAGCCAGGGCTGACAATAGGTTTAGTGAGCTTATCCACTAGCTCTCTCTACCCTTAGATAAATCCAATCCATTCCCATAGGTTATAAGTGCCTAAGTGGCAGAACCGGTCACTAACTCCTTCCCCTTGGATTACATGGGGTCTGTTCTGCTCCCTCTCTCTCAGCCCTGAAAGGGCTTATTACCCTGATGAAAACCAGTCTTTCTGTTAAAGATTGAGGCAAAGAAGGGTTTAAGTACCTTAGCCTTTTCCTCATCCTTAATCACAATGTTGCCCCTCCACATCCAATAAAGAATGGAGATTTTTCTTGGCCCTCTTTTTGTTGTTAATGTATTTATAAAAATACCTTTTATTATCTTTTACAGCAGAGATCAGATAGAATTCTGGTTGAGGTTTTGGCATGACCTAACTACATCCTTGTACTCTTCCTGAGTTTCCTGTCCTTTTTTCCAAAGGTCATAAACTCTCTTTTTTTCCCCTGAATTCTGGCAAAATCTCCCTGTTCAGGCAGGCTGGTCTTCTTTCCCGATGGCTCATCTTTAGACATATGGAGGCAGCCTGCTTCTATACCTTTAGGATTTCTTCTGTAAGTATGTCCAGCCCTCTTGAACCATTTTGTTACTAAAGATTTTTTCCCAAGGTACTCTCTGAACCAGTGTCCCGAACAGGCCTAAGTCTGCCCTCCAGAAGTCCAAGTTAGAGGTTTTATTGACCCCCTTATTACTTCACTACTACAATTACAAACTTCCATTTCATGGTCACTGTGCTCAAGACCACCTTTGACCACTGCATCTTCCACCAGTCCTCGGTTTGTAAACAGCAGGTCCAGAGTGGCACAACTACAATAGACTTAGGAAGTACTCTTCCACACACTCCAGGAACATCCTAGACTTCCTCCTCTCCGCTGTGTTGAGTGTCCAGGAGATATCCAACAAGTTAAAATCTCCCACAAGAAAAAGAGCTAGCAATGGTGAAACATCAGCCAGTTGTTTAAAGAATACTTCACCTGCCTATTCATCATGGTTGGGTGGTCCATAACAATCCCACCAGGATACATGCCTTGTTAGCCTTCACTTTGGTTCTTACTGGTGGACATTTGACCTTATCATCACTATTCTTGAGCCCTATGTGGTCAAAACATTACCTTAATGTATTTAGCCACCTCACTGCCTCTCCCTCCTCACCTCTAACTTCTGAAGAGCTTGTAGCTATCCATCCCAGTACTCCAGTCATGTGAGTCATCCCACTACATTTCTGTGACTACATCATAGCTGTTCTGCTACATCGTGGCCTCCAACTCCTCCTGTTTGTTACCCGTAACTATGTGCATTGGTGTAGGGTAAGAAGCAGGATGAAGGCAGGCAGGATCTGCCTTGTATGGTGCCTGGCAACAAAAAAATGATTATTTCTCTCAGAAGCAGTTTTGCCACTTGTACTGTTTGAGCAGGTGTTGTCATAAGACCAAACACGAACATGGCTCTTTTTGGTGGTGTTACAAGAAGACTGTGTTGACAAGGTGAGTACATAATTTTTACTATAATCGCTTAAGGTTATATGGGCAGGCAGAGGACAGATAAACTGCCCAGCTGGATTATCTTCAATCTCAAAATTAAATGTTTTCCTGTTTGAGTGAAAAAGAAAAGGTGGTTTCTCATTTCTATCTGCTGGGCTCCCAGCTTTCTGGCCAGTGACATTTCAGCTGATTTGGATGTTTTAGGAGTCTGCTGGGAAAACATATGTTCTTGTTGCTGCTCTGCCCACGACTGGCACAGAGGTTAAGATCTGTCATCCCCACATTTAAAATGTGGTGCTGGAACAAGAGCAGAGAACCTAGCATGGGAAATACAAATCCCCCAGCTTCCTGCTATTGCTGTTTGTTTGGAAATGGCTTAGGACGTAAAAATAAGTCTGATCTGGCAATGTTTGCTTTGCTGAATTTTTTACATGCTGGCCTGGTACTGTGCAGTTCCAAGATATGCCCGGCATACAGCACCCTTGGGAGAGCAGATGAGACTGATTAATCACCCCTGTAATTCAGCAGCAACCAAGTATACAACCTTCCTCTGTCCTGGCCATGGCCGGGGTGTAACATAATGTCAGGTACTGGGACGATACTTCCTAATCTTCTTTGGTGCTAATCCTGCAGGATGGAGTTTAGTGTGGAGCTGCCAGGTGGGATGTTGCAAGCATCTCTTGAGGAGCCTCTTGCAGTGAGGTCTGTTCCCCTTCTGTACGGCATTAGTCCCTGCAGCTCTCTTTGCAAGAACTCAAAGGAGAGCTCTCTATTTTATACAGCCCAGAAACAACCCCTCAAAAATTGCATTGAATATCAGAGGTTTCATAGGATTCAGAAACCCCTTCTCATCAGCTATTCCTTCTAAATATCACCCTTTAAATGTTGGTGGTTTATCTATTTATTTCTTTTTAAGTTTATTTCATGCCTAGATCTTGTCCTGCATCTCTGGTGTAGTCTCTGCTCAAATCCCTGCCTTCTTTCTTAGCCCCTGAGAGTTTTCACCCCTTCCAAGGTTAATTAGTGAGGTTAAGTTTAAAATAGGGCATAGTTCCAAGTATGAAAGGATCAAAGTGTAAGCAGATGCTTTGCTTTGTCTCTCTGAAAACTGACTTTCAGGCCATCTACCCCTAGAAGACAGCTTAAGATGGAGACTTTCCTGCCTTTTACATTGAATCTCAAGATGCTTGTCACGTAGTTTTTGCTCATAGATCCTGGAAACAGATTTGTTATTTTAAAATGGCAAGGAATTGTTAAAAAACAGGACATGGTGATAAAGTCCCAACTGGTATGGGTGAATGTAGCTCTGTATATAAAGGTTGTGGAATGACACTGAGTAGATAAGCTTTCCAAGGTGTTACTGAAGTAATAGCAAGAGAGAACATTACAAAATGCCTCCTGTAATTTATATGATTGATGCCTTTATAATAATAGAGATTCTAACATATGTGGCATACTGTTTGCTAATGTGCTGTTAGATGTAGTCTCAAAAGCATTCCTACATTCTTATAGTAATTAAAGCAATAATAATCTGCAGAGACCATGTACTTTAATGTATTTATACAATATTCACGCTGATTTTTTTTATGTGTGACAGAGCATGGCCTATTGCCTATGCACCCAGGGAAGAACTAGAAGAGACAGGTTGTACTGAAAACTTTGCCATCACATAGTGGTGGCTGGTCATGTTGATAAGACACTGATGTGTCAGTTGGTGTAAGGAAGTTTTCCAGCCTCCCTTCAGATTAATATAAGCAGAGATACGATAAACAATTGGTACTTTATAAGTAGGTTTTAGAAGTGAATAGCTGCTCAGTCTAAAGCCGGGATATGGGACAAGGAAGGCATTTTTAATAAAAGCAGGGGTGAAACTTTACAAGAACTAGGACTCCAGTCTCCCACTGAGAAGTATTCGTTCTCTAGCTCAGTGAATTTCAGTAACTTAGTTTTCAATATTGATGCTTGAAGTTGTTTATATTTTTTCTTTCTTTCTATCGGTAGATATGAAGTGTTTGGCAAATTCAGCTTAATGTTAGGAATACTTTCAGATGAGTTAGAATGGGAGTTTTAGTGGCAAAACAGCTCCTCAAGGAAATATCTGTGTGCATCCTGTTGGAAAGTAACAGAAAGACCGTGTCCTCTCTCCCATGTCCTTTCCCTCTCTGATGTTAATAGTTTTACAATTAACCTCAGAGTCAGTGGCACCAGGAACAGACCAAGGGTGTCTTTATTCTAGCATGTGGGCATTCTAAACTCCCTCAAATCTAGGGGTGATTTTTCATAGCCTGGCAAGATGACAACATTTTTACCATGATTAGTAACTCCTCAGGGAATTTTTATGGACATAGAACGTGATGAATGTCACTGTACGTTTTGTAAGGATAGGTTAACAAGGCAGATTGCTTAACTTGTGGTGACCTCCCACAGAATTATGATAGCACAGTCCTCTGTGGTATAAATCTGCTGGTCAAATGTTTCCTTGCAATGCAATAAGCGTTTTTGTAATTTATATTGAAGTAGCTGGTGATGAAATGTGCCTGAAACATGATGCAATCATCCTATCACTCTCCTTGGGAGTGATGCTGTGATTCCACCTGCACAGAGACTAGCTCTGACTCTGGCTATGGGGCAGGAGCTGCTCCTGCTCGCTTGCCTCCTCATCCTGTGCTAGAAAGCCCCTTTGTTCAATAAGTATCCTAATATGTAACCGGTTTGCAAAGACTCTGTGGCAATACTAATGTATATCTCTGCCAGCTGGGCTATTCTATAGTGGTTTGGCTTAACTGTGCATTTTTGTTTGTTGGGTTTTTTTATCAGCTTGGATCTTTTGTACATTCCATTTGGAGAATGAAGGGCACAGGTCCTATCATAGCAGATTAAACCTGCTGCTCTGATTAAATGCTTCACGTCCACCTTTTCCTTTCCTTTTTTTGTTTTGTTGGTTGGTTGTGTTTTATTCTGAGTTTTTTGGGTTTTCGTTAGTCTGTTGATTTTTTTAAATTCACATTTTATTTCCAGTTGTCTGGACAAATAAAAGCTATATTGAATAGTAAATGTTTATGATGTTCATAATTACAATGTCAACACATGGTGAAATACATTTTTTTGTAGCACTACCAAAATACTCTAGCATTACTAAAAATAATTTGGGGTGTACTGCCATCTAATGGCTTTACTGACAGTAGAAGAAACATAAGCTTGGCTCCTACTAGGTTCAGAAAGAAAGAAATTAAGAGGTTTTCAGTCGCAATGTGGAAAACCATATTTAAAGTACATTGCTGAAGAGAATGTGTGCAGACTTGGCTCTTTTTGACTATTTGAGGTGCTGTAGTCCTTCATATCCGTCCTCTGGTCTACCATAGGAGTCAGTAACTGTCAGTAAGTTACTGTCAGTAAGTTACTGACGTGTAACTCGAAGCATTCTTGAGTCTGTGTCATAAAACTTAATGGTGCTTCTTAAAACAGAAGTTCAACACTTTTACATTCCTGTTTTAGAGAGGTCCTCCTCTGTAGCTGTAGCTTGACCTCTTTTAATGGTAAAAGAGAATAAACAAATGCAGCATTTGGCACTATGAAAAAAAAGGAGTTGTTCAGGCTGATCTCTCACCTCCTCCTCCTCTCACCTCCTCCTAAATACCCTTCTTGATTCACTGCGCCATGATTTCTTCTAAATAAGGAAACAATACCCACTCACAACAAGTCTTTGAATACTTCTACTGGGCACAGATTTCTTTTTGCTGCCAGTGATTTATCCATGTAGAAGTCTGAACCTCAACAGCCATGAGCTGCTGGCCAGAGCCAGCTCTCTGAGATCCTGCATAGGAAAACCCACGGGAAGGGCACTATGGTTCTGCCTGATCTTTGCACAAGAAAAGGATTGTTACTGCTGTAGATGATCAGGAAAAATGGTGAATGATTAACAGTGTGAAGTGTCTTCCCTTGCCACTGCAGCCGCAGCTCTAGCTCTGTTCAGGCACCATCCAGTGCTCTATGGAGCTCCCCTGAACACACATGGACATGCTATTTCTCTCATTGGACCTGTATTCAGCCAGGGGACCTCCTGAACTCTTCCTACTCAGTGCCTGTCCCTGTGTGCCTGACTTGAGCCATGCTCTGGATGAAGCTTGCTGGTGCTGCACCATCCCAGGAGTACCCAAGGGACACAGGGAACTACAGTGTATGTTGCTGGCCATGCACAAAGGGAGATCTTGGGGCAGAAGAAGCTCTGTGGCTGAAGTGGTGTTCCAGAGGGGTTTTTCATCAGCTCTGCACCACACAGGGAATGCCTCACTTTTTGAATTGTTCTTGATCAACTTAAAATTATGATAATTTGCTAACCCCTCTCCCCAGAGCATCACTAAGTAGCTCTGTGGAGTATAAAGTGCATGGCACAGTGCAATAGTCCAGTCAGTTTGCAGTTTCTTAATCCTTTTGTCTTCCCCTTGATGACCGTACAAGGAGTGGGAAATGGTAACTTCTCTCTCTTGCTGCATTTTGACACTAGGAGTCCTGTGTGCATGTCTGATATCCAGAATGCATAAATTGAAGATGCTCTTAAAACTGTGTGTATCTCATCTATTATGGTTCACATTTCAAGGTTGAGGGGGAGTGGGTGTGGGAAGGGTATGACTGCATAAAAATGCAACAGTTACAGAAGTAGGCATGTTTGAAGTGGCCTGCTGGATAAATGAGCTATGAGATTAAATTTCTTAATTCCCTTAAGATTTCAAAAGTTAAATTCACATTTAAATTCTCTGACATGAGCAGTTCATACATTTATTGAAATCTTTTTTTTTGAAGAAAACCCACAATATTGTGCTGAAGTGCATGAGGATACATGTGTATGGCCTCTGTGAGTACAAGTGAGTCTAATGAAATGATGGAAACTCTCATAAGCACATGAAGATTATTCTGTCAGTATTCAAAAGAGTGCATCCCTGGTTAATGCTACAGACTAGATAGACTAGTGCTATGGGTTTATTCCTCTGGGGAAACGAAATCCGGCACAACCTCCAAATTAAAAACTGCTTGCAGTTAAAAAGTCACTGGAAATATGCACAATGAAGTTACATATAGTAAAGAAAACTGTTCTCTGCCCTAGAGAAGGGGTGTACAAAAGGGTTATGGTTCAAAAGGGAAGTTATTTTTTCTCCGCAGTGAGAGGACCAGTGAACAAGAAGCACAGACTGGAGTTTGTCAGTGTGTGCATGGTTTCCAGTAAAGAGTGAGCTCAGAGTACTCAGGCACGACCTCTTCCTGCCAGCCTACTTGCCTGAACCCAAAGCTGAACCCTAGGACAAGAGGCTTCTGGCATATTCCACATACATGTTTCTTTCCAGCTTTTTCAAGCTTGCAGTTGGGTAATCTTAGCCTAGAATCACCCCTGGTCCTAATTGATTTGCACTCAAGGTCACTTTGGCTTAGGCCCTGCATACCCAATGGTCATAGTGTTGGTTTAAGAGTGATTTATCATCCTACACCCCAATGAGCTCTCTGTCCCAGTGTGAGATGGTGTGCACACAACTGGGAAATTCAATTTTTCACTTGGGTGCCAAAATTCCACTAAGGACGAGGTTCTGTTAAATCTCACATAACTTTGATCATTTGGAATGAAATGTCAGTTGCCAACAGGAGGTCAGAGGAAGTAATTTAAACTGAGTGTTTGGAAAGGAAGCTATCAGTTAGATTTTAATGCATTTGGCCCAAGATGAACTTTAAAACAGCATATTAAATTGCTTTTAGGTTGGTCTTCCTCTGAGCTGATTCCAGCAAGTGAGTTTTGTTGTTCAACTGTAGTAGCTATTTTAGTAATTATTGTTTTTTTGAGTCTACCCTAAAGGGTTTGTAGAACACAAGAGGAGTCAGTGAGATGGTAAGCCAGTTTGGGAGGAAGAACAATGTTTTGTGTAAGTATGGAAGAGATAGTGAAAGATGGGAGAAATAGCTTTTCTGTTTCCACTGCAGAGATAAGGCAGCAGGAATTATTTTGGAAGTCTTCATTTCAAATAAATCAAATGTAATGTTAGCTAGTAAAATCTGCCCCTTTTCACAGTTTAGCAGCTCATTTGTGGCTAGTTTTGAATTGATAGTATTAAGCCCAATCCTAATTTAATGCAATGGAGTTAGAAACTCTACATTTTCCTATCTATGGATGGCGTTGCTGCCTTGATGTATTTGCCTTGGTCTTCCTACCCAATTGTGCCTTTCCTGGGGCAAGCAATAACCTCTCCAGCAAGCTAAACTAAAAAAGACGTAATGCTCCCATTCACATAAATCTGATTTCTCACTCAACAGACATATGACATATGAGAGTCTCTGAAGACAGCAGCCTTTTCTGAAGAAAGGGAACATTAAAAATGCACGGGAAAATCTCAATTCAGTGAAAGCCATCAAAACTTCTGCTTACAACTCAAAATGATCAGTTCTCAACAGCCTCTTCTGACCTCATACACAGCTGCTGGCTCTCACCCCATCCTGTGTGCTTGATTCTTGCCCACACCCACACAGAAATGACAGCAGTAGTATGGGCACATGCTAAATCTTACAGTACTGTTTTTCTGAGTCAATGAATGAATTACATAAGTGACTGCTTCACTAGGTTGATGTCCCAAGCACAGCCCTTGGCAGTTCTTGGCATGGAGAGTGCTCTTCCTTTGGCAGCTAGGTGAAAGCTAAGCTCATGTTAGTTTAGGCTCTGTGTCCATTCGGTAAAGAAATTTGTTTATACAGCCTATCTGCTTGCTTACCTTATTTTGACCATGTTCTTCACATTTTCTAGCAATTTGTGCACTACATCTTGTGGCTGGAGTCTCTGTAACAGGGTCTTCGTCTCTCCTTTTCATACCTTCCCTTTCTACTGCATTTACAGACCAGAATGCTGTTAAAATCCATGTGTGATGAAATTAAGTCATCACCTTTTTCTCAGCTGTTTGTTTCTGGTCTTTCACAGCACTGCACTTGTGGGGCAGGTCAGTAAAGAACTGTGAATATGAAGAAAAGATGAGGAGGATTTCTGCAAAACCTGGGATGCCTCTGGGTGTAAGAGAGGCACTGTGGGAAAGACCTTGTGATTTTTTGTCATTGGAACCTTTCTGAAGCAGAGCCAGCCACATCTCACAGCCAGAAAGCAAGCTGGGTCAGAAAGCTGGCAGAACTGTTGGTTCAGTTTTGGTCTTTGTCTGAAGCTGATGGGCTGTGAATGCTGCTGAAAGCAGAGCTCTCCTTCTCACCACTGCAGGCCTAGGATTACAGTGTTTATGGTGATGGGTGAGGGCCTGAAAAGGGGCTTGGGTGGAAAGCTGAGCTACTGGGATACACTGGTATGGAATGAGTTGTGGGAGGTAGGAGGCCATTCCCATCTCTTTTTCCCATCCACAAGCAACTGCTTTGGAGCAGAGGAGGAGATACTCTAGAGAAGATAATTTTCCATCTGCTGGTTTCTGTGCCATGAGACTGCACATCAAGATCTCTTACAGGCCTGAGCAAATGTTTCCTTCCCTTGGGGTTCTGCCTGCACAGGCGAGCAAATGCCACCAGCACATTATTGGCAACCTCCATCCCATGGCTAGAGGGGCAAAAGAAGGGATGAAGTTGCCATAGATATTTTCATACTTACAGTCCCACAGAAGTGGGCAGGATGCTGAGAGGAGGTGCCTCAATAATTCACAGTTGTTAAAACAGACATTTTCATAGAGTTGTGGAGGGGGAAAAAAATCATCCATCTTGTATTCAGTCCTAATTTATTGCTTTTGACTCAAATTCCACTTTTGTTGACCAAGATGACAGAAGCTTACATGCTAAGTTGTCCTTACATGCTGGAATACAGCAAGCAGTTTTCCACTGCCATTTTGGCCAGTTAAGTCTGCATGTTTCGTCCTTATGCAGAAATTTTGTCATGTATGGATTTCTTGTATCTCCCTTTTTCTTCTCTGCTCTGGCTGAGCTCTTTGCAGCTCAAGCAGATACGTATATTCTAGGCATCTGCTTGGACTCAAATATTTTGTATAAGAAAGCTTTGTATCACATGCTGTTGGAATTTGATCACAAATTGCCGTTAGAAAACTTTGCTGTCATGTAATTCTGGTTGTTCTTGCAAAGCAGTCCTCTCAACAAGGGCAGGTTATTATACTTAATGTTATTATATAGTTGAACAAATGGCTGGCAGGTAACTGTCCATGGAGCAGAAAGAGACCTAATTCTCATGACTGCTCCAGACTAGGACAACTTGGAACATTCAGAGCAGTGATTATAATTGGGCCAGGAGAGAAGATAACTATATATACATATGTGTGTGTTGCAAATTCTTTGATTACACACAATTCTTCACCAGTGTCACATTTCAGAAGTCAAACAATTTGCAGTTTCGCCATTCTATATTTCAGCTGTGAAGAGCTGACCAAAGCTCTGGCAGCATCTGGTTGGTAGATATACCATGAGCTTTTCCAGCATAAACTAGGGTTGCCTGACACATGCTGAATGCCCAAATTATTTTACTGATATTGGTAGACACTGCAGTAAATCAGGACTGACTGAAGAATGTATGAACTAGTTTACCAGTGTTGCGCTATTAATGATTACCCATCTTTCATTACAGAACAGCACGAATAGCACAGCTGTTGTATCTAACCATTAGCTAACAAATGTTTTCCCTTCTGTTCAGACTGAGTTGCTGATGGGGGAAGGTGCTGTTAGAGTTGTACATTAGTCATGTCCTCTATGGAGCAGCTGATGGCATTAGTCCCTGGAGCAGGAGCCCTGGCCACGTCAGGGCTTGGGTGATATGCTGAGTGATTGTCATCTCAGCTCCAAACCAGGGCTGCTGGGTGCAAGGAGGCACTGATGCTAACTCAGGAAGGGGGTGAGAATTCTGGGATGTGTGAGTGGGTGGAAAGACAGAGATGAAAAATGCCTGGAGGAGAAGGCAGCAAGCCTGCAATGAATGGCATAGAAGCCGAGGTTGTCTTGTACAAACCACACATGTAAAAGAAGTTGGGAGACTTCAGTCTCTGCGAGAAGTGTTGGACAGACACTCTTCAAATATTTCTTCTCTGCAGAGGCAGCTGGCTGGTAATGGGCCTGACTTCAGCCAACTGACATGTTGTCTCAAATCAGGGCAGGTACTGAATAAACAGGAGCCCTTCTGAGCTGCTCCTTGGCTGTTCCTTAGTACTGGCCTGAAACCTGGAAGAGAATTCGGAGGAATGTCTCATCAAAACCGGCAGAAGACACCAGTAGAGTGAGGCCACACTGATATATCACTTGACCAGTTTCTGTGCTGTGCCTGCTCTGACACCATGCCTGACAGCCCAATTGCTTGTACAGGCTGCTCAACTTGGAAAGGCGTTATCCCAAGTGTAGTATTTCATACACGTTCTTGTAATTCACTGAAACTCCCTTTGCTCTCATGGCAACTAGCCACCTACATGTATTTAATCCAAAAATAAGTGTTGTAGATTATAAATAGCTCCTGCGCACACTAGGAACTTATTCCAAGGAAATATTTGGACATGATGCCTAAAGGAAGAGTCAATAAGGAAAGCAGCTTATTTCAGCTAAGTGCCAAGGTATGCATTGCTAATTTCCCTTGTTGTTCAGTCAAAACGAGATACTATCATGACTGTTCCTTTATTTTCTCTTTTTTTCTGGTAATTTTAGGCAGAAAAATAGTTGACCTAACTTTGGTAAATAACGGTTGCAGAGGCATAATATAAAACCATCTCATTTTCAGAGGTACTGAAATCCTAATCACCTGTAGGAGAAAACAAACTAAACATAAACTAAATATAATTTCACAGATACTTGGTTTATTGGTATGTCTGGGTTTGTTAGGCTTTTTTAGTGTTTGGGGCTTTGGGGGGTTTTTTTGTTTGTTTTCTGTTGGTGGTGGTTTTGTCATTTTTTTGGCTGAAGTACAGACCTGGAAAAACTATTACTTGATACATAGCAAAAAAGAGAAATACAGTTTTCTGGCTGCAAAAGACCATGTGAATTATAACAACAAAGTAACTTCATTCACCAGTGTTTTGGTCCTTCCAGAGCTCTTCTAGAGATGCTGAACATTGCACTTCAATAGATCTTGGACCCCTGTTATCACAGTGTCCTGAGACCTTAGCGTCCTCACTGTGTATTTCCTCAAAGACACCTAGAGCATGTACATCATGAATCACTGGGCACTGTCAGACTCCTAATAGAGTCTGATAGTGGGGGGCATGAAGGTCCTAGAAAGACTTGGCACCTCTGATGCTGCTGTCTTCCCTAGCAATGCATAGCCTTTATGCCTTTGGAGATTTGCTTGCAGTGTTTCACCCACTAGCTGTGAGAAAGCCGTCCTTCTCCTTCATTTAATCTACTGGGTGCTACAAGGCAGCGCAATTGTTGCAGGTGACTAACGAGCAGAAGCCAGATGACAGATGACAGCACTGGTGCTTAGATGGGTACACAAGAGTTAGTGTGATGAGTTTTGAATTATCTTCTTGCCAGATGCAGGGGATTAAGCTCTGACTGCTTGCAATATTGAAGGACACCTGAAAAGGGGTAAATGTGAAAAGAATGTATCTCAGATTCATTGGTGTAAGGCACACAACTTTTTATTGAGGCCAATCAGCTTTCTAGTGACAGACAAGGATTAGGACACTTGTAGCCTGAAGTCAAACCAGATGTAAATTGCTAGTTCTGGAGAAGGCAAAGGCAAAATTTTGCATTTATTCTAATGTTTAACACTCAGTAAATGGACATCTGAATGTGGATTTTCCCCTTTTCTGGCAGGAAAATTATCTTTCCCAACACGCCCAGTTTGCTTTCAGCCTGTGCTTGACAGGCTCTGAAATGTCCCACATCCAGCATTGAAAACTGAAAGTCAACACTTCACAAGCTCAAAATAATAGATTGTAAAAACTTTTTTTCATCACTGATATTCTTCCCTACAAGCGTTCCACGCCACTACCTC
This sequence comes from Serilophus lunatus, assembly GCA_013399895.1. Taxonomy (NCBI): domain Eukaryota; kingdom Metazoa; phylum Chordata; class Aves; order Passeriformes; family Eurylaimidae; genus Serilophus; species Serilophus lunatus. Next base: position 7,601 of record VXBA01003098.1, on the reverse strand, counting down.
CTTCGTCTTTGGACATCCACTGCAGGCGTAAAGAGAGAAGCAGTACCATTACCCATGAAATAAACATTAAAAGAGTTACATAATTTCATGTACTTTTCACATGGCCATCCACAGAATCATGAAATGTTCACTGTTTATCATGGAAAGTGCCTGGAGATTCATTTTCTTGCAATGAATATGCCAGAGCCTATTTCTGAGTAATTTATTGTTGATTTGTCAGAGTGCTCAGTCCTCGGAGAAAACAGTCTTTTATCTCTGACAAAACCAGCATGGCTTTAATGGGAAGGGACTCTTTAACTGAGACAGTTTAAAAACACTTGCCTTTTGACCCCTTTCTTTGAGATGTGATTGAATGTGTGGAGTGTTTTTGCAAGGAGTGCAGAATAAATAAGCAGTGAGTGAGCTGTCACAAGCTGTGGAGTGAAGGTCATATTCTTCTCTTTTTTTTGCCAGTGTTTTGCCAGATCAACTTCAACGAGATGGGTGACTGGACTGAATCGAGCCCATTTTTGTGATGAGTTACATGTGTTGCTCCCAAGGGAAGAGTGAGACTGCCTCATTTAGAACGAAATCAGATGAAAAAAATGTATCAGTACTAATAAGGCAACAAAGAGACCATGCAGGAGATGAACAGTATGAAACATACTATCATTTCCATGTCAAAGAAAACCGCCCTGTCAGTGCAAAGCTGTTGCTTCTGCTCTTACGCCAGATTGATTTTCAGCTTAAATAACCTGCCTGAGTTTGTGAGTGGGAAGGGATTTATGTTGGGGTAAACTTCATTTGCCCACTTATAAACTACATGCAAGTTAAAACATTCCTTCCTCGTTAGATTTAGAGGTAAAGAAGGGTTGGGGGGTTATGCTTGCAGCATGCATGACCCAGCTTTTCCAAGGAGGGCAGGTGCAATCAGCACCCCAGGAGAGGCAGATTTCAAAGTCTGTGGCATACCAATGCATCTCAAATCTCCTTGCACCTGGATTTGCCCATAACTACAAGAAAAAGAACTCTATGGCTGTATGAAGAAGGAATCTGTACTCCCCAAGAGGGCTTAAAAACTTTGGGATTTCTATCCACTTACATCTGTGTTAATACATCTGCCACTGGAGAGTACCCACAGCTCCACAGGAGCTCAAGCCAAAGAAAACACAGCTGGGGGGAGATGCCACAGCAGGGACACGTGTACAGTCTCCAGGCTTCATTTGCTTTGGCATGGGCTCCAAGGATTGCCATGAGCAGAGCAGCGTGAGGGCTGCTTTGCTTCTCCCTGTGCTGCAGACCTTCCTCAGCTTCCCTGCACAGATCCAAGTATGGGAATACCTTGAAGGAATGCTAAGGTGAGCTGTGGAAAAGCAGCTTTTTCACAGGTGTAACTACAGCTGCCTGAGCTACCTTGAGCTGTAGCAGGCTTTAGCTGCAAACCAGGTGCACAGCCTGTGAGATAATTCTTCCTGGCCTCCAGGTGGGATGGTAGTCTGAGGAAGGCTCCATCTGACGGGACCACAATGTGGCAGATACCTGTCCTTTCTGTAACTTGCTGTGGATTGGTCCATAATGGAGAAATTTTTGGTTTGCAGCTCTGAACGAACAGTGTGCAACTGTTCCTCGAGGAAATCTGCACTGGGAACAAGTAGGAAACTTTATGAACATATTCTATAGTATGAAATACAATTTCTGTAAATAACTGGTGTATTTTGCACTTTTAAAGGTGTATGTTTTATTAGTTTGATACTGTCATCAGGATCAAATTTTACCTCTCAGATAAATAATTTAGACTTTAAATAAGCAAACCTGACCAAGGGTGGAAAAGAAGAGAATATGTCATGTTGCAGACAGCATTCTAAGGTTCAGATATCTGGATCCACATGCTCAGAGGAAAAAAGTGGAAAGTCTGGGCCCAAATCATTTACCCAAAGTCATGCAAGTGTCAAGCAGAACAAGTAGTTCAAAGCCTTTTCTTCACTGTTTTGCTTGCTTGTATACACAGGAATTACATGTGTGTATGAGCATGTTGGAAAGTATATTTTTGGATGGTTGCATCATCCATTCTCTTCTGATGTCTTCCACATATGTGGCTTGATGCCTTAGTCACTGGAATATCTTTCCTAGTGTTTAAAAACCATTGACAGAAACTTTTTTCTCCTCCAAGTAGTATTCCATATTCCAAAATAAAGGCTTGTCAATTAGCCATATGTAATTAAAATCACACAAACACACACACACACCATCCCCCAATTTGGTTGTAAGTTTTCAGTTAGCATGGATCTTTGCCTATAGTCTCCTTTTGCTCATACCTCAATGTGTAGTGTCTGCACTATTCAGGGTGCAATTTGCAAAATCAACCTGTACCCTGACAAGGATCCATCATAATCCAAAATGGTTCGGGGATGTCAGAGTCTGGCCATACACAATCTGTTTTGGTGGCGTGCACATGCAACAGTCTTGAGCATTGCACTTCCTGTCCAGCAACTTGCATGCTAAAACAGGATTCACACAGCTTTATTTAATCAAAGAGCACTTAATTGGTTTGGGGAAAAGAATGAATACTTCTCAGGACCGTCTTCCCTTGTGCTGCCGCCATGATGTGCATTTGCAAGCAAAAGAGCACACACTCAAATTTTAGTTCAATTTGTACCAACAAATCTAGTTTCCCACCTATTCAGTTTCTTATACATACATGTGGGAACTGCCTATTATTAAAAGGTGATTTCTCAATCAATGACCTTTCTCCTCACCACTCATGGCTTCTAGAACATGACACTGCAATGAGATGTTCATCAAACAGAAGCAATTTAGGTGGATATCCTTATAAACTTCAGCACAGGGCCTTCGTTCTCACTATTTCAAAGACTGGATGGAAGGGATCTACTTATTTGCTGTCAGTGCACTTGGAGCTACGTCCCAAGCCTTGTCAAAGGAACCTGGACTGACAAGGAACACAGATGTACTGCAGAGGTTGATGGTGTTTGATAGCTGGGGTGCCACGGAAGATTTTGCATTCCACAGCTTTAATCTCTTACAACAAAGTGGAATTCAAACCTAACCCTCAAAAAAATAAGGCAGCTCTGATTAGTGTCATGCCATGTCCAATGTATCCATCGGGATTTGTTTTTAGTGGATTAGTACTCTCATTTACGTATTTAATTCTTGGTCAGCAGTGCTATTGTTTTAGCTGATACTTTCGAAAGGTGTTTATTTTTGCTGCTAATCCAGGATGAGTCCTGTAATTATCTGTGAAATGGAAGAAGCAGTCCGGGGCAATTCCTTTCGGTAGCTGCGATGCTCTCTGGAGGCAACGCCTAATTGTCACCATTTCATGTTTTCTGATGAGCCTTTTTCCACGGCTGTATTTTCAAAACAGTTGCAACACATTTCAACTGCCTTGGTCCTTCATTAACATGTTTTACCCAAAATTCCTCTGAAAAAAGCAGAGACTTTTTGTCTCCTAGGTGGATTAAGTGCCATTCTAGTGTTTGTGATGAGAAGTTTCTTTCCTCTGCCTCAATATTTTTATTTACTGCATGTTTTGTTGGATGTTTCACATGTCAGGCTCCAGATGTACTTAGTAAGCAAAATAAATAAAATATTTCACTTTCACATGAGTTTCTCAAGTTTTTTTTCAAGTTGCAAAAGGATACCCGGGACAAAGAGGTAAGAGGTACCACCCTTGCCCCAATTTTTAGCCTTTCTTCACCTCGTCCTCTTGTGTTTGCCACCAAAATATAACTTGGTGCTGGTTTGTCCTTGTCACTGTGTTCTCAACAGCCTTTTCTACCTTTTACCTGCTCTGACAGATGCCTGGCTAGCTGCTCTACAGTGTTTTTTCAGGATATAATACCTGTAAAATACCGGTAACACCTATTTAGACCTTAGCAGACTTTAGAACCACAAGGACATTTCTTCACTTCCTGTATATTCCCTGGTTTTCCTCTGCTTCTTCCTCTTTCTATTTTTCTGTATTTTGTCTCCCTTCCTGTCCCAGACCTCCTGCTCATGGATCATTTCTGAGAGCTTTTGCTTTTATCCCTAGTTCTTTTCTCTGACTATATACTCCTTGCTTCAAGAACCTTTTGAAAGAGCAGGTAACTGTTGATCATGGAGAGGTTAGGAAGAAGTTCTTCCTTTTTCTGGAAAGTTAGAAAAAATTATTTAGGATTTTTTTTTCTCTCTACTATCTAGTTCTGGCTTTTTTTTTTTTTTTTTTAATATGAAATGAGACATTGCTCTAGATGTCTCCAGGAACTGAAGTGGGGAATCCTTATGTTGCTCAAGTCTGGGTCCGTGTTAACAGCTTGGATTGTGCAATATTCCTTGAAAGTAGAAGTCTGAATCTAGACATGTTCTGTTTGGGCATTCACATGGAAGAGAAACTAGTCCATGAATGACCAACATGAGGCCTTTCAAATCTGTAAAATATCCTAGGCCTAAGATGTTCTTGAAAACCTCTGTTTTCTGTTTGTTTACACCCTCAGTCCTGCTCTGATCTCCCTAAACATGTCAATGCTGACAGCTGGAGACCTGGCACTTGATGCAAACACAATGTTGTAGTGGGATTAAGGCTATTTACGATAACTGGTTGGTTGCTTTATATTTGAAACAGATGGAAAATGCACTGATGAAAACGTTGTTTGTAAATGGATTAAGAAAAATCACAGTGCATACTTCTGAAGACTGCAGTGACACACCTAAAAAAACCCCAGCCAACGAATAAAAATCACAGTACATCCCCTGTCCCTTCCCTCCCAAACCATCATGGTCATTGTTCTTTTAAAGGTGGAAAAAGGAAGTAAAGAGAAATAATTTTCTATGCTTAATATCCACTATTGAACTTTTGAATCTCTGTATGCACTTGTACTGACCCTAATACAATGACTCTGATAGAAGTCAATGAGTAGTACGATAATTAACAACTGCTCAAGATCTTCAGGGATCCAAATGACCTCAGTGTATTTCAAAAGACTCAGGGGAGAGCTGTACTCCCTTCCCCTATTCTGTAGCATGCAGAGGTTGTGCCTTTCCACTACAGAAAGAGCCTCTTTGAAGGCAATGATCAAAGTTTGCTTCTAGGTTATTCTAGTTACCAGTAATATGCAGAAAATTAACTTGAATTTGTAGTATTAATTTAACAACATCATTATGAATGAACTGCAGGAAACAATGCATCCTCTTCCTACATAAACAGTATAAATAAAACTTCTGATAAGTACTTTACTACAGTGAATTCCTCTTTCTTTTCTTTGAGACTGGTCCAAAATTTAGTGTGTATCTTAATCAATTTCATACGTGCTTAAGTTGGGCAAGTCAAAACTAACATGACCCTGCACAAGGAAAAGCATCTCTTGCACGAGAAATTACATTCTTCTTACTCACTATATATAAAAACAGTCCCAATCATTCTGTCCCTGAGGCAACAGGAACATTTCCATGTTTCCTTAACCACCGTCACCCTACAACACTTCCCAAGACACAAGCCTTGCTCTCAGGATGACCCTGGCTGCATGGTCATTAAAGCTGAGATGAAACTGATGAAGCAAATTGACCAAACCCTCAACTTTAATGTATTCAACCGTAATAGAATCACCAACTGCAAAGTGTGGTGCTGTTTAACCTCTCTTTTCTGTTGACTATTGATAATGCTGAAATTCTTTTGTAAATAAAGTTCTGGTCTCTGCTTTCACAAAGTGGAGTACAGGATTAGCTTTGCCTGTAGGTTGCCTTTTTTAAATTAACAAAGCTATATGCATAGGTTAAATAAATATATATGTAAGCTGATATAATATTTTTAATTAAAAAGATAGCATTGTGTTGATATGGTGCTATGTGGGTGGCAGGCATTAAAGAAAAGGCAGGGAGACGAGTTAAGCAATTCAGGTAGTGAATTAGATCTGCACTGAGTGGCAAAACTTCTGGAAAAAAACCATCTTTTTGGAAGCATACTTATGCACGGCCTCTATAAGTCTTCTTTTAAAATCAGATTCCTTCTGAAGTTATGACACTTGGGTCTGGGCTGGAAATCATCAAAAGGATTTCAGCTCTGTGGTCGGGTACGATTCAATTTCTTTTTTAAAAAAAGGGGTTTTTTGGGAGGGACTGTGACCACTCCTGGAATGTGGTAAATTAAATCCTTCGTTATCTGTAGACAGACATCACAGGGGTTACAGCAGTACAAACCTCTCTTCATTTCAGGTCCTGTTATTGGATACCTTCTGCTTGGAGCGGGAGGGTAAGGAATATGGTGTGGAGACAGGTGTCTCCTGAGCTCTTGGATCTGAGCATCCAGGTCCTTATTTGTTCCTGCTATCTCCAAATTGGGAAAGGCTGTCTGAGAGAGAAGCTTAGCCCTGTGAGAAAGACCTACAGTTTTCACTGTCTTCAAGGCAGTGAGTCCTGTCTTTGCTTACTCATTATTTATATTAAGGAAATAGAAGTAATTACGACAGAATAAACATCTAAAACAACCTCTTAAGGGCAAAAGCTAAAACAAGGAGGGGAAAAGTCAGCCATACAGCAGTCCTTCACTTAACTGAGCATAGGAACAGAGAAAATATGCAGGGTTACCTGGAAGACAGAAATACTTTGAAGTGGGCTGTTCACAGCAGATGATTGCAAATGAGGGAAAATTTCTGACAAGTCCCAGAGTTTCCCGAAAGTCCATGTATCATTAGCCTTCTGCGTACTGGACAACATACCAAAGGGATTAACAGCTTAATCACAGCTGATTCATATATGGGGATCTGCATTGTTCATTTATTTATTTTGCTATCAGGGTCTTCCTGTTAGATATGTGGGAAACTGAGGCACAGAATGGCGGAACGACTTGTTTAAATGTTGCCTGTGTCAGGGAGAAAAATCAAACTCTGTTGTTCAGGTCTTCTTATACTGCTTTATTACTCCTGTGCTGGTTTAGCAGAGCAGTTAATTTTTCACTTACATATCCCTGACTTTTCTGTCTGTAATAATATATGGGTACAATCTGTTGCTCACATTTCCCTGACTTTTCTGGCTGCAAAATGAGGTCATTTATGTTGCAGGTGAAAGGGCTAGTAAGGCTGATTTGCACACCCTCATTTACCCGGAGCTTTAGGGAGTTACGTGGTGATCAAAGCCAACGCATCGGCCAAACACGGTCGTTTTGTATGTTTGCTCCCCTGGTCCCAGGCAGTTTAACCGTGAAAACAGGATATGGTACAGTGGGCCAGACCTGATGCGCCACTTTATCACAGTCCGTTGTAGTTAATCTCCTTCCTTATGAATGGTGGGGAAGTGGCAGCCGTACACATGGATAAACAGCCGTTTTTGCAGAGATGCTTTGAACTGCTCTGTTCCTTTGGGGAAGAGATTTGAGATAAAGCCGAATCTGGAAAGCATCAGTGATGGTGCACCGAGAGCCGCTGATCCTCCCCATCGGATCTTTCGGACCTTTCCACCACTTGCCGCCTCGTTCACCATGAGGCGGGCACCCATCTCTCCCTTCCCGCTTTCCCCGTGCTCCCCGCAGCCGGGGGGCCGGGAGGGAACCGCGATGGCGGGGGGGTGTGTTTGAGTGTTGATGTCCCCTCACTTCTACCGCACATCTGCCATGACCCTACCACATCTGGCCG
>VXBA01003096.1:207870-236053 GCA_013399895.1 Serilophus lunatus | reverse complement strand
ATTCTGTGTAATTCTGTGTACTGAAATCGCTCCCCTGTTTAACTATTTATGGACCCTTCTCTCTCTCTCCTTCATGTCACCACAGCTTTTTTTCTTATTCATAACATTTCTGTTTTGGTTTGATTTTTTGTTTCTTAGAGAATGAAAAGACCCTTTGACTTCTCAGTAACAAGGTAAGAAGTGGAGTTTCTCTTTTCTTAGCTATGGTAGTAGTGACATTTCTTAGGGAGTGCTAATTCTAGGTTTTTGTGAGTTTTGGTGGTGGTTATTTAAGAGTGGCTCCCAAACCCCTTAGACCTTAGGTTATTTGGTGTACACTTGTATCACTTCAGTTGGATGTAATTGCAGTTCCATTTCGGTGGCATGTAAACTAATTAATGGCAAAGCAATGAAAATGAGTCATAATTTTTTTAAAGGCCATGATGGAAAGAAGTTTAACTACTGTTTCTTGTTAAGCAAAAGGTTCCAAATCTCAAAGATGGGCTATAGTATTTTTATTTTTTAGTAAAATACAGAAAACCTGAGTGTCTTATTTTTTAAATATACAAATCAATCACCTTCTTTTATACTTTATACACTTTTTATTTCTTGCTTACTGGAAACATTTACCAGGTAGAATTTTGAGATATTATTTAGTAATTTCTGAATGCTAGCAACTTTAGTCCTAACCTAGTCTGTCTAATATTTGTGACATAAAAAAAGGAGATTCAGGAGAACCCATTAAAATCATTGGATGTTACAATTTACTGTAAATAAGGATTTTCTATATTCACTGATGAGAAGATAAATAGTTTTGATAGCTTTGATATTGTAATCATGTAAGACTTTGCCAGAACACATATTAGTATGGGGTTTTTTCAGACAATTTCTTACTTTTCCAAAATCAACATCATGATGATGGGCACTGTTTTGTTATCCACTGAAATTAAATCATGCACACCAAAAAAAAAAAACCAACCAAAGACTGTCAGCTCTATCCTAGTGCCACAGATAATTTACAAGTGAAATTAAATCTCCCATGTCTGTGAGCTTTGTACAAAAAAAAGACCATACTTGGATGATGGAAAAGTTAGAATGGCCTTTGGAAGGGATCCTAGACATGTATAAGGGCTTATGCCTGCATGGGAGCAGAGCCAGGCAAAGTACAGGTATGAATGATGATAGCTGTCCTCCTTTGCAGCCAGGGCACTTAAGGAGACTCTCTATGTGGCTTAGCCCTCCTCAAACAACTAAATTTAGTCCTTTAGCTTTGACATCCTTCTTATCATTCCCTTTTGGCATCACCTCATATGTCACAGAAGTGTTATTCATTCATTCATTATTAGAACTGGGCATTGACAAGTATATTTTAATAACATATATTCCTTACAATGGCTATTTATTTAGTTAGTATTTCTAGGCCTCTTTATAATTAATCCTAAGGCGTCCTCTTGTTTCCTAAAATGAGGGCATGCTGGCACAACTGGATGTGTTTGATATCATGTAATTCTGTTGCTGCAAGAACAATAACCAACACGACAACTTTGCTTATTTACTGACTTGGCCAGTGAAAGTGTATCTTTTCCTTCCTTAGAGGAAAAAAATGTTCTTGTTAAAACATAATTTAAAAAAAAAAAAAAAAAAAAAAGAGTTTAAAGTTATTTGTTTAAGAACTAAGATACATAATGTGAAAACAATGTTGGTGTTGACAACATTTTCACTGGAAGGGCTTCTCTGGTCTAAGATGCATGTTTTTGATCAATCTGAGAGAGTGAGACAAAGAGAGAAGAGCCAAATAGCCAATAACTTTTTTCCAATATGACTTAATAACTGCAATTTTAAGTCTGATCAGGATTTCTTCAGTTGAAAATTTTCCCAGCAAAAAAAAAAATAATTCATCTAAATCTGATTTTTACCACATATGGACCAGTTTTGAACACACTTTTTTTAAAGAAAAAAACCTCTCCCAATGGACTAGCCAGTAGACCAGAGGCCACATTGGCAATAACACTGGGCACTGATCTGAATGTGGGAAACCAGATGCATCATTTCCCTTGTTCTGATTAAGGAATTGTAATTTCTCAAATAAAGTTAAAAAAAAAAAAGAGATCTTGCACTCCTTTTCAGATGTAATTTGGTGACAATATAAAATATTAGTCCTGCAAACGCAACAGCAGAAAGCAGATATTAGGGAGGAAGCAAAGAGTATGGAAATGGAAAATTATCAGTGGTTTTAAAACTGACCCCATTTCTGCAAATACATCTTCCTATAGATGTTAAACCTGTGCAAAGTACAGCTGAAATCTCTGATGCACCACAATGAATCTGGACAACCATCTTGAAGGAGAGGACTGTGGCTTAAGGTCTTATGTCTGTTACATGAGTTTATTTTATAGTGAAGCAGTGCACAAAGCCTTTTAAAGCAGACATTGCTCAGCTGCTTTTCCATAACATTATTGTATTCACTTTGGTGAAAAATGCTAAATCAGATTATATGTTTAGGACTACCACACAGCTTTTGCAACCAGCAATTCTCACCTATCAGCAATTCAGAGAGATGCCTATTCAAGTCAGGATTCTTTTTTTCTGATGTGGCAAAACAGATCCATAGTAGTAAAACCCAAGAACATCCAAAACAAATAATATATAAATTATAACCAGTATATTTTTAAGAACTCCTAGGTCAGTGTTTTATAGGAAACATTTATCTAGAATGAAGTAATCAATGAATCTTGTTTTTGAAATGTAGGTTCTTCCGAAATTGTCAGTCAATACATTTCTTAGTATTTCTGCAGAAATCTATCAACAAACATTTCATCTGAATCTGATTAAACTGAACAAAGCCACTGAGCATGACCAATTCCTTTTTAGTTTGTGCCAAAAAGCCTAATAAGCATTAAAGGTTCTAACATTCCTTGTTTCCCCTCAGTATTGTATTTGCATAAAAATCCAGGAAAGAAAGATGAGATAGGCAACATGAGCACACTGGGACTTTATCTTCTTTGAAAGAAGTTTCTGAAACAGACTCCATGTATGTGACCCTTACAAAAAGAGATTAATTGGAAGTTGTTTGGGATCATTTGTTAGTCAGTCATTTCCCTTTCCCCTGTAATTTTAAAAGCTCACATAGGCTGGGTTTCCAGGTTTTTTGTGTGAAGTCAAGGATATATTAAGGAAGGGACATGCACAAGGGAGCAAGTAAATGGTTACTGAAGAAACATTTGTGTCATAACCTACAGCCACCCAGAAGAAGTTGTCAAAGAGCCAGTGAGCCATAAAATGGCAGGGGTCAACTATCCACCTGGACTAGTTTTCCAAAACAGATATAGCAATAAATCCAAAGCTATGCTCAGAAAGAATTTGGATTCCTTAGATGCTGGATAGAGGTGCTTTCTAGACTTCTATAACATGACTTTCAAGGACCCTATGTAAAATCCTTGTAAAAAAAAGAATTGGAAACAATCTTGCATAAATAAATATATTCAACATGATATTCAGCAATCTTCCCTCTTCCAACCTTGATCTGTCTTAGATACATTTGTGTACATTGTCAGGAGTTAAATAATGCCTGGCAAATCTGGGATATGGGAGAGCTCTAGCAGACATAGGGATATTAGTTTCCCTCACTTTCTTAAAATAGTGAAGATTTGTTTTGGTTGCCTTCACTTGCCACAAGTCTTTCTTTCTAATTTGTTTCTGATGTAGTGCTTTGAGAACAGGAGAAAGTTAAAATGACATAATTAAATGACATGACTTGGTGGAGATTTTTTAATAGTTAGATAACACAATTGGTCTAGTTATGATTGTCTCTGTCTCATGCTGTTTAAAATTGTTGTTCACCTTGGTTGAAAATCCGTTTCTCCTCCCGGGCATAAAAGTTCTTCTCACTCTTTTTTCTCAAATGGTTTAGTCAAGTCAAGCCCACAGCAGTTATTATTAGCTTGTTATTGAGTTTGGAAGTTCACTATTCTCACTTCAGACTTGAAAGCAGTGGGATTTTATTTGCTATTTTGCAGCTACAGTTACTGGTTTAACACAAGTTATGACCTCTGCCCGTATATCTTGCCTCTTTGACTGCAGTTGTCTGATCCACAATGTGTTCGTCTCAGCATCTTCCTACTTCAGCCAAAAATGTGGAGTCCTTCATAATGAAAAATGGAAAAAAATTTGAGATTTTTTCTTATGAACTTGGAAAGTGCTAACCTTAAGCTTAGATTTTCTGATAATAATAATTACCTATTAATTGAAGTTAGAAATGCCCATATTATATCACACAGTTGCAAAGAGGTCAGTCCATTGCACCTGTGGGTAAATGTACTTGAGCACTGTGGAAAGACAGTAGTTTTGTTAATCCAGTTTGACTTTTCTGTTAGGCATACAGAAAAAGATTGTGATTATCATATAGAGTGCATAGGGGAAACTGAATTGAGCAACAGCAAGGCAAAGAAAGAGCAGTCCCTGACACCAGATGTTTGAGGGCTGAAAATATAATTTGAAGAGATGAAGGATACTGGAGGCACCAGTGAGTGAATCTGAGGATGGAAGATGAGTGTGGGAAGACAGAGTACAGCACTGGGATTGACTGTGAACAGCAGGTGTCGAATTCTAATTAAATAAATGGGAAATTGTAGAAATTAACCAGGAGTGTGCATGAGTAATTAGAGTTCCTGTTTCTCTGAATCTTTCCAAACCAAGCTTTTCTAACTCATCCACCATACTGATATCCATGCTTTCATGGACCTTCTTTGTCTTCAATTAGTTTATCATCTGTTGCTCACTATAGGAAGACTAATTTCCAGCTCTGAGCAACTCACCTTTTGTTTCTGAAACATTGTGGTGTCTTGAACCACTAGGGGACGCATCAGTGACGGAAGACTGAGTAGATTCAACAGAAAGCAACAAGTTTTTCTAGGCCTCTGAAGACCTTCTAGAATCCCCAGACACTAAACAAAATACACACACACACACAATATAAAACCTGACAATGTTGCGCAGTGAAAGAAAAAACCCAAACTGCTCCTCAAAGCCAGCTGGTGGGCTGAGGAGCAGGGGGAAGGAAAGGAAAGCCACCTCGATGATGGTAATCTCACGGCCCTCAGAGCCCCCTGCAAGACAAAAAAGTGAAAAGTGCGCCCCCTCCCTCCCCTCCCCAGGGACGCCCAAGGGGACAGATACCACTTGTGTTTTGGCTGGTGGTCTCCGAGTGCCACACTTGGAGCTCCAATGACGCCACACTGCTGCCCATGCTGAGGGAGGTGAGGGGAAGTGAGCCACATGGTCAGGGAGCTGGGAGGAGGGAAGCCGTGCATCTCTCAGCTCAGGAGAAAGCCAAAAGAGAGGCAAGACCTCTGTGTCCGTGGCTTTTATGCCCTGGAAGTCCTGCAGGAATTCGGTGTCTTCTTCCCGGCCAGGCTGTCCTCCCATTGGCCAGTGGTGTTGGGCTCTGCCCTTTTCCGAGATCTCCATTCTAAGCAAAATGGTGGTTCCCGCCAAAAACCACGCGGTCTGGGCCCAGGGCCTGGCGGCTGCCATTGCCCCTAGCTGCAGGGGCACTCCCAGGGCCACTGGCACCACCCATGGAGCACTTGCTGCTTGCAGGGACCCCCAAGAGGGATCCCCAGGGCGGCAGTGACACTCATGGCCATCTGGAGCAACTGCTGCGGGGCTACCCACTCCAACCCCTCAGAAGGGGCTGTGGGACTGCGGCCACCCCTGCTGGGGGCAGCTCCACCACCACCGTCACCTGGAGCTGGGGCGGCGGCAATGAGGGTCCTGCCAGCTGTCCCCACCACTGCCGGGACCCACCGTGGGAGGAGCAAGCAGGGGTGACCCCAGTGCCCGCCACGCTCGGAAGGACAGCCAGAACAACAGCCATGGCCTCCCGGCAGGCAGGAGAAGGGCCAGTGCTGGCATCCCACTCCAACCCAGAGCAGGGGTGGTAAGAGTAGCCACAGCCCAGCAGCGCCGAGATCGCACCGCACGTGCCGCTCTGCTGGCCAGCCGCCTCCTTGCTCCCAATGTCGCCTGGAGCTGCCCCACTCTGTCGCTCAGCCACCACTTCATCACTTCATCCTGCCAGCGCTGCATCCCACTCACAACCAAGACGATAGGAAACCGGGGCTCAGCGCCAGCAGCACAGGGCTACCAGCATGCTGAGCTCCCAGTCCCCCTGTTACAAAGGTAAGTGAGGAGGGGGATGGCTCCATCCACATGCCACTCCACTGCCACCAGGTCCTCTGCCTGGCTGCAGAAGACAGGCAGGAGAAGCTCCGCAGATTCCGAGACTTTGGCTTCCCTTCATGTCTAAAAAAGCTGGTTTTGTCTAACAAGTGAACAATCCAAACATTTCCACCCTTCCCCAGAAAAATCCCATTTCAAACCCATAACAAACATCAAGAGGAGCCTTCAGTGCTTTTAGCTCGAGCTTACTTCTAGTCTCAGGAAGTGCTCTTGTAAACTCCTGCAAGTTAAATTCATCAATACTTTCACACTATTTGAGCTTCTAGACTGCTAAGATCATCGATTATACCTGTCTCTCTGTCAATGCTGTCTCACTCTTTCTTTCTATTTATTGTCTCTAGTCTTACATTTAGCTTGTAATTTCTTGAGGAGAGATTCCTGTCTGATCGTTGCTTGTCCAAGATCAGGTCAGTAGATCTTGACTTTCAGCAGAGACACTCAGGCATAAAATCAGTGCCACAAATAGATGAAGATGCCATTGATAGGGATGGCCAGCTGATGTCAAAATTTTTATCTGCATAAAAGCTGAAAATTGCTTCAACATGCAGAAAGTTGTTCAGATTCATACAAAGTTCAAGAGCCAGCTGGAGCCTGTGGGACCCTGGTAAGCTCAGCCTTACACCAGTAGAAAGCTGGAAGAATTCTTTCCTATGCCTGCTGCAAGTGAGTAAATAGTACAAAAAGGAAAGGAAAGGACAAAACTCCCATGTGATTAGGATAAGACAATTGGAGAATAGTTTGAATTGGAAGGTACCTCAGTAGGTCTTCTAGATCATTACAAAATTTTAACTTTCAGGGGAAAAGTATCTCATAAATTTAACAAACTTCTGTGTGTGTATGTGTGTGTGAGTGTGTGTGTGTGTGTGTGTGTGGAGAGAGAAGTAGCCGATTTATGAAGCTTGCACTCTCTAAATTGACAAGAAGACAATGACAGGAGCACAAGCACAAGTTCTGACAGTCCATTTGGTAGCTGTACACATAATGGGAATTTAATTGGATAAGCAGGCACAAATACCCAATATAATGCCAAGATTTTCAAATTTATGTGTTTGAATGCCTCCTGATTTTTGGTCCAAGTTACTAAAGCATCTCATATTCTGAAAGCATTGAACATTTGGACTTACAGGTGGGATGCATGAGATAGGAGTGTGAGTCCTTTTAATACAGGAACTAACCTGTTCTACAAGGACAAATGAAGAAAATAATTTTTAATTGCTACATAGCAGGGGCATTACTTCATCTTTACCTAGAAAGGATCTGTAAAAACCCCATCATTATCACAATATGCATTTTCCATACTTAATGAAGAACCTTGATGACTATTGCTGCTTGTGAAATGTCTATTCTGGCCTGAGAGCACAATGGGGCTCCAACTATTTGAGTAAAGTTCAAGAAATTGTGAAAAATATTCCAATGCTTCAAAACAAACAGTTTCTACCTTCTGCTGACAGATGGTAGTGGACATGGGTTCCCATAACACATCTCTATCATAACCCAGGATAAAGTCATTGCATAGGCAATGATTTTAACACTTGTCAATGCAGGCTGCATTCTAAAAAATAAAGAACAGCTGAAGTAACCTCTTATTTCTTCCAGAAAAAAAAAAAATCATTTAGGGATACTATAACTTCCTTCTGTTTAAAGGCTCCTGTTATTAATTATGTTTATTTCCAATAATCTCTGTCACCCACAAGTTTAATGGCTAATTTGATGGATAAGGATCTTGAGACAATTGATCATTGTCTTTGTAACACTTTACTCACTAAACATGTATTTATGAACTGCACACTTGTTGCTAAACAAGAATAATCCAGAGCGTCCACTCACGTCATCAGCCTCAGTTGCCACGGAGATGAGTCACAACATCTCTCTCTCTCAGGACACTTCCTGCTTGGAGAGCTCATTGAGGGTTTTCCTGCTATTCATACACAATAAAATGTGGCTTTGTGAAGCAAAACTGATGATTTAGTTCGATTAGAGATATAATTTCTCCAGTGTTGCTAAAACTTCTATGAAATTGAATTCTGTGGCCATTCAAAAACTCTCCACATATCTATGTATCAAAACAATTTAGATTTTAATCCTAAACACTCTCATCCTCTAAAAAACCCCCAAGTTTAGAATGAACTTCCCATCCTTTTTCTCTGGACTAGGTAAAATGGTGGTGGTGTTGGTTGGGTCATAGTTTGAACTTGACTAACTCAAAGGTTTTTTCCAGCCTAATTGAATCTGTGATTCTATGAAAGCAGGGTTTGGTAAGATCAATGGGGAGGCAACCACTTGTGTATCAGAGAGTTGATATTAATGAACTCCAAAGGAGAATTGAGATAAATTTTACTGGCATTTGTGACTTCCCCATCGTTACCACAAGACCTGTACAGTTCAAGTTCCATGACTCTGGATAGATCTCAGGATGTGATCACACACAGATTACTTCACAGACTTTCTGCTGAATTTTATGCCAGCATCAGGAGAACAGGTCAGTATTAAAAACATAGAATGGTTGGACTGGAAATGTCCTTTAAAGATCATCTAGTTCCAACTCTCCTGCCATGGTCAGGGACACCTTTCACTATACAAGCTTGCTCAGGGCTTCATCCAGTCTGGCCTTAAACCCTTTCAGGGATGAGGCATCCACAGCTTCTCTGGGCAACCTGTTCCAGTGCCTCATCATCCTCACAGACAATAATTTCTTTCTAATACCCATAAAGCTGCAAAAATGTAATGCTGCTACTCACATTTTACTTCATGAAAGATAGCATGTAGTTTCCCCTCTATTCAGCAGAGTTCAAGGCATGCATCCTCCAAGCAAGGTAACATCATCTAGTAGGGAAAGCAGCTATCCAAGGCTACTGCAGAGTAGAGAGGGACTTAAGAAATGCCCTTGTCCTCTGATGTTTATAATGGATTTATTTCCTCAAAGCACTGCTTTTGACCAGCACTCTTTTCCAATTTGTTTATTCTTGTCAGCTCCAGCATCCTCACTCAGGGCATGATCATCCATCTCAGGTTAGTGCACATATGGTCAGGGCCTGCAAATTCAGGGATGTAATGCTGAAAGTTACAAAGCACTAAATCCTGGAGATCAGCATTGATGGAGAAAGGGTGCAAAGCAAATATCACAGATTGTGTCATACAAATTCCTGTGTTGGGTGGTTGCCGCCACAGGCAGACAATCACAGGTGGTTTTCTACAAACGGAGCTTTAAAAAATGGGCATTGCCCAAGCACTCTCCTCACATGGCGTATGAACATAATATGCATTTTTTTAACTCTGTAATAAAATTTTTTTGTCAATTCACGAAAGCACAAGTTTTGAAACTCTGTTGAAAAGAAATTGGATATGAATATTGTTGTATTGACCAAAGTGTTTCATTTTGATTTGGGATTTTTTTTGGTAGAAGCGTATATAACATATTAAACTGAAGTCATAAACACAAACTTATTTTGAAGGGAATACTCAAGAGATTCATCATAAAAAATGCTGAAATGAGACAGAGATTTCAGCTGTGTCAGACTATTTATTCCTGGTCCACTTTCAAAAGGAGATTCAAACATAACTGCAATGATTTCACAAACTGCATTTTGATTTTTAAAGAACTGTGTTTTCCCATTAAAAAATCTAAACAAGCAGCACAAAAGGTTTTCTAATCAACCACAGTGAGAGAGAAAACTTCAGCAGTTTGATACAACTTGTGAAGCCTGGGAAGGGGAATTAAAAGTTCTTGAAATGTAAACGCAGAGGATTTTTACTTTTTAGTTAAAGGGGGAAAAAAATGCTTTGGCATCATACGATGTTGGAGAGCGAGAGACTCCACCCTGCATCTGGCAGGCGGGGAGGTAACCGAAAGCTGCCCCGATCTCCCACGGGCCACCTCCTCACAGGTGGAAAGCCCGGGGCAGCGGAGGGGGATTTCTGTGCGAACACAGCCTGGAGCACCCTAGGGAGCCCCATGAAAATGACTCACTTGCAAGGGATGGGGGCGTTTCTTTGGCAGGAGGTTAGTGGGGAGCTGGCTCCTCCACTGGCCCTTGGGGACTGAGGCTGCGAAAAGACTGGGAATTTTTATAGCCTGTGCAGGCTGCTGCTTCTCTTTTAACGTAGGAGGGAAGGGGAGGAGAATAGAGGGAGGGATTTGTTTTGGTTTTTGTTTGGGTAACAAAATCAGGAGAGACTCTTAGGTAGAGTTATCTAGCATGACTTTTTTCTTGCGTGTTTTGCTGACATGAAGCTACGGGTGGTTTACTGTAAGCAAGGCTTATGCTGAGGGGTTTTTAAGTGCACAGCACACAGTTGATTTAATAAAAGCTCCTGTACTTCTGCTGGGAAAAACTGTACTCTTACTGATAGCTTATTTCACTCAGTTAAAGTAAATGTTAGGGAAGAAAGATTATCATAAGTATGCTGCTAAAAGATGAGTGGACTTGATAGCGCTAGGTTTACACTCGGACTCAATGATCTTAAATGTCTTTTACAGATTTTGTAACCAGCCTCAGTTTCCATCGTTCTGAGGGTGCTGATAGTAACTTTAAAGTTGGCTTGAGTGTGTCTCTACTATACTGTCGTCACTGTCATGGCACTGGATTATTTCTACTTGAAATGTCAAGCCTCCAGAGGAAATTTTGTAGTTGCTAATGTCTGCAATTTCCTTCTTTTCTGTCCTTCTCCCATTCCTGCTTTGGAACCCCACCTCCATTCTTGCTTTATTCTAGACTCACAGCCTACAGCAATAAGTGAAGGACATAACATAATAGTTGAACACCAAACATAAAATGAGAACTGTGACTAATTGTAATGGCAAGATTCATGTGGGTCTGTGTGTGGAGGGACTGTTTGCAGCACACAACCCGGAGAAGTAGAGCTGGGTTAATACGATAAATGTATTTAAATCATGACATCTGAAAGATCTCAGCAAAATAGCTCACTGTCTTCTCCCCTAAATGAGGCTTTTTCAGTACTCAGCTCTATAAATGTGGAAAACTGAGTTCAGTATATGTGGGTGTTGCCTGTTTTGGAACTGGCTTAACTTTCTGATGACAAGCAAAACAATGTCTTACTTTGCTGGGTCCCATGCTCCTGTGCTCCCCACCTGGTGTTTATGAGTATTGCCAGGCACTCTGCCCCTGTCCCTGGGGTTGATAGGTTTGTTTCCAGCAGGGCATGGGTTAATAGCTGCCTATGAAAGGTGGCATTTGCAGTTGCACACGCCTAAGTCTTGCTCCTTCAAAATATTGTGTCTATGCCTGGTTTTGTGACTTTCCCATCCACTTCCTACATTTCTAGCCGATTGTGGGGGTACCTCAAACTTTCTATGAAGCAACATGATTTTTCTGCTTTCCCTCACTGTGCTGTACATGGTGAATGTCCTTAGCCTCAACCAGCTGCTCTGGGCTGCTGAGTCCCAGGATCCCAGAGAAGCTGTGGAGCTGTGCAGACAGCTAAACATAGGATGTCTCAGATACAGCATCCTCCCTCCTTTGTCAGACCCAGGGCAGAAGAAAAGCAAGAACTATACCACCCAACATGTGGAGCCCTAAGCTTTGAGCAATTGCAGCCAGACATCTCTCATTTCCAAACTGTTGTGCCTAAGAGAGCATGGAGCCCATACGTAAGATGAAGAATTACTTTGAGTTTTGGATTTGTAAGATTTGGGCTGAACTACAGTTGGAACTTAATTCCTTCAACCAACACATAAATACTTGCAGATAAGACTGAACTTTGAGCACAATCTTCTTACCTTATGTTCACTTTAAGTGGCAGCATCACAGAAATGTTCTGGAATTGTGAACTCCGTGCCAAAGGCACTCATGGCAAGTAATTTCTTCCCTTTTCCAAGCTTCAAAAAATGCAGAAGATAAGTCTTTATCTCTGTATAGCTGGTATTTGTTGCAATTTGTTGTGAATAGATAGAGCTGTATCATAGAAACCATGACTCATTAAAAAATTAAATCTATTTTAACAGATGGAAATGGAAATGTGTTTTCATTAAATGTCATCTAATTAGACCATTCAGTTTTTTGTGTGCCTTTTTGTTGCTTCTAGGACCAGATTAAGATAGATAGCTGTAACAAAAAAAGCTTTTAATATCTTTTTTTTCCCTGCATTTCTCTATTAAATATAATTGTTGAAATTACAAAAATACACCAAAACTAAAGCAAGTCAGCCACCATAGTTATAATGTCATGTACCTTCTACATACGGGACTACATCCCATGCTTGCAGAGTGCTCCAATCTTTTCGCTGCCAGAAGGTACCAGATTTTGTAATGCAGTCCTGTCCAAGGAAGGTCATGTTTCATCAGTGAGTATGCTGCAGCAGTTCCCTTCCCATAAAAGGACTGAGCAGGAGGTAATCACCCCACAGGGTGCCTGTTGGATCAGAATAAAGTGACAACATTTTCTCTCAGTGGCAAAAGATGTTCACAGTTGGGTCTGCAAGACATTAGAAAATATTTTTAATTTTTCCAAAAGTGAATTTCCTCTGGTTTCTGGGAATATTTCCTCCCCTGTGGTAGCTCACGAACTGTCTCCTTTCATCTGACAGAATTAGTGTCCCAGTAGAAAGTACTTTTTGGTTGTGGAGATGGCTGGACTCAATGACATTTTAGGTCCTTTCCAACCTACATTATTCTATGATTCTATAATTCACATCCCTTACCTTCTTTGTAGAGTCACTCAGAAGAAATAACTTGTGCTTCAACTGGTCAGATTTGTTTAATGTAATGTCTGTGACATCTTGAACATTGATAATGCTCATATCCATTTGGAAAGGAAGTGAGAATCAGAGATCCATTCCCTGGATGCACTTTGCTGCAGAAGGTTGCAGCAGTAGGCAAACCTTGGCCTTGTTACTGACCACCTGGATGTGTTGCGCGTCAGGGACAAAGTGGGGGCAGTAATGATTGTACAGTACACACAGGAGAGTCAATAATAGCGCCAAAAAGCAACAAACAAAGGACTATTGAGACAGGGTTTGTTTTTGTAAGATTATACACAATTCAGTCATTCCATGTGTGAGTATATTCCTCTGTTTATTTATGTAATAAGCTGCCCTTGTAAGGCTTTAACAAGTAAAAAAATGGAATTTTTCCAGATGTGTGAAAAAGACAGTCACTTGGAAAGGATTTTACACATTGTGTTGCTACAAGAGATTTTGAGTCACCAATAATCATCAAGAATATTTGGATTTTCCTTGCAAAACCACAAAAACCTTAATGGGGAAAATCATTAAACATATAAAGTTATAGCAGTATAAATATTTGACTAAAACCATTATTGAGATGGCTCTTGGGAACCTGTGTTTCTGTAAACTGTAAGGCCTAAAATGAATATACACATACCCTTCTTCCTCTCTGTTTTCCCTCCTCCCATGAAAGGTCAAAATTGCTTCAAGTTACAGCTGTGAGACTGAGTAGTTTTATGAAGTTTTACTTCATTGCCTTGTCCTAGAAATGCAATTTTCTTCACAGTGTAGAGCATAGCAAAAGGTGTGTTAATGTCTGATGAACAAATGTAAATGTTTAAAAATGAACTGACTAAACTGTATAATAGCAGAGCCAGAGAGGCCACCTTGTAGTGCTTATGTTTTATGATCTGTGCTTTTAACAGCTCGAGTGTGAGTGTATTATAGTTCATATTTGAAGAGAGAATAAAATCTTCTGCATATCTTTCCTAAAATGTGCAATTACAGCAAACCTCTGTAATTTAACCTCTATGAAGCCAGTCATATGAAGGCTGTCATTATAAAGAAAAGTTATATGGTGTTCAGCATCATTGATCTTTTGTTTTGGAGCATTTTTTTCTTACTGCTAGCATCACACAAATAATCTAGTTGCTATATTGTGAGCCTTTGCCTTCTTTTTCTGGAAAAGGAGAAAGAGAAAGGAACTCCATATTTGCAACGTGTCTTTCTTGACCATAGACAAGGAAGCTCACAAGAGAAGATTCTAACTTGAATTGTATCTTTTGTTTAATTATAAAAATGTACATACGTTTATAATACAGACCTGAGCCAATTAAGGTTCCTTTGGGAATTACAGCCTTAAGTCTGAAGGAATAAGACCAGAAGAAGTAATTGTGTGCTGTTTACTGGATTCAGGATGCCTCTCTAGCTCCTCCAGGAGCTGAAGGACTGGGAGACCTCTCTGGATTCTCTTTGAGAAGTTAGTCCATCATAGCTATCCCCCTTCAGCCTTGACACATATCATAATAATGTCCAGAACTGAACTTCACAGCTCTCTCTTGTAGGACAGTGCTACTTTTCATTTACGTGGTTAAAGCAGAGCAGCCTTGAATACAGTGTATTCATGTACCAGGAAATTGTGGATTTAGTGAAATCTTGGGAAAAATCAAAGCTAAGTATGAAGTTGTATGCTTTATGTATTTATTTACAAGTTTAATAAAATACTAAATTTAATTACTTGTATAATCAAAGACCCCATAGTCTGTCGGTATATTGTACAGTTTAGAGTCCACTGATATTGCAGAAGGGGCACGCCTTTTCCATAAAGCCTAAAATTGCATTTCAAAAGTCATTTCAACTTGAAATGTAACTGGAAGTGTAACTTGAAAGCATCAAACAAATCTGCCTTAAGATATAGTACCGGGCTATAGCGTACTTGTGTGGGAAGAATGAAGGATTTATTCTTCACACACCCACCACACAGTCTATGTTGTCTTCCTTATAGTGCAACTTAAGAACAACACACAGCCAAGTGCTGTACTGGCTAAGCACCAAATGACATTTTATCATCCAGTCCTTCCCCCATAAACTGCTATTCAGTAAAAGCAATGGCCTTAAGATATGTGACCTTTTTGCTGCTTTCTTTGCAGTCTCTGTTGTGTGCAGATACTGCCTTTACTAAAAATTTCTTCTGTATTCTGCTGAAGATATCCTCCCATTAATAGTGTCCTGATTTGACACCATGTAGTACATATGTGTTAGAAATATACCTTGATTCCATGTGGGTTATGATGTAGGGGAAAATACAGCTTTTCCCATTGCGACATAATAGTTTTCTGTAGTTGCATCTAAACTTCCTTGCAGGAGACTGATTGGTAGAAGTGAAGATGGGATGTATTATCAGCAATTACACTTTTGACTGGAGTAGAAAAGGCCTACCTAAGGTGTAATATTGACCTATAAGAACAGTCAACAGGAATGTAAATGAAAGATTTGGGACATCCTCGTAATGCACCAGGAACTGTGTCTGATGTGCCACCCAAAAGTGAGAGCAACACAGTACTTAGCCAAGATAAATCCATCCCCACCATCTGCAGTTTTAACCCCTGGCAAACAACGTGTGTCCGAGCCAATCGATATGTTTCCGGGGAGATTTTGTCTTTCTTCTGTTGGTGGGCACAGCAGACATGGAAGGATTTAGCAGGACCTTGGCCACCCACCCGAGCAGTGACAACCACCCATAGGCTAGATGAGGTATTCATAGAGCTGCTACATGTGCAAGTGAGAATTTAGATGATCATATCAGTTTACCCCTCACTTCCCCCTGGCCCTCCTGCTCCCCAACCCCAAGACTGTACCTGGCTTGTTACGTGTGACAACACCAACAACTGGAGCTGACCTGACAGAAAAGATCAGTTTCTGCATTATAAAGCATTACTCTCTGTGTGAATGTTTCCAGCTTGCTTAATGGACAGCTGTTGGAAAAACAATCTGGGAAGTAATTTAGTGGATCAAGATGACAAATTTTTGACATGGAATCAAAGAGTCATTTCAGAACATCTGCATGTTTCCTGACCATGGGATGGAACAGTAGAGCTGTTTTGTCCGTATCCTTCTCTGTAATAAAGAGATCAGAAGAGAATTAAGGAACTAAAAGCCCTTTGTCAGGAAGGAAGAAACAAAGCAGTAAATCCAAGGGTGCTCCTTGCAAAAAAGATAAGCTGGAGGATAGGGCGCTTGTATTGTAGAATTTATTGTTTTATAATTTTGGTTGGGTTTAGATGCTTTAATTCTAAAGTGTTCTTTTGAGGTTTTCCCCCAAGGCTTTGTTCATTGCTTCAGTCATTGCTTACTGTGCTGGTATTAGATCCAAGGCCTAGTTTAGTTTATTAAGGAAATCACAGTAAAGAAATGGAGACAATTGGCCCATCTGAGTTATGACGGCTGCAAAGCAGATGAGGTGAGCTTGGGAAGGCCCAAGGAATTAGACTCTTTGTACCCTGGGACTGTGAAGGACACAGGGTGACAGGAAAAAGACCTTTTCTCCTCATTCAAGTTAAGGGAGGCAGAAACAGAGCACTTGCACTGTAAAGCAACTATAATAAAGAAAATTGTCTTTGGTTTTATGAAATCCATCGCAAACGACCAGTTTCTGTAGTAAGAGGTTTGTGCCTGGTGTGTGCTCTGTTGGTGTCCATCCTAGACCTTCTGTTATCAAAGGAAGAGGTGGTGGGAGCTGAGAAGAGAAATTTCCCCAGTGAAATTTAGTCCACCAGCTCAGAACATCCAAAAGACACTGCATTTAAAGATACTCTGTGCAATTTTCAGACAAATCTGGCGTCACAGCCAGCCAAAGAGTGCTTCAGCTTGGACTCCCTGGGTAACAGGCAGTTTGCATCACACTTAAATTCTGCCTTAACTGGCTTTGTTGTTCAAAGTAGGTGGTCTGAGCAGGAACTGCTGCTCCTGAGGAGAAATACAGGTGGCTGACGGCTGAGCTCAGCCTGCAGCCCCGCAAATGGCAGTGGGGCACAGTCTTGCTGGGGGCCTCAGAAACTCTTTCTTCCCTCTGAGCACACATTTCCACTTCTCCCTGCCCCTCAGCATATTGTGCAGCCATAAATCCTGCCCCCAAGCTCCCTCACTCCGCTCAGTTGTTAACTTTCACATATGATTTTTTTTTTTTGCTGGATTTTGCAGTGATGAAATTTCACCAAAGCTGCAGTAATTTCAAATTTTGGCCCATTTATCATTAGGACAACTGCCCAAGTCTATTTATTACAAACATATGTCACGAATTCAGTTAAAGCAAAACAAATAATCTCTTATTTTCTCAAGTCACAATAATCACACTCAGACTTACTTAAAGAAAACATCATTTAAAAGCAGTATTTTGTTTATAGCAAATCTGTTCTCGTAGTGGGTCTGAGATGAAATGGTAGGCAAAGCCCTAATGTAGGCTAAATGAAACCAAAAAACCTACCAGAAAAGGTGAAGTCATAATGCTTGCAAGGTTGTCTCTGTCTTCACCCTCCCGCTTCTCTCCTTAGGTTTTGCATTTAAGATAAAACAAAATGAAATAAAAATAAATAAGGAATTTCAAAATTATGCAATGCCCGAGAAGACAGATGTGTCCCACAGCCAGCTTGGAACTTTTCAGCACCCTTCCCAGTCTTGGTCCATGGGGATGGTGGCTGGAACCAGTGCTTTTACACAAGCACTGTTAGCATTCACTAGTTTGCCCTTGTTTTGTTTCAGAAGAAGTCATCCCATAGCTTTAGAGTGGTCTAGCAACTAGGACAGGCATCCTGAAGAGAATGCCTTAAGGTGAATGATGTCACGTGTCTGTTTTACAAGTGCTGCATTCAGATGCAATCCTTGCAGTGAAATTCCACCATCAGGATAGCTGAGCTTTCGGAAATGAAACAGAGCACTGCCATTCAATATCACAATATCCTTAAGACAGCCAAAGTTGAAGCCTGGCTCACCTTTATGAGGGGGATTAGTTGGTGTAGCACAAAGTTTTTATATCTCTTTTATCAAATAGAGTCAATAAGGTTAATGAATTCAGGCATATGAGAGATGACTTGTCAAAATAAAAGAGAGAGGTTTTTGCAATGCTCCCTTCTCAGTTCAGCACAGGACAACACCACTGATAAGGTTTGGCATAGGTTTTAGGCAGTGACCAGAGCTGATCTGGTTGGTCAAACAATTCTCAGAAATACCAAGTATCATTGATATTCCCCTGTTGAATGGAGAAGTTCCCTTGGTGTCAGTGGGTAGGTAGGGTATAACACAGTGTAATTAAAACTTGTTTAGAGGCAAAAATTAACTATTTATAAAGTGACACTGGTGTGACTGTCTGAGCACAACACACCAAAACCTGTGACCCAGGCACAGCACAACTGCAGACTGCAGCCTCCACTGTTACATTTTGTCTGTAGAAGTTCGTGGTGGGGGAGTATTTGCTATTGGTGGAGAGTGAGGGTGAGAGGGAAGGATAAAGCAGACCAGTTGGTGATGACAATCCATGAGGTCATCAACAAAGTATCTAACTGTCCCAGGCTCCCAGTATTTTCCATGATTCAGTCATCTTTTGTGCATACTTCTTTCTTTCTTTTGCGATCATACCTGAAATGGCAAAGAAGGTCTCCCTATGTGCTGAGCTCTCAACAACTTTGATAAGGATTACCCATTCACAAGAAGCATGAGCTCCCAGCACAAGACCACAGCAGGGGAGTCATTGAATATTTCTACACCTCCACCACCCTTAGGTGCAGGGGGCAGGTTCGAATTGGATGTTGATAGGGTTTGCTCACCAAAGCCTGTAGCAGGATGCTATTCTACCTGATCTGTGCATCTAATCCCAATTTTGCATTACTGCATTCTACTGTGTGAAATATCAAATAAAAATGCCGCTACTTAGTATTTTGAAAAATGTCTTCTACACAGAGTGGAAGACAAGTCCCAGTAATTCTCCACTTGACAGTTCTTTAACACATTTCAGCTCTGGTTTCAGTTCGACATTTAGATTTACAAAAAAAGGATTCCTGACATTTTGTCAGGTTTTTCATCCATGCCTATATTCCCACTTCATCTCACATTTCCTCAGTTCATTGCAACAACCACTGCTATGACAGCATAAAGCCATACACAAAAAGTCTTTTCATGGCTACTTCACATTGATAACTATTTTTGAGAGAGGAGCTGAACTGAAGCAGCATGACTCTCTAATTCACTTTTTCTCCTTGTCAGCAACTGGTTTGACAGGGTTAGGGTACAGACAGACACATTGTCATCTCCAGTTTAAATGCCCCTCTGAGACATAAATTCAGGATGAAGAGAGTGAAAAAATTCCAACCCAGACAAAATCTAAAACATATTTAATGTATATGCCAGATGAACACAGCTATCATCTTTTGTGAAGAGAAGCTTGATACTTGCAAGACAGTCTCTGTACTGGCAAAAAGAGGAGTTGTGGGATATTCAGATCTGTAAAGGCTTAACAGTTGTTGTGTGCATGCCAAATTTTCTTTGGTCTTTTACTTAGCACGTATCTTTCTCCCAGCACAGCTTATCTGTTAGTGACCATTCTTGTATTTATTTGCTACAGAAGATGGTGACTTTCTCCTACACCTCTTTTGCCTAAGGTGGGACAAGTCAGAATGCTTTTGCATCTGTTTTGTTGATTCCTTTCGCTAGTAGCACAAGAAGAAGGAAAGCGTCAATTAAATTCAAATATAGCAAGTCCAAAATGGAAGCAAGAAAATTTTTCTTCACATTTTGGCACCTATGGTGATACGTGTCTTGACACAGTATTAAGAAAATTAAGACCAGGGAAAGTTTTAAAACAAGATTAGATTTGGCAATGTATTTGGAAGAAGACATGAATATGCAGAGGTTGAAAGTCAGCCTCAGAAATATTTTGAAAAGGATAGAAATCCTGTGCCCCAGGGTTTTATTTAATCTCTCTTCAGAATTAGGAGGGAATTTAATCAATTTTACATGATACTTCAACTGATTTACAGGGAATTGTTGATAAATTGTCAAATATAACTGGCCTTGATCATTCTCAGAGAAAATCTTGGACTAGCCCGGTTTTATATTGTTATTAAGTACTTCTCCTCTAAACCTTTCTGAAAGTGGCTTGTGTTAGCCTAGATTTTCCTCCCAGAATAATCACACTCCTCTGATTCCATTTGGTTTCTGACAATTCTAGTTTTTGCCAGCATCAAACATGGAAATACTCCCTTAACCCAAAGGGTGCTGCTCAGTGAATGGCTGCCCCCTTAGTTTTCCTTTCATGTACAAGTTATACTATTCAGAACATACAGGTGCTGAGAACTACATAGTAATCCCAAGCATTAGCTATGTTGGGTATTTTATTACTAGAATTATTTTTTTTACTAATTGAAGTACCTCTGTCTCAAACTGTTGGATAGAAGTGAATTTTGGTCCTACAGAAGTCCATGTAAACATAACCACACTACAGAAAAGGGCAGTTCTTCTGCTATAGATCCATTCCCTTTTCCCTCATAAACTCTCTGTGTCATCAGAAAGAGCCTCCCTTAGTCTCCTGGCACATTCAAGTCATTACACCTGATAAAGTAGGTAACAATCATCCTTACTTCAAGGAGAAACTATCACCTTCAGGAAGGTGTGAGAATGAGTAAAGAGGTAATCACAAAAACAGCCCATGGCCACAAACTAATAGACAACCTATCTATACTAAACAGTTTGATCAACTTTCCTATGAGCTGAGAGTGGAAAAGTGTATCCTTGCACAATCACATCTCAGACATGCATCCACCAGCGTCAGTTGCTCTGTATAGTAATATCAAACTTGTTCCACAGCCAGTGCCAAATTCCACATCCAGCTACTCCCATAAGTCCAGGATATAAATTTCAGACAACATATTTTTTGACAGCCCAGACTGGCACACCCACTGACCTCATGGGGAGGTCTGCACATACTTCAAGGGTAGAATATGACTTTTAAGTAATAAATTATTTAACTGCCTTTTTACAGTCAGTGTTGCTGAGTAAGATGTGCTCTCTTCCAAGTCTTTGCACTTTCTCCCTGATCTCCTCCATCTCTCGTTCTCTTCTCTCTTTCTTGCCACCTGTCTCTGCCTCCTTCTGTATGTCCTTCCTTGTCATAGCTATCAGCTCCCACCATGAAGCAAAGAAATACTTAATTTCTCCATCCTTGAGATAAGACTTGTCAGTATATTAAAGTTATTAATTCAAGATTAACCCAGTAAATTGGATTTCAAACAGATATAGTTTATCCATACATGGAGCTCACCCTCTCCTAACCCTTTGGTTTAACTAGGTGGATATTACACAATTTTCTTTTAAGGCCTATGATTTTAGATCATACTCAAGTGTTAAATTTGATGTATAATTAAGTCAATCTGGAACTAACCTTTCAGATTGTCTGTAGGCCCAGGAAAACAATCTTGCCACAGTTACATAAATAAAAGGTTTTGCAAAGATCTCTTGCAGTCAACACGGTTGCAGAAAGTATACAGACATTTACTTTCTGTGCATTTACAAGCTTCTTGGTGATACAATGTCTGTGTTTTCATATTATTCTTTTCAGTAAAAATATTGCTCAAATTGCCTGGTTTTTAAGTAACTGTGATTTATTTTTCTCATTCAAAGTTGTTAAACAATAATTCTTTTCTTCACTTTTTACTTTGTTGGGCAATGAGTAGTGTGGGAAGCTCCAGTTAAATGAAGGACTTTGAGCCTCGAAGGGTGTGGGAGAGGAAATGGAAAGAGACTAGTAGGGGTATTTTTTGGCACAATATGCCCAAAAACTCTAGGCATTTTAACAAAAGAGAAAGCATAATAGGAACAGTAAGGTAAGGTCCCGTAATATTTTACCAGAAGAGGAACTAAAGAGGAAAACAAAACAGGCTTTGCCTCTTCCTTTCCTCTACAGTCCCACCCATGGTAAAACAGAGCTCGGGAGAGCATTAAATCAATTACACACAGTGCAAAAGTCCACTGCAAAATCAAGGGTGGTTCAAGTGGAAGATTCTGAGAGAAACAGAGTGAAGAAGGTGGTCATCAGCACAAACATTCCCTCTGTTTAGTGCATGTGTCTGTGAAATTGGCAACCAGGAATAGACCTCTTGACGCTGATTTTCACGCTGCCTCATGCAGTAACCAGGTGAGCCATCTGGTGAATTTCAGCTCACTCACGCTAGATGTGTCATTCCTGCAAACACTTCTCTCCTCCATGTGGGCCAACAAAAGCAGTGCC
This sequence comes from Serilophus lunatus, assembly GCA_013399895.1. Classification (NCBI taxonomy): domain Eukaryota; kingdom Metazoa; phylum Chordata; class Aves; order Passeriformes; family Eurylaimidae; genus Serilophus; species Serilophus lunatus. Next base: position 213,879 of record VXBA01003096.1, on the reverse strand, counting down.
AGGACCTGATCCACCTTCATGGAGGACAATGCACTAGAAAGCTGGAAACTCCGGCTTTGCCAGCATGGGCAGTCTACCATGGGAAAAAAAAAAAAAAAAAACAAAAAAACCCCCCACAATAAAATTGCCTGATATCTAGCCAGATACGGCAGCTGCCATGAGATTGCTCCCTCAGAAGTAAGGTGTTTGGGTCAGGGCTCCCAGTGCCCCACATGCCAGCCACAGGACTTGGTAAGGACGAGGTTTCTCCCACATCCAGTTTCTGGAGAGGCCTCTTTCATATCACTCTAAATCCCCACCTTTGGGAGCCCCAGAAGGTTGGGCATATGCACTTCCCTAAGTTCACAGCATGAGCAGCTTCCATTTATTAAGGAACTGCTTAAAAAAGCACAGTCAGCTCTAAATTAATATGAGAAACCTCAATGCGGTATAAATAACAACTATAGACAGAGGGATAATGAATGGGGAGAACTGCAATAGAGCCTACGTACTTTTGTCAAGTTTTAGTAGATTTGGTAAAAACCTGGGAAAATATGGGTAACAATGAAGTTAGTTCCTCCTGGCTGTTGGTCTCTCATGAAATGGCCCACTCTCCACTCCATTGAGCTCAGAAAGCTGCCGCAAGAGAACTGAAGGCATGGGCCTAATTTACCCAAGAAAACAAGAAATATCTTTAGGAAAAACAGACTTATTTATTTGTAAGTTAAATGTGTTTGTTTTCGTAGCAGCAGGTGAATAATGTCAGAGGAGGAACTTTAATCCCAACCAGAGCAAGTACACTACTGTGACTTTAATTTGGAGTAGTGCAACTTACGTCTGCTCAGGTTGCTCATTATATTGCATTTGTAAATAATCACTCACACACACAGAGCACATCCTGGGACTTATTAAGCATTTAATTTTCCTGTATTTAAAAAGGAGCTTCTTGCTGTTAAATTGCTCACAGCCCTTCTAGAATCCACCAGTATTTATACAGATTTGCCAATATTTATATTAACAGCAGAGGTGCTAACAGATCAATAAAATGGTTTTCCCTCAGGTCTGTGCAGGAATTTTCCGTACTTTCCTGAAGGAAACTATAAGATAATCCACAATGTCAAATAAGTTCCTTTTGTGCCAATACTGCAGCTTCTTAGGTTATGATTGTTATGGTGGTTGTGTCTTTCTCTCTTGTACACAGGGGTGTGCAAGCACATGCACACACTGACACAATACACCAGACATTGTTACAGATATATAGATACAGTTATAACTACTTTTAGCACTATAATTATTCCAGATTTTGGCAGCTCAATGAAGCTCCTAAAGCTAAAAGCCTTAAACCCTTTTTCTTCTCCTTTTAATCCGCAGCTTGCCTGGATAAAGGCTTTAGGTGCCCTGCCACCAAGGGGTGATTTCTTTATTTCATGGGCAAATGCAAAATCCATCAAACATCCTGCCAGCATGGCAGCTGACAGACCTGGTGCTCCACTTACACAGGACACTGAGCAAAGCCACTGGCGAGCTCATCCTGCAACTTCTCTGTAGCTGCAAAAATTGGAATAGGTGATAAAACTCTGAATAACAGCCTGAGGGGACAACCAGTGCACACTGTCTCCATGAGACTCAGGAACAATACTGCCCAGACATCTTTACCCAGCAATTTTCAGTTTAACAGTGTCTTCAATAGGACTCAAAGAGCATTGACCTACCATCTTGCCCAGGGTGTAACTCTCAGGATCTCTTTGGTTTTTCGCCAGGAGAGAAAGTGACAAGAGCACAAACAGACGTGTAATGGGTACCAAAGCAAGTCTGCATCTCAAGCTACGCCCAGTAAGATCTGCAGTGAGAATTACACATACTGGCTAAAATTGAACAAGCAGTAAACATATGACTACGGGATTCAGAAAACATAAGGGCACTTCAAAAGTCGTAAGAGTTTCCGAGTGTTTGTCAGGGACGTGCAGCAGTGACAGTGTAATTATAACAATCCCAGAACCAGAGGAATGTTTTCAAGAACATCTGTCAGGTTAATGGATGCAGAGATTCTTAATATTGCATTTTTATGGCATCAAATTCACTGTTCAGCAGCAATTGTTCTTTCTTCAGACAGGTGAAATTTGCACTTCTGAGTGTTTTCTTCAGGATTGTCTTACAGAACAACCTGAACATGCATGCTATTAACCTGTACTGACTTAAATTAATGAAGAAAAATTTCATGTGTTGTGATTATGGATGCAGTATAAGAATTTGTTAAACGTCTTAGTTACAATTTTTTTTTTACTATTACAAGATGAGAAGTTTCTTGGAATTTGAGTTATTAAAATGAGTTGCTTCCAAAATTTGTTGGCCATTAATTATTTAGTGTCTAAGGCAGCATTCCAGATTTCAGGAAAATCAAAAAATGAAGTCTGGAATCCAGCAGGATTTTGTACTGCTTTAGATGTTTTTGTGTAGCTTTACAAAGCAGTGGCACATTACAGAGACTAATATCTTAAATCAGATTAATACATTAAGTCCATGTGAGGAAGGACACATAGTTCAGCAAATCTCTTGAAAGTTGAACTTCTTTACTTGGTTATTGTGGCCAGACATTTTCAGGTTCAATATAGTTCTCAGCATACGACATATAAGATATGATCATTTCATATCTTCATCCATGTTTTTAAAACTGAGACATTAATATAAAGATGTCAAAGATAAATTCTGAAAATGGAGCATGTTTTATATCAGAATACTTTTTCAATACCTGAAAACACAAAGTTTCACATGCCATCTTGACTAATTTTTCCTTCGACATCTTTCTGACTTCGACAATACCTAGCATGTTTGCAGTCCTGATAGTATGTTTTGTTGTCATCTTAGAATCTCTAATTGCTTCTATCCACCAAATTCATCTTCTTGTCCCTTCTTGTGAGCAGCATGCTTGTTATTTTTGGTGAACAGACTCGTTTCCTGACAGGAAATGTGTTTCTTATTAAAACCTCCACTTTAGTTGTCTTGACTCTATCTCTTAAAGTGTATTCCTGATTTGCTCTCTCACCTTTTACATATTTTTCTTAAAATTTTCCCTTTATATATGCAACAATCTTGCTATGGTAGATTCACTATTTACTTTGAACTGTGCTCCCTCTAGCCATCCCTTCAAAATTGTTGGCTGCCTTTACCTCTGTGATTATTTCCTCCTCTATGCTTAAGAGGAAATACCACACATGATTTATACTTTAATGCCTCTTCCTGCAGAAAGCTACCTGAAAATTCCAGCTTGTACACAAACTGATGAAACCGTGAGGATGTTTGTGAACATACAAGTTACTGCAGTGAAATTCTTCAGTCTTGTGCCTGAAACACAGGGCTGATTGTCTACCTACCAGAGCACTGTTCTTAGAATATCTGTGCTAGCGGTCTTCTTATTCCCAGCCTTGTCTTTCCACTCTTGCTGCTGGCATCCTCCTGGCAATTGAGGAATCTCTTTGCCAACTGCTTTTGGTCTTCATTGAAAATCAAAGACAACGCCAACATTCAGTGGATGTATTTTACTTCTGGGAAAAAACTAAGCAATGCGAACTCTCTAAGCAGGTTAAGCAGTCTCAGGAGCTAAGACAAAAGCATGCAAAGTGTCCAATCTAACTTGCACATGGCCTTAAACAACCCATGTCTTCCAGCCCTTTGTTCATAGAAATTTCCCATGTAGCAATTTTGGGGCAGGGAAAAGCTGTCCAATATTTTGTATACATAGGAGCTGTGAAGCTCTCTGTTCAGACAGAAACATTTGAGGAACAAGTGACCCTTGTAACAGGATATGTGTGATCCCAAAAGGCACTGCATCTACTTAACCAGATGACATTGCAGTCCTGCATATATTATCATAAAGATTGGTACAGGAAGGGATTTAACTGAGAATGCAAGTTATCCTGCAGAACAAAGGTGAGCTGAAGGTAATGGCATTTGAGCTATCGCTCCAGCATTCTAATGACAGGATATCAAAGTGAACCCTGGAATCTGATGAACACAGGAGAAGCCTGGACTGGACTTGATGTTCAGCTGCTGCATCTCATATGTTGGTAATGCTGAATTCACTGCTGAAACAAGTCAGCAGAGAGAAAGCAGAGTGGTTTTAACCACTTATGTTAGAAATAAATTTCTATTTTCTGAAGCCTTAAGTGCCTTTATTTTACACATTAGATAAATCTGAATAAAGAGTGTTCATACTGTTAAAGATACCAAATAATTACAAATATTAGATAGCACTTATATCAAAGCTTAACAGCTGCTTGTAGCTGTATTCTGAACCATTTTAGTGTTCTTGTCTTGGCAAGAGAAGAAAAGGAACTCTTTCCAAAAATTAAATGGTTGTTGTGATCACCCCTAGGAGACTGGATAAGGAAAATTCCCTCTCTGTCTCTTGCACTTCGAGCAAAGGGAAAAGAAAAAGTTTCCTTTTCCACCTTGCATTTTCTCCAAGATGCCAGCATCCTCAGAAATGTGTAGTGTTTGTCCTCTGCTATACCAGGCTCACATTTGAGAACTAGAGTGTGGGTAATTTCAGTGTAGTTGTTTTTATATGTTTTGGCAGATGAAGTTAACGTGTTAACATGTTTAAGCACACATGCTTGCTGCTGCTCTTCGCTGGATACCCTCAGACTCTGAAACGTGCTTCTGCTGAGATTTTCAAATGTAATTTGAAGTGATGCCTGTAATTCATTGAAACAGCCCAAACTGGGAGCACCTGTCTTCTGCAAATTTGTCATTTGCAAGGTATTTCAGTTCTGAGGACTTGAAACCAGTAATTGAATGTGAACATCTTGACCCCTCTCCTTTTCTGTTAGAACTAAGGTGTCCATTTCATACTGGTTTATTTTTGTCTCATGTGGCAGGATAAAAACCTGATTAATTTCCCAGAGAGTGTTTAGGTAAAAAATGCCAATGTGATTGCTATCGCTATGTACATTACAAATGGACAGAAAAGGAAAATTTCTCTTTCAACTTATAAAGAGCCTTATCAGATGTCAAAAATAAAAGATATTTTGAAGGTAGGGCTCAGTGCTATACTGACAAATGTGAATGTCGGTTCCATGGTGACAAGATAGAATAAAAAGTAAAGAGAAAAAGACTCTTTACAGATTGCACTCATTTCATTCATTTATCTATCCAGAGCTCAGAACAAAGAGAAAACAAAACCATTCTTGCTCCACTAATAAAGGACATCACGGATTTTCCTCATGCTGTTCAGAGATCATGCTAATCAGGAGGTCTTGCTATTCCTATTATCTTTTTATTTTATATGAAAAGAACATTTTCTTCAGCAAGGTGAACTTCCTAAAAGCTGTTTCTCTACTCAGCCATAACAATTGCCAAATGAATGAATTCTTTTCTTTAGAGGGGGATAAAACATTTCATTCTCAGTAATTTGCAGCTTCCTCAGTTGCTTTGCTAATTTCAGATGCTTGCCATCCTCGGCAACATGTGTAGACTCTGATTCATGTGAGTTCGTGTGAGCCATGCGGTCCCACATGAATTGGAAGCAGGGATGAACCAGCCAGCAGACATGCCTTATGACATTTAATTTCTGGGAACTCAAAAAAAAAATCCCACCCGTACCTTTGTTTAGTAGCGATGTGCCTATTTAACACAGTTGTAATCATGCATACAAGGACATTAGAACTATTTTCCAATTGTATTTTTAATGAGAAATTACTTGTTACCGTAGACTCAAATTGCAGGCTTAACTGTGCTGTTTCTGTTTAAAAGCTAAAAGAAAGCACATGCATTACTATTCCTGGTAAGTTCATTGCTCCTTGGGCTTCCTTGTACAGGAAACAGATGTAAACCAAGACATTTCAGCTATCAGGGAACTATGACAGGCTGCTTTTCTTCTTTCTCCACTTTTGGAAGACTTAAGTCTCCAGATTGCCTCTAGAAAGCCAAATTTGCAGAGAAGGGTAGGAAGGCAGGGGGATGGGAAGGAGGGAAGGAGGAAGGGAAGGGAAGGGAAGGGAAGGGAAGGGAAGGGAAGGGAAGGGAAGGGGG
>VXBA01003096.1:138523-207691 GCA_013399895.1 Serilophus lunatus | reverse complement strand
GAAGGAAGGAAGGAAGGAAGGAAGGAAGCAAGGAAGGAAGGAAGGAAGGAAGGAAGGAAGGAAGGTTGGTTCAGAAATAACTAATAAATCATCCAGAGTATAGCCAGATTGCAGCACAGTGCACCGCAGCAGTTTCCTATTTGTATTTTCTGTTTATGCTTTGGTATTGCCCAAAGGTCTCAGTTTGGACTGAGTCCCAAAAAGAGTACCAGATGCACTTGGGTGTGCATTCTACAAAGATGGGCCTCTCTGTTCTTCTTCTGTCATCAGAGCTTACTGCCCAGGTTACCATAGCTACCAAAAAACAAGCTGTGAGGAGAGATAGCATGGCATCACACCACACAGCTGGACCCCAGAGGCAAAGTGCTCCTGGACCTTACAGTTGGATGTAGACATGGTGGCTAGAACTGTATAAGCAAAGAGCACTAAAAAGTTTAGTGCTCAAGCAGCTTCTGGTGAAAAAGACAAATGGGGTAACTGCATATAACCACAAAAGCTGCTTTATGAAAACTGAATTTGATACAGGATCTGTTTGTGTTTTCCCAGCCTCCTAATCCTAAATAATTCATTTCCCTTAACATCACCCACAGCATCCATTCGTCAGTCAAATGCCTTCATAATCCACATACTGTTCAATTATTCTGTTCCCCTCCTATCATTTCCACCACAGAGTAGCTTTGACCATGTTTTTGAAAGTATATTCTTTTCATACCATATGAGTTATATAATTTTGGATGAGTTTGCCTTAGCAGTATGCCAGAAATACAGGTGAAATGTCCTTCACCTGGAATCTTCCCAAAGGCTGAAGTCTCAGCATTCACAAGATGCAAACCTGCAAAGAGGGGGTCACAGACATGACAGAAGGGATCTTTATTTTGACATAGATTAAACATAAAGATTGATGGATTGCCCATCTCCTTCATGATGGACACTGGGGCATGTCACTTCATTTGTGATACAGCTGCTGAACACCTCTCAAGGAACAAAGGAGCAGTGCTCATCTTGCTTCCTCTGTACTCTGCTGTTAAGGGTTCTCTGTTCTGAAATAAAGATATCAGGCCAGACCTTTGCTGCATCCCCTGAAGCTGACAGGACCTGTGCAGTATTGCTTCAGCACTGGAGAGGCTCTGAGCAAATTCCTAAGCAGCTATTGAAAATATTGACAACTTACCTTATGCACAAAAATTTGGAAAGACGATGTAATGTAACCATATTTTTGGGACTTCGGACAAGCCCTATGATTCCCATTCAGAACAATTGCAGCAGGTGACTCCAGCATAAATATTTTATCCTCCTAAATGCAAGAATGGAGTTACCAGCACTAAGATATACATTTTTCAAACTACAGATGTAGGGAAGCAACTCCAACTGCAAGTGCCTGTATATGAGACAATGAGATTTGGCACCAGCCAGCTCACTTGGTGAAAAGGTCTTGTTATCAGCTTCTGCATGCTTCAGTTCACACAGCTTCTGCATGATTAATTTTCCTGTCTTGTACTTTAATGACAAAAATCATGCCATACCAGGTCTCCATTCAAAATGTCAAAGTCTGACAAAAAAGACTACCTTAAGATATTAGGTTGAGACTCTCGAGGGAGCTTGTAAATGTTTCTTTGTTCATTGGAGTTTTCACAAGACTGGCAGAAAAACTGGTAAAAATTGTTTAAGTGTGGCTTGCATAACCACTGAAATGTGAATACACTGGCCATGGTGATTTTCTTGCATTCTAGCAAGTTCTTTAAAGATGTGGGATGATTTGTTTGTTTGTGTGTTGCTTGGTTGGTTTTTTAGTGGGGTTTTTTTGGCAGTTACGCAGTTTCTGGATAATTGTACTTTTATCTTTTCTTAGTTCCTTTAAGTCTACTACTCCTCAAATCCAAGGATAAGACCTTCACTGTGAGAATGATGTAGCACTGGAACAGGTTGATCACACAGGCTGTGGGCATTCCATCCCTGCAAATATTCAGAAGCCATCTGGACATGGTCCTGGACAGTGGGCTCCAGGTGGCTGTGCTGGAGCAGGGATGCTGGACCAGAAGATCTCCAGATGTCCATTCCAACCTCAACCATTCTGTGACTCTGTGATTCTAGCTACTGATAGTACAGCCTTTCACACTGCAATATTGCTCCATACATGCCATAGTCATGAAAGAAAGCTATTCTATTCCTGTGTTAACCAGGAATCCCTTAATACCTTCCCTGTACCTCAGAAAGATAAAAGGACTAACCAGAAAGAAAAATTAGGGGAAAAAATTGTGAGTAATAAATATTATAAAAATTATTTTTTGGAGTGCACTACCCGTTTTTGCTCTTATTATTGGAACATTTTTTTATTTTCTATCACACTGTGATTAGGAATTTTTAACTTTTACTGGCTTATTGCACACTGGATTAAGTCACAGACATGACATACACGAAATGCACTACTACTGAAGTTTGTTGACACAATGACATGTCTCTGAGTCAGATTTCCTTTTTTTTATTCATCTAGTGGGTGAAATACAAATTATTGACAGCCTATACAGTGTTAGGCATTATAGTAGGGTGGATCAAGAGATATCTCTCTCTCTACTCCTTGGCTCTGTCCAAAAGGAATAAGTAAGCTCACTATTTTTATTACTTCTTTAATATTGAATTCTGGTAACCTGTGGGAAACATAGTGTAACTCTCTGCAACTCAGCTGTAGCACTCCTTCCAGCCTCAGTGTCTGTTTACAGCTCATCTGTGTTCAGAATTATGCCTCTCTTATCTGTCTGGCACTGATTTAGGGTGGTAGATGCATATATGAAACATATCACTTCAAATAATTTGGCAACTCTATTAGTCTGAAACTTGTTTTTTATCAAATGTGACATTTCCTGTGTGGGGGACCACAACTGGCTTTAACACTACTGAGACCAATAACTCGCTGTTGCTTTTCCATTTCCAGTTGGTCCTTTAACAGTCATAACAGTCATGCTAAATGTTGTGAGCATTTAAATCTCCTCCTTGATAAGAAGGAAGGGGTGCTTGGTGTTCTCTACCAATAAGTGGGGTTTAAACAAAGAGCTTCATTGAGCTGGATGTCAGACTCTCATCCATGATCAAGTACTGCCTAGCTTCATCTCAGGAAGTGCCTGAACATATGGAGATAGTTAGCTTCCCAGTGACGGAAGAGTCAAGATCCGAAAGCACTGTGCCACTAAAACCAAACTGCTGCAAACCCAGCAGATATGAAAACTACTGAATTCGTATAGGAGTATCCACAAGGACACCACTACATTCCTGTCTTGCTGTGCTTATTTCCCCGGTGAATCTGTGAAATTTGCATATCACAAAGGTCAGGAGGAGAAAAAAGGAGCTAGAAATGAGAAAGAACAATGATCAGATGCCAAAAAATACCCCGCACACATAGTTTTTACGAACTCTAATGCTCTCAAAACTAGGGAAAAGCATACACCCTGGCATTTGTAAGGTAAATCGAAAAGTTCACAAAGAAGTCAAAATGGTCCAATTTGAAACATTATCACAAATTACTGAGCCTCAAAGGGATATTTGACATCTGTAGATCATAACCAAGATGGAAGACAGGACAGAGAATACCAGCAGGTTTACCACAGGCAAAAATAAAATACATATTGCAATAGGTTCAGCAGGTAAATAAAGCATTGCTATAAGGATCACAAGATATTTAGAGGCAGGTCAGAAAAGTTCAGGGGCAAGTTTTGTTTCAATAAGAATTGCTCCCCAAAGTTCAGATGTGCATTTCCCCTGGTTCCAAAATTGGTACCAGCTGCAGTTTTATTTAATGTTTTTTCTTGCTTTCCTTATTATTTTCCTCATTTGGATATGTTAATCAAAACCAATAGAGCACTTTCTGAATAAACAGGAATAAGAAAATTGGCATTCACTAAGCACTTTTGTACTGATCATACCGAGTGATTCTCTTCACCAACTATGTAATGAAGTTTAATGATTTTGACACATTTGTAGCAAGTGTTTGAGAAATTAGCAAAATAAAGCCATTTTCCTCTTTTCTTAAATGAAATCTGTAGCACATAGGACAAAGCTAATACAGCAACATGATCTAAAAATCTCAACATTCATACTGGTTTTCTCAAGAAGAAAAAGCAGTCACTGTGAAATAAGAACTTTACCCTGTACCTATTTTTACACAGATGCATTACCTTTATATACATATGTGAGTCAGTCTCATGGTGGGCCTATCCTGTGAATGAAGTTAAAAATGAAGGCTCATTTCCTCAGACATGCATAGAACAGTATCCAAGTACATCATGTTTAATTATGTTGATCTAAATAATAACTAAGCTTCTAGGCAGGAATTAGGAAGAAGAACCATATTGCTCAATTTTGTGTGTCTACTGCTTGAACTACTTGTCATGACTCACTTTCCAGACAAGGCAGGTCCACCCAGTGCAATCACAGATTTAGAGTCATGGAAGCATTTAGGTTGGAAAAGGCATGCAATATCATTAAGTCCAACCTTTGACCAACCACCACCTTGTCAACTAGATTGTAGCACTAAGTGCCACATCCAGTCATTCACTGAACACTCCCAAGGATGGTGATTCCTCCACCTCCATGAGCAGTTCCTTCCAATGCTTGATAACATTTTCCATCAAGAAGTTCTTCCTAATATCCAACCTGAACCTCTCTGGCACAGTTTGAAGTTACACCCTCTTGTCCTATCATTAGTTGCCTGGGAGAAGATGCTGATCCCCACCTGGCTAAAACCTCTTTTTGAGCAGTTGGAAAGAGCAATAAGGTCTCCCCTGAGCCTCCTCTTCGATGAGCTAACAATTCCAGCTCCCTCAGCCACTCTTCATAGGACTTGTGTTCCAGATCCTTCGCTAGCTCGAGTGCTGTTCTCTGGACACATTCTAGCACCTCAATGTCTTTCAAGGTGTGCCCTCACCAGCGCCGAGTACAGGGGGACAATCATTGCCTTGGTCCTGCTCGCCACACTGTTTCTGACACAGGTCAGAATGCAACTGGCATTCTTGGCTACCTGAGCACACAGCTAGCTCGTGTTCAGTGTTGCCAAGCAGCAGCACCAGGTCCTTTTCTGCCAGGCAGCTTTCCAGACACTCTGTCCCAAGCCTATAGCACTGCATAGGGTTGTTGCAACCCCAGTGCAAGATCTGGAACTTGGCCTTATTGAACTCTGTACCACCGGTCTTAACCCATTGATCCACCCTTAAATAGTTTGCAGAGGCCAATGGTCATTTCAGGATCAGATGAACCTATTCAGAAAAAATTGTGGTGACTGTATTGGTTATCTCTCCTGGTTACAAAGGGAATCTGAAGTGACAACCTCCAAAATAGAGACCTTCATTAACAGCGCCCACAATTTGGATGATTTCTCCCTTGTTTTTCCCCTCGGGAAACAAGGGCAGGAACTAGCCAATATCTGGAACATTCATTGCTTTTCATGAGCTGAGAAACATGGAAACATTGATGTTTGTGGTAAATGAATGCATTTCTGTAAGTTATGTAGTGAATACTCCCATTTATAAATGCTATATATCATATGGGCACACTACAAAGATACAGAAGAGTAGTGCCCATTTAGTGGCAGAATGCTGTCTCTGCTTGGCCCAGCAGACCAAAAGTACAACATCTGAAGTCAATCATTTGTAGTTTTGATGAGATATTTTAAATTTAGATAGACCAGATACCAGTAGGAAAGAGCTGCTAAGTATCATCTGCACAGGTCTCAGCTGAGTACCCCATTTAAATCTGTTTAGGATAATTTTTGCAGCATACCTGCATATCTGAGCTCACTGAGATACTCGTATGGAAAACTGACTGGTATTTAAATGCAACTCACTCTGTAAATATGATAACTACAGATGTAAGTCACCTCATTGGTCAGATCTTGTATTGGCAGAAATCCACTTCTCTTCACACGCCAGGAGATAGAGGAGAGCTAGACAGCACCACAGTTCACTCTGTTTCAAAATGTATAACCTCTCCATTTCTTGTTATCTTGAGCATCACCCACAAATTGCTTGCAGAAGGTTGACAAAACCAGGAATGATGAAAGGCTTCTGGTGACAGAGGCACTGAGTGAATGAGGCAGACACAGGCAGGAGTTTGTGCAAAACAGCTGACCCGCCCTCCACTGGCTGCCATGGAGCATCCTGGGAACACCCTGCCATCCCAAGGGGATGCCAGAGGAAGTAGAGTCAGTGCCTGTTCATCCATCGGCTGCCCAGCACTGGCTGACAGAGTTCCTGCAGGCACAGTAGGAAGTGATTATGAACAAAAAAAGCCCCCAAGATGAACTCAGAGGGGCCCCCGCCGTGCTCACCAGTCTTGCATTCAAGCATTTTGTATAGCTCCCTGAACTCTTCTTCTGTTTTGTTTTCTACATATCAAAAGTAAAAATGTGGTAAGGTACTCAAGATGCGTATGGTGAATGTATAATAATAGGCAGGCTAAAATAATGCCTCTGCATGATACATAGTTTAGAAAAACAGAGGTTTCAGCCCTGCTTCATGGATATCAAAAAAGGCTTCGGACCATTTTGTTCAAAAAACACTGATTGTTAAAATTAAATTCTTTCCTGTAAAGTGGAGATAAGATGTATAAATAATTGTGCATATTAAAATCTACCACATCTTCATTTAATTAAGTATTACTAAGCTGCAGTCTTTTCTATGTACTCTAAGTCAGACACAGCTGATTTCTTCAGATTTCTACTTGTTCTGTAGTGGCCAGGGGATAACACATTCAAGTAAAACAGGAAACACCCTAAAGTTTCAAACAAATTTTGCACGTGTTTGGTGCCCTGAAAATAGCTTTTTGCTCAATCTGTCTAAATTTCCATCAGTTTCTAGGATCATTTGAGGTTAAATAGAAACTGTCAGGCCCGTGGACCTCAAATGAAATCATTGTCTTTCTCTCCATTGCACATTTTCAAGTACTAGTGCAGTGGGTCAACTACAGAAACTTTGTTCAGTTGTTACTGAATGAATTGCAGACTGGCAGCAAGATGAACTTTCAACTTTAGAGATGAAAAACCACTTCTAGGTGGCCAAAAATATAACTTCCAAAAAATAGGTACAGAGAGAGTCATCTCTTCTATAGGGACTGTTATTACTACTGAGAGAACCAACACTGTAACACTAGGTTATAGAAGGAAAGAGAAATTTAAAACTAATATAATAGAAGAAACATCTGTGCGACCAAACCATGTTATTCAATATAAAAATCCTGTTCAGTAGCTCCCTGAGCACACTGGTTTTAATCTGCTTGAGGGTGGTCTACTGGCACCTTGGATTATATTGCAGGCATAGATGGACTGATTCAAAATGTACTGCAGGACCCTCTTCTCTATTTGCCATTGTCTACTATCACTTGAGAACTGACTAGAAAATACATGACTTGGTCCTTCTACTAAAAGGAAACTACTCTGATTAGTTGAGGCCAGTAAGTAAGGGACTTTTTAGAGGGGAAAGAAATTTAATTTGGGACAAACCAAAACTAAATTTGTCTGAGTTTTGAAGGGAAATGAACGAAGTGCAAAAATGTGTTTTGGCTCAAGCTTTAATGTTTCCTGTATTCTGGAATGAAAAGTTTTCTCTCATTGTCAGATTGTTTAACTCTTTTGCTTAATTTTGGTTAGAGGTTTGGGTTTTTTTAGTTTTTTGGAGGTTTTTTAAGATTGGTTTAATGTTGCCTAGATGAAATATCAAATTGGATTGGTTTTACTGAGATACAGCATCAAATGCAAAAATTGAGCACTTCTGACCCGAAGGGGTTTACTATTACTTAGTTCTTTCCTTTTTGGTTCTCCTCTTTCTTTTCAAGAGAGACTCATTTGACAACTTGAGTCTGAATTTTCCAACAAAATGACTGTCTTTTAAAACAACATGCTGTAAGCAATTTGCTACTGGTAAACACTTCAGCTGTACCGATTCCTTGCACGAGTAGAAGGTTTATGCTTATGCTGAAGGCAATGTCTCTTCACTTTCCCTATCAAAGGGCCTGCCTTTCTAGTCTGTAACAGAATGACATAAGAATCAGGTCCCAAAAGAGATATTACTGTGATAACTGTATCCTCTCCATTTTTCTCCATTCCTACTGCTATTTCAGAGCTTAGATTCAGTGAAGGATGGTAATGACTCCTTCATTTGGCACCTTGTGTTTTGTGATATGGTGCCTGAGGGATGTCTTGGGCTAAGAAGCAACAGGAAGTGAAGCAGGTTATGGTCCTTCTCACTGTAGTTAAGGATTTAGCACCAATGAAAGTGGGAGAAGAAATAGGCACAATTTAATTTGCCATCATAAAGACAGGGAAAAGCACCCATAGCAAATAACTGGAGGGCCACTGTCAAATTCACCTATTTACTTGAAAGGGTGTATTACTTAATTTGCCCTACAGAACATATCTGACAGCACTGACGTTGCCAATTTTCTGCACATGCTCTAGCAGTGGCTATATTTCCTGGTGTTTCCCAATCTTTGACCAACACAATGTCCTGACCCAAGTACTAGAAATACAGAATATGGTCAAAATTAGCATGTTCAGTGTATGGCTTTTGGTTTATACTGGATGTTGATTGCTGTTTTATTTGCTCTCTGGTTTAGTTTCATGCTGTTCTGTTACAGCAATAATGGGGACATATACTATATTTTCAGGGCTCAGATGTGATGCACAGACACTAGTCTTCAGAGCATGGTGTGCATTCACTGTCAGAAAGCACAGACCCTTGACAGTGTGCCAGGCAGGACTGCAAAAATACCTGCCTGTTTTTAAAGAACAAACCTATGTCTCTGTGTTTGAAGGATAAAGTTGCCTGTTTCCTTGTTAATCAGGTGCTGTAACTGGAAAACTTTACTCTTTACTACAGTTTTTCTTGAAACATATTTTAATAGCTTCAGGGAAGCAATGAAATTAAATGAAAGGAGGATCTTAGAAACCACAAGGGGAAAAAAAAACCCTCAATTTTGAGGTGTAGAGTTTGCTATGCAATGGTGTTCAGATGTTCAAACAAGCCACAGATGTGGAAAACATGACCACAGGTGAAGGCATGATGGGGAATAGTGTGTTGATGCCTCTGCACACAGAAAACATCCACCTCAAGCATCTACTTCAAACAAAAGCTTTTGCCATTTTGGTGTGGTCATCCCCAGTAATTTCTCAGCTGGCCACCCTCTCTACCTCAATAATCCCAGCACAGAGGGACAGCACAGCCAGAGGCCTGGGACCTGTATATCATCACAGCAGATGGGGATATGACTGGAGCAAAGACTGCGACCTGAGTAGTTCAAGTTCCCTGTCCTTAGAGGTTCCCACTGAATCACATCTTGTGTATGATAACCCACAATATCTTCAGCCTAAGCAACATCTTCAGGATCATACCAACTACCTCAGGATGTTCAGCTGTGGACACAGAATCTATGGTTAATGCCTAAGTTGAAAGCCAGATGTTCAGATATAAGCACCTAATTACACTTGGAGTATGAGGATACCTAAAACATTTGCTTGAAAACTGGCCACTGTGACACACTATCCCCAGGGGGCCTGCAACCTTTGGGACTAGCAGCCAGAGGCTGGATAAGATACACGATACACTGTAAAATACCTCTAGAAAACTGTAACTGAGCACTGGCTTTGCTTACCGACTGTTAATGTCTTGTGTTGAAACCCTGAATGTTGAAAAGCATGGGAGGGTAAGACCATTCAAACTTCTCTGCTGAGTCTTGTCTTTCCTTACTGGGGAAAAAGCAAACTTTCCCACTCTTACAGTCAGCCCTTTTCTCCTTCCTCATTTCCTTGTCCTATGTGGTGTAGCTGTTTTCGTATCTGTTACTGAACTGTTTTGTCAGCAGGAAGCGAGGTACAAATGTATGAATTTTTGCTGAAGAAATTTCTTTTGGTCTGCAGATCTTCACACGGAAGAGAGAACAGAATGAATTTATCACCTGTCTGCCTCTGATTTATGCCAGGGGTATCTGCCTTACAGGTAGGTGACACCATATGCACTAGATGTCCTGCCTAATGTTGTCTTCCAGACTTCATGACTAGGAATCCACAGGAAAGTGATTTTGCCCTGCCATTCCACTTTGATGTCCAAGCAGTGCCTCACTCTAGGTAATAAGAGCCGCTTCATACCACAGAACCATTATCTCCCACCTGGCAGACAATACAGGCTGACACATGGTGGGGGTGACAAAGTCACACAATGTTGGATGTATCATCTGACCAGAAGTCAGCGTGAGGTACCCAGTGAAGCTGTTGAAGGAAGAGCATAGTCTCCAGGTGAATTCAGTGAAATGCCTCTTTACTTTCTGGTTTGTACATGCAGTATTTTCAGAGTTTTCCTGCCAAGCAAATGCACCATGTTTTTGATGTGGCTATATCCCTTGCTAAGACTGATCAACGTTTTTTCTTACCCCAATGATTCATTTCCTTTATGACTAAACGTCCCTGTTTGCAATTTTCTTCCCATGTTAAACTCACTCTCTTCTTATGGTTTTCTGGTGTTTGGGAGTTACAGACCTGCACGGAAACTGCAGCTAAACTATGGGGTGGAGGATGAAGGTTGTAGCTATGTTCACACATCCCATCACCAGGTGTTGAACTACAGCTGTGGGAAAGGTGATTCCTGCACCTGTTCGTGTTTATCTGTCAGTACAAACTCTAGGCTTTTACTTTCATCATCATGGCAATTTCTTTTTGAATTTTTATATTTGGGTAGTCACATGTTAACAGATACTCCTTACCTCAAGATCTTTCTTTCAGGAAATGCATTTGCTATGTAAAATTGCTGGTGTTTCTAGCTGATGATTGGGTTGATGAGAGAATTAGTTGCAATAAATAGAGGATGATGGACAATGTTTACTTTCACTCACAATAGAAATAAAAAAAAGTAAAAGGAAAAAGGAATGGAAAAAATAATATGGGATAGATCATTCCTCTCTGAGGAGGAATTTGTCCCTCCCAATGGGCTACTTCTAATGCAGGCAGCATTTTCCAAAGTACTTTTCCCTTACAATTCATTAATTAAATTTTACATTAAATTACAAGGCAGACATACATATACATAGCCACTCAACGATGGTGCTTTTCACCGTACTTGTTAACTTTACCTCATACACAGAGGCAAAGAACGCATTTGCGTGTTATGCTGGCTGGGTCAGAAATATAAACTGGCACTGTTTCAGATCGGATCCTCTGGTGAATACTGACTGCAGAGATGCTGCTGTTCCTGCAGGCTGCCAGCAGAGAGCAAAAGGTGCCCAGCCCGAAATCCTTAGTCAGCTCTCCTTGTGCCCTGGATACACACAGCTCAAGGAGTGTATAGGAAACACTGGGTTTTCGCAGGTATCACAGAAAGCAGGTATAGTTCAGCTACTTCCCTGCAAAGAATATGGTTCGTTTAACCCTTTTGTACAGCTACTGCAAAGGAACTGACACACAAGCTGTGGCATTGTGGGGAAGCAACTGCTGTGAATTATCAAGTTGAAGCTTGTGACGGGACTTGCATTTCATCCATCATGGGGCACCACCTCTGTTCATAAGATGACTGTGCCATGCTACCACCAGACCAACATTCAGTCTCTAAGTGCGTTCATTAAAAGGGCCTGGCAGCTGGGCTCTGAGTTTTCATCAGTCTTTAGGCTGGAGCCTTAACTATTGACCTAGTCTTACAAACATATGAAATTGCAGCTACTGTCAATAGCCTGTGACTCTTAGCTGTGACTGGAAAGGTTCAGGAAGGGCGTTTGCATTTCTCCTCTCTGCAGCAATGATACTGTTCCCTCTGTCCTACTCAGAAAAGCTTCCACTTGCTACCATGTGAAACTTTTTGCCACTTCATGTGAGTAAAAGACAGAAGTGAAAGGATTTGGGCTAGGAACTGCAACCAGTGATCAAAATACCTGTCAATGTGTAATAAGGATGTTGCCAGGGTCTTATATCTCCGTTGACAACAGCCCAAAGATGAGAAATAACTGGTACAATGACTGAAAGTGAGCTGGAGTTTTTTCCCCATTTCTCTTTTATAGCATCAAGTAAGAGCAGGTCTGGTATACATTAGAGTTTATGAACCAGACGGTAGTGAGCCTTTAGAAAGGGGATTTGGCCAGGGTCTTATGAAGTGGCTTGTTAGTCTAAACTCTTCCCACATAAAGACAGAAAACAAAGCAAGGTCTCTCCAGAGGTTTATGGGGTGAGCTGCCAACACCTGCTTCCCACTGCAGACAGACAGAGGGGCCACCAGGCTTGTCTTGCAGAGCTGTGTTGATGGGTGAGGCATAGACCCCAACAAAGGATTTTCAATGAACTAGCCCTGAACAGGAGCCAGGATTAGGGAGAGGACAGGTCCACAGCATGGACCAGGACTCAGAGAGGGAAAATTTTCTCTCCAGGAGCACTTCATAACCACGAGATTTTTTCAAACTGGATTCATTATGTGAATTATTATACAGTACTTCTGACAATGCTGATATCCAAAAGGACAAAGGAAAAAATAGTTTCCAAAAACACTTACTTAAAAGACAAACTAAAATATGTAAAATGTGAGTTAACAAGGAAAGGAACATCCATATTCAGTTTTGCTGCCTTGACAATGGAATGTAAATTACTGTAGGCAGAATCACTCAACCTTGGGTCCAGAACCAAGGGAAATATGTTTTTAAAGTGTTTCACAACATTAAGTACATGTAAACTCATATAGATAAAAATTTAAGATGGAAGTCTTGCTCTTAAGTTCTTTTAAAAAGATATTTAGTTACTATTTTACTCCAGACTTTTATTATGACTTCAGTCTACTCACTCCATAGATATTTCCATGTGAAAAAACAGCAACTCAGTTAATTGAGAATTGGAGAATGAATGAGAAAAAGATAGAAGGCATTGATTGCATTCTGACCAAAATATAAATACTTTGCTGATATATAGTTGATATAGTCTTGGCCTGAACTGAATTGACCTCTCCTGAATTTTGCAATGCTCTGTACCCCTGCAAATAATGTTTGGAGTCTGACATGTGGATTAAAATTAAAACATTGAGTATCTTTAAAAAAAAAAAAGTCCAGTAAAACAAAACCAAAACAAATAACCTGTATTTGTTGCATTCCTTTTACTTGCAATGCTGGTTCAAAGTATTTTGTGTACTATAATGAGATAAAAAAACTTTACAAATGTTTCTCCTCTTTTTGAAGGTTATTTCATTTTGCTTAGTTCATACTCATTTCTTGACCTGAATACGGAACTAGAAAGTACTAAGTAAATAATTGAAAACCTTTCTCTTTGTTTATGGGATACTGGTTTCACATGATATGCAGTTATTCACATGGGAATCACAACAGTTTTTCTGCTCTGCAACTTGATGTTTTCCACTATGAATTTCCATTACAACCAGCCACAGTAAAATTCAAGAAGAGTTTATTACTATGAATGCCTCCAAGGTGTCCATATTGACATTCAAAAAATTTCAGATTCAAATCTCTAGCCTATTTGCAAATCCTTTCTTAATCCATATGCTCAGCTTAAATAGAGAAGAAATAAACACTTAGCCTCAACTATAGGGCCTAATGGGCATCAACTACTCGGTTTTCACTAAGATCACCCTTAAGAAAATCACAGGCAAGGAATTACAATATAAATTAACAACATGTAGTGTTACACTTTGGAGAGAGTATTTACAAGCATAAGGAAATGATGTTTTCTATTTTATTATTATTTGCAGTACTTTTTTGGTGCATGAAGCATACCTATTCTAATTCTCATTGAATTGTAAAAAAGGAGCAAGAACACACTACTAAATATATTTTTTCTTTTTTTTTTTTTTTTTTAAGTCACAGGAGTTTTACTCTCTAAAGGAAACTTACCTAGTAATTTTTCAGTTTCATATTTTTTCTTCCTTCATATACTATGATACACCTACCCAGAAGCAGAGTGAAATTTCCGTGGCTATATTTGTGGTCCCAATGAAACAAGACTGAAAAACTTTGATTCAAGGGATGGTAATGTAAAAAGTGTGATGCATGTTGCAACGTTTTCTCATAAACAAATATAATCTCTTTAAAGAAAACTGACTAATGTAAGAGGAGACAGCTAGTTATTGTAAAAGGGTATAACACAGTGCTCCATTTAATCACCACTGAGGTTACTGATGATTTGAACATGTTTCTCCTAAAAAATGTTCCACAAACCACCTATCACACTGTGGACAGGACTCCAAAAGAATCCCACTTCAAGACTGGCCATGCATTTCTAAAATACAAAAGTTTTTACTGCTCAGATCTGTGGTTCCTTCAAGCCACCTTTGTGCCCACTGCATGCGAAAGCTGAGACAACTGCTGAGATGTGCTCCTGACAGTGGCAGTGTGTGTGTGCCATATTCAGAAAGCCAGACCACAAAGATTAGCTACATCTGAGCAAGGGTTACAAGGGTACAGTGGTTTGTATATAACCACATGGATATGATAGAGTGCAGGGTTTTATACGAACAGCTCATAGTAGCTCTCTTCCTCCCAGAAAAATTATACGGAAATCTTCTTGCAACATAACCATGATACTGTAATATGTCTCCATTTTCAAATGTTATGGCACACTGCCTGCTGGAAACAGGCAATAGGCTGTAGCCTGCAGTAGTGCTGCAGCCTTTAATCTACAGTTTTATTAAACACAAATCCTTCAGATATTCAAACTTGTTACAAATTTTTGTGGAGATGTGAATGATGAATGCTGGACAAATTGTCAGAACTGTTGAGAACAGCTTTGAGTTTTACTTCCAGTTGGGCCAATTCCTTATCTGGGATATCAAGCAGTGGGAACAACATAAAAAATATGACAACTTCCAGAAACTTCTACTTCATTTGAGTAAGTACACAATACAGGAGACTCAAAGTCCCTGCCCTAGACATTATACTCCTACACTATTTGTGTGAAGAGTCCTTTCTTATAAATTTCAGATGCCTTTACAGAAAAGCCACAATTTAATATTTGCATACAACTTAAAGAATTATAAGAAACACTCATTTCCTTATGTTTTGATTTTTTTTCTCTTCTAATTGTTTTTTTTTAGCAGATGTGACTCAGGAAGCATACTGATATCAGATTAAAGATCTGACTCTTGATTATTGTTGGAGATGAAGTCCCAGCAATGGAACATAGTAGTAGTAATGCAGAATATTTTGGTATTGTAGAAAAGATTTCTGTATCTAGATAAGTTCTTACTCAATTATTATTAAACAAAAGTAGTCCTTTGGCACTCCCAGAGCTTGACCAAATCTTTGAGAATATAATCAAGGTCAAAATAAGAAGAGGGTGAAGAATCCATCAACCCTGTGAGATTTCTTTATTGTGTCCATATGTGACTACTCTTCACAGAGTGCCAGGATCCATTCTGTGGATGTCAAATCCCCTTCACAAAACAAAGGATTGGGGCCCATCGCTTCTGTTTTAATAAGAGATTAAATCTTGTAACACTTATGAACTGAGCATACAACTTATGTATATGAACAAACGTATCACATTATTGCCATCAGTTTAAATACACTTATATTTACAAATTTTCCAGCAACTGGAAAACACTGCAGTGTCTCTCCTGATTTAAATAATATTTAGAGGCTATTGCCCTCCATGACTCATGGGAATGAGGTCTGTGGTCCATTTTACCAGCTAGGAAATTACTGTCTGTACAGCAAGACTTCAGGAACAAGAACATTTCTGGGCCACGGGATTGTGCCTGAACTAAAACACCACTTGGACTCACTGAATAAATCCAAACTATTGTCTTTTTTATCAGTGTTTTAACAGTGACAAAGTGAATGCAGAGGCTGTCTCAAAACAAAACAAACAGCTCAGGCTGTGTATTGTGCCTGAGTACCCTGGAAACAAAGAAAGAAAAAATACTTATTATGATTTAAAATATTACATCTGTGAATGTATCAAAAAAGAGGCATGCATATAAAAATGTGGGAATATGTTGTTTACACAAGCTTGGATAAGTATAAAACAAAGATCTAGCTACAGAGTTGTGGTAGTATTTTCTTTTCTTTTAGAATGAAAGAGATACACATTCAGGAATCATTTCAACATTAATAGATTTTTTTTCTTTAGCTCCGTCATACTGTCTTATCTTCTTTTCAACTACATATTGGAGTGTCTGTTGAGAGGTCCCATATTTATGGATTGGATCCTGCAGCAGGCCATTTTTTTTCCCACCTCATTCATGACCTTTCCCAACCATGTGGTTTGTAATGGATTGTGGGGGTTTGAGGGGCTTCGGGTCTCAGGGGTGGGCTTGCGGGGATCCTTGGGCTTTGGGGGAGGGGAGGGTGTGTAAGAAGGGCCCACTTGCCTGCCTGTGTAAAATCCTGTTTTCCTTAAGGGATGGCTCCCACTCCTGCCCGCTCTCCCTGGAGCTGGGGGAAGGGGGAGGGGGGGATGTGTGCTCTCGGTGTGGGCTGCTCCCCCCATCTCCTGCTGTTTCCTGGGCTGAGCTGTGACCGGGACAGCCCTCGCTCCTGCCTGCTCTCCCCCCCAGGGGCCGGGGGCGGCGGCAGCCGGTGCTGGTGCCAATCCCCACGCGATGGGGAGGCAGCGGCCGGCTGATCTGCACCTGCCAGCGTGCGGCCCCGGGGCTGTCTCACATCACACGTGATGTGCGGTGGTCCCCCAGTCCCGGAGCAGGCGGCGGCCTGGGGGCGTGGCCGCGGGGGATCCCCGGCATGCCGGCGGGCGGCAGAGGGGCAGCGCAGTGGGGTGCAGCCCCAGCAGTTCCCAGTTTGCAGGCAGAGACACGCTGCGGGTGCTGGCACCGGACCTCGGCACAGCTGCGGCCGGAAGCGTGAGCACGGCGGCTGCTTGTTGACAGTGGCAGGGATCCAGCACTGGCACCGTGCTGGCGATGGCCACGCAGAGGGGCAGCAGTCACTCCGGGGCGTCCCCGAAGTGCCCGCGGCCATGGAAACAAAGATGGCGCCTCGAACCCTGGGCACGTGGTCTCCAGCGGGACCCACCATTGTGCCTGGAGTGAAGCTGCCAGAAGAAAGGCGGGGCTTGGCACTGCTGGCCAGTCAGGAGACAGCTCAGCCAGGAAGAAGACAGCGAGACTTGCACAAGACCTTAAAAAGCCGAACACAGAAGCCCTCCCTTTCTTTGGCTTCCGGTCCGGGGGCAAAGCACACAGCTTCTTTCCTCCTGGGTCTCAGACCCCACGGCATGACTCCACCCATTCCTCCTGGCACTGAAGGAAAGTACAGCTTGATCGCAAGTAGCTACTTCCCGAAGGTTCCTCGGAGGGGGTCGCTTTTCACTTCTTTTTGTGTTTTTCAGAGAACCTCGAGGGGCCAGGAGTGATATCAGCAGAAAGGGAGGGAGAGAGATGGCTTCCCTACCCCTCCCCCTGTTTTCTCAGCTAGTCACCTTGCTGGGAAAGCAGCTCGCTTTTGGTTTTGTCCCTTTTTTCCCTTTTGTGTTTTCTGCGTGTTGAGTGTTTGTCCCCATCGGTTATCCCTTCTTTCCTATTTTAAACCCCACTTAATAAACTGTTCCCTTCCCGCCAATTTTCTTCAGTCTTCCGTCATCTTTATTGTGCATGCCCTGTATAAAATAAAAAGTGGTTCAAACCACCACATGGATTTACAAGTAATTTCATACTTAATGAGGCTGCTTCCAGCCAAATCAATGTAGAAATAATAGCAAGCATTTGAGATAAAACATATAATGCCAAATTCACCCAATATGATTGATAAAAGACACAATATGGAAAGCTGTTTCCTATAATTTTATAGCATATTTATTTCAATTTTTAGATGACCTACCATTTCCCAGGTACACTTTTCTAATTTATTTAGAATAAAATTATATTATTTCCTCATACCAAATGAGGACAAAATGATATATTAAAGTTATAGGTATGCAAGACTGGTATAGAATATACAATGGCATAGTATTTTTCTGCAAGTTATCAGAACATTCCTGAGAACTGACTATATAATTAATTTTATTTCAATATGAATGTATTTTCCCAGGTTGTGGCCACACTAAAAATAATGAAGGAGATATTTCTGTCTCTATGTTTCATTGGCCTTTGCTGTGGCAATCACACATTCTAACAGAACTGCTAGTTCTGCACTCATTATGCAAAAGGAAGCTTTCAAGTTCAGAATTTTCACTGTTTGTGATGTGTGAGGCAGACCTCCAAATGGCATAAAGACACTCCTGCCCTCTTGAGTTGTTTGTGG
Organism: Serilophus lunatus; assembly: GCA_013399895.1. Taxonomy (NCBI): domain Eukaryota; kingdom Metazoa; phylum Chordata; class Aves; order Passeriformes; family Eurylaimidae; genus Serilophus; species Serilophus lunatus. Next base: position 189,481 of record VXBA01003096.1, on the reverse strand, counting down.
TGATGCCAAGAGCTAACCCTGCCTGACAGAAATTCTTCAGGTATTGATGTTCCTGTGGCTATGTACTCACAACAGACACATTCAGACAGTATCAAACAGCAAAAGGTTAGATGATAGATATGTACCTGATCTATGAGGTTGCATCAGTGTTGAAGGAATACAACAATAGCACTTTTTTCCTTAAAAGAAAGGGCAAATTCCTCATCTAGACTTGAAAGAAAAGTTATTTCTAGGAAAGAAATATTTGGTGGCTAGAAAGGGAGACTTATTTCTGTTCACCTCATGAAAGACTGCAAATCCTGTCCTCTCTCCTTGCTGGTTCCTAAACAGAAGCCTAAATTGCTCACTTTTGATCAACCAATTCTCTTCATGAACTGGTAGCCACAAACTATGCCAGTCACAAGTTGGCACATGTGACGTTGAAAGAGGAACATTGTGACCTTTGCATTCTTCTTGACGGTCTTTCCTCCTTTTGGGTTTTAGAGGGTATCAGCATCTACTTAAAAATCTCTGGGCCCTATATATGGCAGAAAACTCCTTGGCCATTTGAGTTCAGAACTCCAACTGCCACTTGGGAATGACAAAACTACTCTTCAGATTTGTGATTTTTTATGTATGTTGTTGGAAAGAGAAGAGCCACTTTATAGCTGAGTTGAGGAAGAGCCGTGTCCAGCAGATAGTGTTTGTAGAAATAGGCACGAGAGCATAAGCAGAGGAAAGGAAGAAGGGCCTTTTTTATGGAAGTGGTGGCTGTTTGTTATGGAAGTGGTAGTTGTTCCCCACAGCAAAATGGAGACACTCCTGTGCAATCCAAATTCTTTGACCTGGGCAAGTAATGTATTGAATATTTTTAAGAAAAAAAATCATGTCAAAAGGAAACTGGTAAGTTTTGACAATGGTAATTCTATGGCACCACAAGGTTACTCACAGGCTGTCACCTCCAACATGAAGGTAATTCAGAGCTTTCTGAACAAGCTAATTCAAAGATACATTTCTACCTTTACCCAGTTCTGCAGCCACTTCTCCTCATGCTATGAAAATTTAAAAATATTAACTGGTATTTTTGGTAGTGTTTGCTACTGCCTTGCATGTTCTTCTTCTGAAGGTGCTTCCTACTTTCAATGGCATCGTTGAAAAATGTGTGCTTTTTCCCTCAATCTTCGTGGCATGTGCATTGTTTTTTGTGGTATGTCCCAAAGGCAACAGCCCCAAATACCACTGTACAAGAAAGCAGGACAGCAACGTAGACCACACTTTTTCTGTTCATATTCCAGGCATACCTGACAGTCCTTGGACTGCTACTGTCAAGTTTGTGAAATGTAATTATTGGTGTAAGCCTGTATGTTGCCAGGCATAAATTCACTACACTTGAGTAATCATCTTCACTGGAAAACACTTAAAAATGACTGGAAATCCCAGATACAGGGAAATGCCCTGGTCACTTCCCTTGACTCGATCATTTCAAGTGACATCTGCAAGGCTGCAATCTTGGATAGGATTTAAGTTTATACTTTAAACCCAAAACTTTAAGTGCTGAAATATACTTCCCTTGCCCTGTTCTGAAGGCCAACAGGACCACTGAGTGCTACCCCATAGAAGTTCTCTTGGCACCCCACTGCTCAGTCAAGCATCTCCATACACATGGAAGCTGTATTATCTCTCATCGTCACCCCATACAAAATCTGTCTCTGCTCCAGCCTGGTCATCTGCACTTACATATTGTGTTCATCACTAGACACCAAATGATTCCTGACAGATAGAAGGCAATTTAGAAAAGAGATTTAAGAATAATTACTGTTTTAAAGTGAACTAATTTTTTGAAAAACAACTAAGAGTTAAGTATTTGCAGGTTGTCCAAAAAACTAAAAAAGCTGGAGCATGACAACTATATACAGGTATTTGAAGAATGCATATAGTCAAAGGGAAAATTGTTACCTGGATGCAGAAATTGTGAATCTCAATATAAAATCAAATTGTGGCGCTTAGAGCCAGGAAAATACCCATCTGAATGGAGCATACTCCTGGGGGAAAATGGTAAAAACACCATTTGTGGAAGTGAAATGTTTAAAAACAATGTTGGGCTGCTTCCTATTTCTATGCACAAGGGAACAATTTTTCAAAGACAAGGACATAGACAACATGACCTGATAGACCTTTTCTACCACTAGGCTCCAGGATGGAAATGCAAGACCTATATTCTGAACTGCTGAAAACACAACTAAGAATAACAGTGTTATGCTGATTTCTATCACTTGAAGATCTGGCCTTAGCTCAATTTTTTAAAGAATAAAACTTGAAAACTGACTTCCTGCATCAATAAACCTGAGCGTGATAAGTGTTGCATGCGAGGAAGTATCGGATATACTGAATCTGTTCTGCAAAAATATTTTTCTTTTTGCAGGTACCACAACAGTGCCAAAAAAAATCAAGCCTAATCAGACTTGTTGGTCTTTAAAGATTTATAGTTCATTCTTAGCCAAAAGCTGTGGTAATTAGTACCACACCAACCCTGGACAGAATTCATTTCTTTAAGGCAAGTAACAAGTCAAGTGCCACATAGAGTGGTTTTGCTGGGGTCAGATCTGGGACGTTGTTTTCTACTTTGAAACAGCAATTTTCTGTCATTCCTTCTTGTCCTTATGAAGCATATTTTACCTGTCACCAAACAGGAAATTGAGAATTAAATAGCGAGGAGCATAGAGACTGGACTCAGGGCAGTCAGTGACCCACCAGCCAAACCTCCCTGCTGCAGGAACAACCAAAGCTGATTGAAGCTGCATATGCACAATCATAAGTGTATGAAAATTAATCACAGAGCAGGTAAGAGGATGAGTAGCATGATTTATGTCACTTTAATGAAATAAATTTTGGGAGGGCCTCAAGAAGTTGACTTGTCTGGAAACCAGATTGGCCTGGCCTTGATACAACTCCCAAACGGTACTGCTGAAAAAGGTGAGAAACGTGATCTTCTCTGAAAGGGGCTGCAAGTTGCAAGTAAGAAGTTAGAAAGTATTAAAAAGAAGCTTAATAAAGCCATACAATGAAATCCAGTGAGCCAAATGTTAGTTGAAAGGATACATTCTGGGTTTGCGCCAAAAGCCATCTCCATCCTCCTTCCTCTAAAGATATCCGTTATACGTGGCTTGAATGCATTTTTGAACCAGTGATGGGCCTGTAAATTCCACACATGAATTAGTGACTGAGTCAGTCTTTGTATACATACATCCATAGATCAGGTAGAAAGTGAGATGTATTATTATTATTATTATTATTATTATTATTATTATTATTATTATTATTATTATTATTATTATTATACATCTGGCGGGCAGCCAGTATCAAACATGAGTCAATGCAGTTATTTATAGCTGAAGTCCAGTACTTTGTGCTGGGATGTAATGCAAGACGGAAACACAAAAAACATAGTGAAAATATCATGGCAATTTCTGAAGCTGCTTTTTCATTACTGCAGTTCCTGCATGAACTGCATCATGGGAAGCTCTCCTGTGACGTGGTGGGAGATACCTGATTGACACTCATCCCTTGCAGATCTAGGAGAGAAAGTATTGTGGGTCAGGCAATCAGGGCACAATTTTACTGAGGATCTTCACATGAGACAGCATATCACCTAGTATATCACTTAGCATATCAGCTGTCTGCCCAAGGAGGAACGCACAAACCCCAAGGCTATGTTTCAGCAGCTGCAGATCTTTAATTGACTGGCATTTTTCAGGCATAGATGATGTGCATAAAAAACTTGAAGATGTTCCTTCCAGTCTTCTGAAAAATATTAAGAGTTCTGCAACTCTGCCCATGTTACAAACTTCTTTCTGTTTTTTATAGCACTTTGGAAGTGGTTATACTTTTACAGTTCATGTACTTTTCTTATAAAAGCAGGATTTACCATATTAATTTTCTTTTATTATGCAACATAGCTATAGGAGAACTTATTTTATACAAAGTGATGCCAAAGAAGAGAGATTTGAAATTCTTCGAAAAAATATGAAATAAAGGAAAAATAATTTCTAAAAGATGGAAGAAAGCTTGATTTCTGGTCTCTATTTCAGTTTCAATTAGAAAAAATAAAGCTTCAAGACATAAGGAAAAGGATGTTCTCTCTGAAATCTTATCTGCAGTGGACAAATTCTGAGAAGTCTGCACCATGTACACAGGACATATCTCTGAATGGTACGTATAGATTCTCAGAGGATCAGAGGCTCTGAGTCTCCCGATGAGCAATACAAAAGCAGTTCTGGTGGTTTGGAACAATTTCTACTTTGCTGGGTCATTAAAGGATAGACACTATGATTGCATAAAAAGAAGTTTTGCATGACTCTGCTGCCTTTCTGTGGTTTCCTGGCAGCACTGAGTTGCTGTGATCTGTAAGCAGAAAGGAAGGCTCCTACAGAATCCAGAGCAGTCTTCTAGGGAGGGAAGGGGAAATCCCCTCCTTGATTCATCACTTTCTTACGCCTGTTCTTTTTGTGACAGCAGCAAGTGATGACTCCCGTATGAGCCAGCATGACAAGAATTTAGAGGATAAAATGTTCATTTCACAGTTATGTGCTTTAGCTGATGTCTTTCTAGGATAGCCTATGGAATACAGACCTAAATCCTGTATAGTGGAGCTAATATCAAACTGTTCTCCCAACTATTGCTGTTTAAATCAGTCAGTTCAAATGCATAAAAGTTAGCCTAGAATATTTCACACATTAATGAATTTACAGCAATTTGTTCATATTATCTATGGCTAGGGCTGGAGACCCCTGAAGAGTTCCTTTAGTTCTTGAAACCTCTCTTTAATAGCACATGCCAAGGATAGATTGTTGTCAGCCTATTTTCCTCCCGCATTTGTGAAAACAGTATCCCTTACTTATTCTCTAAAAGACATTTGAAGATGATTTAATATCTGCAAAATGCTTTGAAAAAAAAAATAAAGCACTGAATTTGTGAAATTTTTTTTCCCAGAAGGACAAGAAGACCTCATCAACTTCAGCAAACTAGAGACTCTTCAAACAAATACAAGAAATTTCAAAAGTTGATTATTACTTTCTAATTAGATTTGACAGGATTGTCCTAAAGTTGGAGTCTCATGCTTCAGAGCTTGCAAACTTCATCCTGAAACCACTCCAGCTTGGAAACTCAGCTCTGGCCCATTCCAGAAGGAGATGGAACTGCAATGCTCTTTCTTTCTTCACTGACTCATGCAGTTTGACGCTGTGCTACACTGTGTGCAATCAGACATGGATTTTGTATAAAGGAAGAATGACACAATTTTCGGGGTTGAGGAGGGATACTCTATTTTCAGCTGTTCTTAGCACTGTCTAGGGATGAAAGAAGGGGAAGTACCGATTGCTTGAGTGCCCTTCTTTTCTGGAGATTGACAATTGCTGCTATAAAGCAAAGGTCCCTTGTGTCTGCACGTATCAGGAAAACCCTGGATGTCTGTTGCCATTGCAGCCCCTGAAAAACACCCAGCCCCTCCTGCAGCAGGAAAGAAATTAAACAAGGAATATTTTTCTGTCCATGTGTTCAGAGGTACTTCTGTCTATCCACGCAGTTTTAGACCCTGGCATTGGATCTGGTGATCGCAGACCATGAGTTTAAAACTTCAATTTACTTTTTTTTTTTCAGACTACACCAACCACTTGAGCTTCAGCCTGTTGAAACCAGCTCAGAAAGACGTTGTGCTGCCTGCTCTGGTGTGGGAAACTATGTCCCTGAGGTTGAGAGGTGGTCCATACTGTATACAGAGCAGTATATAGTAAGCTCACCACAAAAACTTCTGAAACGTTTGGTTTCATGGGTGTTTCATGAACCCACCTGTGAAGACAGGCTGAAACATCAGCTTCCCTTGAAACAAAATATAAATACTGGCCTGAACTCAGAAGAAATACTCCTGGAAGACTGTACCAGAGACATTTTTATATAACCACAGGGTTCTATGGGGAAACAAAAAGTTGTATAAATGGACTTCTCTCCAACCTACCAAGACTGTTCTTTGTGGAAGCCAAAAAGTCTCTGCATGAAACATGCTCTAATTTGGGAGTGCAAAAAAGGAAATAACTATTTGACCATCTCTGATAAGGGAACAAAATATATTCGGAAAGGAAGATCAGACCTTCCATGCCTGTTCCCCTAATCTCTGTCTACTAATTTTCTTTTTATTTCTCAGTCTCTCCCTTGGCTAGGAAGTCTTATTACCTTCACTTGCACTAGACCTTTTATGCTGATTGCATCTCCATTCTATAAAGTGAAAATTAATTTCTTGGATCAGATTTTGTCAGGCAAAATTTTTTTTTCTTTCTAATCACATAGAAATAACAGTTTAGTACTAGTGCTTTGCCTACAGGAACAGGTGCAGAGTAGTTTGTATTTGAGACTCATACATGCATATCCCATAAAATTTTGAACTTACATCAAATCTTTGTTCAGTCATGAGAGTGTGTCTGACTTTTATTTCCTCTCTAAAATTCTGTGACGAAGTTTTAGTGAAACTATTGTACATTGTGTAGATGAGCATGGAATGAAACTATCAAAAATCATTCCAATATTCTTTTACTCTTACTATGACCATTTCATTGAGCTCTTCTGGGTATACAGTATGGTAGAAATTTTTCCTGGATCTACAAAAGAGACAGAAAAGAGATATCATTCAATCTCAAGGAGTAGGTCTGAATACATGGGAGTCTGCCAATAGTGGTATGACAAAAAATTCCTTACCAACAAAAAGAGAAGGAACTTTCACACAAGTAAATATTTAAAGCAAATAATATATTAGATAACCCTGTGGAGTGTGGATAGACCTGAGCTAGCTCTAAAGAAACCAACCCAAGTGGCTCCAGGAGCTTTTCATCCAAAGGCTTCATGCTGACACTCCTATCCAGATTGGTATTTGGTGTTAGTTTAGGGAACACAGAACTGTGCAGCCTGAACACGACTTTTAAGAACATCATAGAATATTTATAGATCTTCATTCAAATTATAATTTCATTGTAATCCAACTTCAAAAGACTCTTTTCTTATAAATCTCTCAAGAACTCCATGACAAAAAATAAAATTTCTGGGGATAAATTCTCTTAATTTCACACTAGATGTCACCCTTTTTGAATATGCCACCACCTAGTAGAAAATAGGTTGAAATGTCATTGCCATTAAAATAGATTCTGATAAACAGTCTTGTAAATAAACTAGTTGTGACAGTTACAGTGACATGGAAAGGTGAAAAATATTGGCTGCTATTTAAATAGAATTTTCAGCTTGTGAATGTAAATTGTGAGTCTCCTAGTTTACTTGCATTTGAACAATCAGTTTCTTAGTTTAGTATCTAAAACAGACTCATCAAATATTTAAAAGAAATTAACCTTTTCCTTCTTTACTGAAGCTAGTACAGTTTCAAACAATGTTCTCCCCCATTTCTCATGAAAGTTCCAGTGCTTCTACTTCATCAAAAAAGTATTTCTAAGTGTTGCATTCCTTCTCAACGCTGACAGGATCAATCCTGTTTATTACTTCCGGCCATTGATCCTCTTCATCTATTCACGAGACTGAAAAGTGATAACCCAATTTCAGGTTAGGCAGCTCAAAACTAAACTGAAATTAATAGTAAAGCATAACTGAGCAGTTTTCAGAGCGGCTGGTGTTTGACCTAAAATTGAATTTGGTTAAATGATGGGAAGGTATTTTGGAATGCTTTTTCACAGATACCATTTTATGGTTTAGCCAAAAAATTTAATTAGTAATTATAACCAGGTTTATATATTTACACCATCACTTTTCTGGTAACATTAGTTATCCCAGTTGACATAAGAAATGGATCCAACAAATGGGGTATTCTGAAAATAATGGGAAGTGGTACAGGACACAAATTTTAGTTCTACTGTTTGAAACACAAGTCATTATATTATAAAATTTTTTAATTACATCAGTTTTCTGAAGAGAAAATGGCATCTTTTCCAGGCAAATACCAATAGTACTTAACATATTACAATTTCCATGGAGCTATATGCAAGATCAAATTTAGAGCAGATGAAAGGGAAAAGTTCTTTTTGACTGGTACTTTCAATGTAGTGCATCTTGGATTTGACCTCATTCTGTCACTCTAAAAAACATAAATATTACTGAAGAAAACAGACTAGTGATATTCTTCAAAATCATATAAATATATTCCATATTACCTGATGTATATGCAACTCTTGATCTTCCTGTACTGCAGCACTGATGTTATTGTTACCATATGGTTGGCCATATGTCTTTATTTATTGTGGTTCTGTGGTCCAACAAACAAGGGAGAAAAAGATTGGAATCACATTCAGTGCATGTAACTGATGACATAAGGATATGTAATAGAAAAAGCAGTAAGCCAGAGGAGTAAAACCTTCTGCAATGAACATGAGAACATGCCAAAAAATAAGGAATTTCACTTTTTACGACAATTCTAATTTGTGAGCAAAATCCAGTGGCTATAAGGACAATATGTACTTCATGCCTTCCTTTAGCCCTTATGTTCAAGGTTTTTGGCTTTCCTTTCCAAGAATTACTTGATGAAGGAACTACGTAAAGTGATGAAATATACAATATACCGATGCCCATGGAGTGATATATAACAAGGCTTGCCTGCATTGTATTATACTTTTTTCTATGGATTAATCACGGCAGTTGTTTTCTAGCAAATATCAACCCTTGGTGGACCATGTTGAATCATTTACCTTGAAGTAACGTTTCGTTTACTCAGCTGGATTCAGGCAGTATAAGTTACCCAGGGCATCTGCAGAGTGAATTTTAGAGTATTATCTCTGCAAAACAGTTCTGCCAAATGCACGACATGCATGTCTGTATTCCTTTAAAACTATGGGGTGAAATAAGCTCAGTTTACCGCATCTAAATACTATGTTGCAACTATACCCACTTCCTCTCATCATCTCCCTCTAGTTAGCCCCCAAGCCAACCAAATGTCCTCATCTGAAGCTAACAGAAGATTCTAATAAAAGCTATGAATGTGCCTATGCTATACTACTGCAAGATTGAGCCAGAGAATGTTCACCGTAACATCTTTTATTGCCTGAGTTTAAGAGTTTGAATTTCTGTTACATGGTTTTTCTCAATGCATCAGTTTGGCACCAGGACTTATTGCCATGAGCCCCACAAGACTATTCCATGCACAAAAGAGCCTCTCTAAACACTGACGTGTATAGGGCACACATTTCTGTTGCAGAACAAATATTTTGGGAAATGTTTTTTTGAGGAGAGACGAATGCTGAACTTGAGTGATATGCACATGGAGAACTACACAGGGATGATTGATGATGTGATAGTTGTATAGAAAACAAACAGATCGGAGTAAATAAAAAATAAAACAGCTAGCACAGGAAAATAGGCTTCAATAACTATGAAAAGGACCATGGCCAACTTGGAGTCCAGATATTCTGTGCAAGAGAGTCCAAAAGAAGTAAAGAAACACCGGGACACCAAAATATAACTGCAGTCTAGTGTTTAAGTATCTGGACAGCCTAGTATCTTATTCTCTTCTACTATGACTGTCAATGAAAAGAAATCAATCACATTTGTCTGACCCTTATTGCAATCTACAGCTTCCTGAAGTGGTGAGGGAGATGTTGATCTCTCCTCCCTGGTATCCAGGGAGAGGAAGCATGCACATGATTCAGCTACACCAGAGGAAGTTCATACTGGTCACTGGGAAGCTCTTATATACCAGGAGGGTGGTCAAACACTGGAACAGGCTTCTTACAGAGGTGATTGTTACTCCAAGCCTGTCAGTATTTAAGAGACATTAGGACAATGCACTAACAATATGTTTTAGCTTGGTCAGCCCTGAATTGTTCAGGCAGTTGGACTCGATGATAACTTGTAGGTCTCTTCCAACTGATCTATTCTATTCTATTCTATTCTATTCTATTCTATTCTATTCTATTCTATTCTATTCTATTCTATTCTATTCTATTCTATTCTATTCTATTCTATTCTATTCGCTTACCCGTACATAGATCCAAGTCATGCTAAGACTATTATGGGCATGGAAAACAACTCAGAGGTATTAGTGCTTACAAGATTTTATTGCAGTGAATATTTGGCAGGATGAAGACAAAGGGATATCATGGTGGAAATTCTCTGCAGTGCTTCCTACTCTTTGCTTATCAACATCTGAAAAACCAGAGGTGAACACTCTTGTATGAGACTGTGCCAGGTTAGCAGGGAGTTGCTGAATGAGGCTGTACAAGCTAGAAATGAACCCAGTAGCATTGAAGTAAGTTCAAAGAATGGAAGAGATGTAATGACTACTGTAGGCCTTGACTTCCTCACTGAACATCCTAATGTTTGCAATTAATGAGTGAAAAAATCTGTGTGATTTTCTGAAAGTCATTTGTCCATGGGACCTGTGTGTCTTGTGTGCATTCTATATGGAGTGGAGATAACAAAAAAAAAAAAAAGGCTGCTGTAATTTTTAGGTAGCTGGCCACTATTGGAGAGTTTAAGTTGGCCAATGTTTTTTCTCCCTCATTTTCTCTATGTCTACTATTACTACTTATCAATTTTTCTTGCCCTTTTAGTCTCCAATACTTTCACGTAATATTTCTTCCATACGTATATTTAATTATTTGCTTTTACTTTGCAAATAGACACCTCTGCAGAGAACAATACATATTTCTAAAGATAATGAGAAATTAAAACTGAAGCAGTATTGAAGGAGGATGACAATTTGGAGATGCTAAGCGTTTAATGGCTAGGGCCATAGAAGAGATGTGCTCAAGGGTTAAACTGTGCAGATAAAGAACATGGAGGAACTGGTGGCTTTTGGCTAATAAAGACTCAGTTTCACGTTTTGAACCTGGGACAAAAATGCCAGAGACCCCCATATTGCACAGTAAATACTGAGAAGCAGCAAAACACAAACTCATTAAACTGAGGCACCGCATGGAAAATAAAACAAAGAAGGAAGGCATACAGGAGTCCCATAGTCCTGATGTCGTGCTCTATTTTACAGGGAAATATAGCAAGTTCAGTTTTTGGAGGTTCCAATTGAAAATTTAAATTACTCCAGCTTGTGTTCCCACCTGGCAACACAAGAACACTAAGTCATACTGCCAGAATGCATGAGGATAAACAATATTTCCCTGCAGGCAGACACTGTGTCACAAGATTGAAAACACGCAATATGATTGGGGAAAAGAAGAAATGTTAAGCAACTTGGAAGGACATGGATGATCAACAGAGAATGCTATTAAGTCTTGCCCCACCTTAACAACAACACTAGTTCTTTTGCACCTAGATGCCTCTGAAAGGGGGTGAAAGAAATCACCACATAAAAAGTATAAACTACATTAGCATCCTAAATCTCTCTTCTACTCACATCCTCACCTCAGCAGTATACTGGATATACTCTTCTCCTCTTCATGAACATAAATCTGATATTCCTGCCTGCACATGTCCTGCTTCAAATAAAAGGGAAATTGCCTCCTAATACAAATTACAGTCTGGTAAATAAAGACATTTCATTGGCAAATGAGAGTTCTGGGATTTAAACATCTTACTTTAAGAGATCGAGAACTTCATTTAACTTATTGTGTGTACCTGTAAGGCAGAAGGCAGCTGCTTCCTCCTTAGTTTGGTTGGATCAAAGTTTATTTTAGGAACAGCTATTGTGAGCTGTCACACTGAAAATTAAAAGTGCAGACTTTTAAAATGAAAAATGTAAAGTGAATTTGTATCTCTCTTACACAGTATTGGTACTTGCAATATTTCCTGATGCATCCGCTGGGTCACTGGTGAAAGCCCCCACTTTCTTTGCTTCCCTTGGAAGGTAATTGCACTATAAAACAGATTTTATTTTCAAGAAGTCATTAATTTAACATATTTAATGCAGAGTTTCTTTAATTTCACATTTGAATGATGCTTCCAACAACATCTACAGGATGTTCCTCACAGTAAATATACTTTTATTTCTATTATTACTGTTTCTGTTTCTGATGGGTGAAGTATTAGTCACTTAGGTCTCCATTTTCCAAATTTGTTTCCTACAAAAAAACCTTAGAAGGGCTTTACTGATAACTGAGATGTAAATTCAAATTCTGTAACTGACGGTACTGCTGGGTGGATCCTGCCTTCAATTCCCTGCTTCCTAGACGTAGTTCACACCCACATAAGAACAGCCTCACTCATGCAAGCGTGGAGTATTTCCCTGCCAAGAACGATGTGTGACCATGGAGGAATGGGAGGAATGAGTCCTCCTTCATACTCAGTTTGGTAATTTGCTATCAAGAGGCGGCATTTATCCGTGAAAAAATGCTTTACAGTAACAAATCACTCAGATTCCTGGGAAACTAGTGAGAAAATCTTCTATCGAAGAAGGCAGTGTATCATATACTGACATGTGAACACTCACACTTTCATTTTGTGATATTTCGTAAGCATGGCAAAAAAGTAGCCATTGTGTAATATTCCAGATATAATGTCATGATTTGAAACCCACTCAAATACTTTCTCTTTAAAGGATTTCATCCTACAGTTTTACTGCATTATTACTAGGAAGACATGCTGAATCTTATAAGAAAAAAAGTTAATATTTTGTTATTATTCTCTACCAAATTCTTTATGTGTCTCCAGTAGTAGATGTATGTTGAATTTTCTATTAAATATTTTTAGCTCTTTTGGGAAAAGAGTTCAACAGCATATATTACTCATCAATCTTACAACAAAATAACAACAGCAACAATAACAAAGAAATTAAATAGATCCTAAATGATCCTGAACTACAGAAAGACTGCATATCCTATCTAATTAAAGGTCTGGGGAACCCAAAACAGACATTCATCTGAATAAATCACAATAAAGTTTTTCAACATGAAAAACAGTGGAATGTGTAATCAATCCTCACTGCAAGCCAGCAGCCATATTTGAACTTATACTTTCCCAAGCAGAATACCAGTATGTTCAGTGAGAGAAATAACCAGTTTTCATTCTGACGCTGAGGGTGTTATTGATATTTAATCACCTTTTCAACCTATGATACACAGAGATGCTTAGTGACTTGGAGGACCCTAAAATGAAAATGCACAGTAATTGAAAAAAAGCGCCTACCACAGATCCTAAACACTTAAGTTATAGTAGCTACACCAGTGGCTGAATCAGGACCTGCTTCCTCACTGGTTTTTGAGATAGACTCATAGCAGCGAGATAAATGAGGCAGTCAAAGCCTTTCAAGAATATCTGCACTTAGCCAATAATTACTCTGGCAGTTAACATGTGGCCTGACATATAAGAGGACAGGCTAATAAGCTGGATTGTGCCAAAAGAGGTTATGAGTACAAATGATGCTTTCTGAGTATTGAGAAAGACTGAGTTGATGTTTTATTCAGCTATAGGAGGTAATTGCAAGTAAAGTGTACATTATAGCATTTCAACCAGGCAGGTTGCTGCCTTCTTTTACACAGAGGAATATGAGGATACTAATAATTTTCAAAACTGATAGAAGAGGGAAAACAGCAGTAAGCACACAGCTTTATTCTGCTTTAATGTAGATTGTTAGATACCTACAAGGGTGTTGCTAAAAAAGAGTATCTTCCCTCAACAGATTTCATGCACAAAAATGAAAAAGCTGATAAAATAATAACATTTGAGCACATTTCTATCTCTGTCTCTTAATTACAATTGTAAAGCAGGCCAGCGCTTTTCAGCAAAGGGCTATTCCACTGCAGGAAGTCTAAGTTAATACATTTACTAGAAAAATCATTTCTTTTTTGACTTTTTCTTTTTAAGAAAACCTATAAATAGATTAAATCCACCTCTGAGGATAACAGTGATGAACGATGTGATGTACAATTTAGATAATGAGAGTTTCTTTGTTTAGAAGAATACTTACATTTGTTGCATGTGTTATCAAATTTGGTTCTTTTTTGGCTATAGTTTATGTATGTTAATTCTTTATTCATAAGGAGCAAACTGAAGTCAGAGATTTCAACACTTCTTGCTGGTTATTGTATCTTATATTTCATTCAATTACTTTGGCAGATTTATTGTCAGAGAGATAAAAGCGGCAAAACTTGTGCAGAAAGACCTTTCTGCCTGTCAAACTGCATTTTGATTTCCAGGCACAAAAATAAAATAAATTAATAGTTCTTAGCAATTGAATAGGAAGAGGAGTAGTTCAGTAGGGCTGTTTAGTAGGAAGGACTGAAGTCTGCATTTTTTTTTCCCTTCACTGTTTGTTATTAGAAGATTAAACTAACAATGTCAGTTGGTACTCATTGAACATGACTAGACAAATTTAACTGATTTGTGCAAATTTTTATTTTTTTTAAATTATGCTGCTATTATTTATCTGTGTTTTAATTTTGAAATATTTATCTTCATATTGCATTCATCATTTCTTCACTCAAAGAAAGAAAGGAAGGAGAAAGTGAGGAACTAGCACAGTTTGTCAGTCTTGAAACTTATTCTTTGAACATGTCTAGGGTGTTCCTGAAGAAGAACAACAACAGTTGAGCCAAGGTTCATTTCATAGTTATGAAGAGGTCCTGTGCTGCATGGTCCCCCCATCTTGTAAGTGCTCCACAAATATATGATCGTAGTCCTGCAGTCAGAAGGGAAGATGTTGATTTTTTTATAACTGAATACATAGATAGAAAAAAGGTAAAGATCAAGCATGGGAGATAGGTGACTTGTCTAACATCATTTGAAAGCTGCAAATAAATCCCAAGTTTCATTGTAAAGGCTTTGTCCATCAGATCATAAAATGGTGGGTTGACCTTGGCTGGCTGCCAGAAGCCCACCAAGCCATTTTCTCACTCTTCCTCCTCAGCGGGACAGGGGAAGAAAACAAGATGAAAAACATGTGGGTTTAGATAAATACAGTTTAAGAAAGAAAAGCAAAGGCTGTGCACAGGGGCAAAGCAAAGGAAAAAGTTTTATTTTCTACTTCCCATCAGCAGGAGTTGGCCATTCATTTCCTGGGAAATGGGGCTTCAGTAATCATAGTGATTACCTTGGAAGACAATCTCCTTGACAATGAATGCTCTCACTTCCTGCTTTCTCTAGCTTTTTATTTTGCTGAACATGACATCATATGGTATGGAATATATCTTTGGTCAGTTTGGATCAGCTGCCCTGGCTGTGTTCTCTTCCAGACTCTTGCCCACCCCCAGCCTATTGGTCTGTGGGAAGCATGTGGGGGTGGAGAAAGCCCTGGTGCATGGGAGCAACACTCAGCAGTAGCCAAAACACTGATGTCTTCTCAACACCATTCTAGCTACAGCTACAAAGCAGCCAACTATATGGGCTGCTGAAGGGAAAGTTAACTTGATCCCCGCCAATCCTCTTACTCATACGTAGTATTTTGACCCTGGGTGGATGCCGGGGACCCAACTAAAGTAAATCTCTCACTCCTCCCTGCAGATGGGCAGAGGAGAGAAAATATAACAAAGGATTTAATGAGTTAAGGACCATAAAAGATTCCTCACTGATCACCATCACAGGCAAAACAGACTCTATGTGGGGATATTAATTAAATTTATTACTACCAAGATCAGAGCTTAAGAATGAGAAGCTTAAAAGACACCTTCCCCCACACACACACACTCCTCTCTTCCCCACATTCTACCTCCTCCCCCTCAGTGGTGCAAGGAGACAGGGAATGGGGGTTACTGTCAGCTGTTGTTTTCTGCCGCTGCTCAGGGAGAGAAGTCCTCCACCTGCATCTCATGGGGTCGCTCCCACGAGAGACAGTTCTTTACAAACTACTCCAGTGTGAGTCCATCCCATGGGCAACAGTTCTTCAGACACTGCTGTCACATGGGCCACTTCTCCACAAAGATGCAGTCCTCCAGGTACAGGCTGCTCCAGCGTGGGTCCCTCACAGACCATAAATCCTACCAGGAAAATCCTGCTCCAGCACGGGCTCCTCTCCCCACGAGTTACAGGTCCCTGCCAGGACCTCCCTCCAAAATGGGCCTCCCACAGAGTCACAGCCTCCTTCAGGCATCCACCTGCTCCAGTGTGGGCTCCGTCATGGGCTGCAGGTGGGTCTCTGCACTCCTCTGGTCCTGACTGCAGGGGCACAGCTGCTCCACCGTGGTCTTCACCACGGGCTGCAGGTGGATCTCAGCTCCTGCGCCTGGAGCACTTCCTGCCCCTCCTTCTGCACTGACCTTGATGTTTGCATTGTTGTTGACATGTTCTCGCTTTGCTCTTCTCCAGAGGCCATCTTCATCTAATCTAAACTTTTTTTAATTCCTTCTTCAATATATTGTCACAGAGATATTACTGTCCCCATTGATTGGCCTGGCCACGGCCAGCGATGGGTCCGGCCTGGATCCGACTGGCACTGGCTCTGCTGAACATGGAGAGAAGCTTCCAGCAGCATCTCGAAGAAGCCTCCCCTACAGCCTGCTACCAAAACCTGGCCACAGAAACCCAATACAACATACTAAACAAAACGCATACCTTGACTTATATTGGAGCCAACAAAATAAATTAACAAGGAGTGAAAGAAAACAGCAGTGGGGGAAAGTTGGGGAAATTGAGGATTTTGGACAATTTTCCATCTTATTTTGTATTTCAATATGCTGAGACTTCCTCTGTTGTTAAATGCATCTGTATTCATTTTTAGGACACTCTTCAAAACATGATTCTAGACTGGGCCCAACAGCATGACATCAAATTTAAGAATAGAGAAGTAGCAAATCTAAGAATAATGCCATTGTCATGAAAGAAGACAAATACTCAGATGCACAAAAGCCTCAAACAATGTGTGTAAATAAGTTCCCATGTTCATTTTGCAGCTAATCAGAACTGGTCTGACTGTGCAAGACCACCTGGACACCTTTCAGGGTCCGCAATGCAAGATAAATCCACAAACTAATTACTTTGGGCAATTAATATCTAGAAACAAAGATTTTATAGTTGCCAGGCATTCTTCTACAGGGTTAATTTAGTTTCACAAACAGAGATGTTTAAAATAATTATAGCACTATAATTTTAACCAGTTCTGCTAAAACTGCTTTTGTGTAAAGATAGTTGGCAGCATGCAGCAATTATTCTAGCAGCTCAGTAGATTTGTCCTCTCTCAAGAAACTGGGTAAAAAAGCTTTCCAGACACAAAAGGAGCGTGTCTGTAATTGTCATTGCCACCTGGTAAATCCTGGATGCAGAAGCTTCCTGCTGGGGCCACAGTTATATGTTTGTGACTTAGCCCATAGTTCTCTGTTCTCCTGCTGCCCAAGGCAGCCACTCCAGAGCCAGACACAACCCTGCAGAGCACAGCCTTGGCCTGGGGCTCCCATCACCCCAGCCATCTCTGGAATAATGATTTAGCTCATTGTGTTTGTACAGTCAACATATAAGCTCATTGTTCTTGTATGTTTGCATAGTCTTTTCCCAAACTCGTGAACTTCCTGCAATCAATTAATTAAATTTTTGTTTCACTTAATTTTTGTTTTTGTGCTGTGACTCTAAGAGGTTCAACACAGAGCTTGGAGCCTCAGAGGAGCTGAAACTAAAAACAACAGTGAGTTACACTTCCTCCTTCCCAGTCCTAGATTGCTCCATCATGTGTGGAGCCACCTGATATGGCTCAGTCCCAATGGCTGCACCAATAAGGGGTGCTCCAGACAGACTTGACAGGGAGGAAGGAGTTTTCTTCAAACACAGCTCCAATGGAGATGAACTGCTAGGATCCTGCCAAAGGCAAAATTATTCCAAATCCCTTACCATGCATAAAAGAGCAAACTTTACAGCTTTTCACTTTTTAGAGCAGTGTATGTAAAATGACCAAGTAGGAAGACAAGAAATATTTAGACAAGATAATAGTGAAGATTATAATTCTCTTAAAGCAATGTCTTAAGGTTGTTCCACACAACGTGCACCATTCACATATGGAAAAAGAGCTCTGTCTGGTGGTTAAATTGAGACTAAAATTTCAGATTCTAGGATCAGACAAAGCGGAGGGAGATTTGCTTATGTTATTCATACAGGCCATGGAAAATAAATACATAGACATCCTACAATAACTGTTGTAGCATCCCAGGTAACTGTTCATCTCTTTGTACAGGACAAGCAATATTTGCACGATACACTAATGGCACAACTTGGTATGAATAAAACTGAGGCATTGCCATGAATTTATACCAGAATAAAGACACTCTTTTCATGCTTAGTGCTTCAGAACAGATGGAAGTTATTGACTTACCTAAATTGCTTCTCTACTTGCAACGTGTGTTGCACAGAAGACTGTGTTGCTATTTTCCTAGGAGAAAAACATGTTGCAATATGTAATAGCAGTCTAAGTGTATCGATAGGGTCATTTGCAATTCAGGTGTTTGCAGTTAACTGTTACGCTCTTTATGAAAATTTCAAAGCAAATGAAAAAGGATAATTATTTGTCACAAGGGCTGTTTTCTGTTTGTTTGTTTGTTTGTTTGTTTCAGCAGGGTGTCTTAAAGTCAAATTGAATTTTAAAGGAGGATTGTTGCCATAAGGATTCATAGAGTCAATTCAAAATATTCCTATTTGTAATTAATTAATACATGATCTGGCTGATGTTATGGCCCTTGTTTATTGCAGTGCTATAGAAGAACATGGGTGTTTCAGTGAGTCATGAGCTCATAAGTAGATTTTCACATAATGGACCATGAAAACAATGAGTGAGATTTGGAGAATGTCTGCATTTACAGTCAAGAAATTCTGTTGACTTGTAAGTAGTTGCTGCTGGTTGTGTATAATCAGACAAAGTGCAGTGAATAGTGTCTAACCTTATATAAATAACCTTATATAAATAGTTTCTATTTGTTGGAACATTTGAAATGGGAAAAAAGATAATTGGAAATTAAAGGAGCCTTTTTTCTTATCCACCTGCAATTATAGATTTTGGAGGGAGCAGAAATTACTCATATGGGAGGAAAAGACGGAAACAAGGAAAGAGACAGAACGTACCAAAAGTGACAAGGGGTAAGAAAAGCAATGCTGGAGGACCAGACTCTACCCAAAGAAGGTTTCCGGGTGCTGAAGAAAAAAGCTCAGGGAAATACATGCCTCTCAGTTCTTAAACTACTCAGGAAAGACATCTACGTGTGTTTTATATTCCAAATATGTATTGTAATCAGGAAGACTGACACTTTAAGGGTAAAACTCACCTTATGGGTGTTTCAAAGGTGTCAATTTAAGTTGCAGGCAAATTTGGGAAAGAAAACAGGTTTCAGGGCCAAGGATGGCAGTCTTCTATTCAAAAAGGCAAAACCTACCCTGGAAGGTAAACTGAACTATAGTCTTCTGAGATCCAGGAGTAACTTGGACACTTAGATATGTGGACTGAGACTCAACACAACAGAGTGGTGGAGGCACAGTCAGCAAGACTTTCAGAGTTAGGATGGACAGGAGACACCATCAGGTCTTTCTGTACCCATTTAAACATCTGAAGGCTTCTACTCCTCCAACTATGACCTTGTAAATAACTGTGTTAAATGCTTCTGAGAAACCTGGCAGTGGTCCTAGCACTGCAGGCTGGCTGCTGGCCACCATCACAGGGAGACATCAACCACGAGTGATGCTGCAGCCGTCTCTGTGTCATGTTTGCGTCTGAGCTTTGCTTATGTGTTCTACACTCTGACTCAGTTTTAAAGAACTTTCTTAAGAGGAAACTTTACTCTTGTAGATGTCTCATGATTACTAGAAATAGCTGTGCTCCCTATGAATGTTTTCAGATTCTTTGTATTTTTCGGATTGTCCTGCTTCGTTTACCTTCTCCTCCTCCCTTATGCAGTGCTGCCAAGTACCTCTGCTTCTTATTGGATAAGTAAGCATAACCAGATGCCAAATGAGGCTCAAGGGGACCAGGGAAACTCAGCTGCCTCCCTTTAACCCTGAACAAGGCAGTTGATGCACACATCCCCTTTCAGAAAAGAATTGAGGTTTTGTTACATTTTGGAAACCAAGAGCAAAATCTGTTCAGCTACAGCTTTACCCCAGGCCACCTCCAAACATTACACGGCTATTTGAGTGATCAAAACAAAAGCAAATAATTTAAGAACAAGAATCATCTTTGCCCTATTGAGAATTTCTGTTATAAGTTGGAAGCCCCTTCCTTTACTGATGCTTCAGGCACGCCTTCAACAATAGAGTTGGAAGCACTTTCTGATCTAAACCCAAAGGCATAATTGTTCTGTGGAAGTCAAACAGTGGGGTGATTTCTGTTTGTTTTTAGTTAAAAAACCTATTGTCTCTATCTATTGCAGTTAGTAATACGATATACTTTTCCTTAAGTGAATGGAGTACATGGCGTCCTAAAACAACTTTAAATGCTTTTGCAGTTTGAAGCTGGGGGGAAGGTTTTTTTGGCCTCCTTCCCTCAACCAATTTCTTTCAAACATAGCAAAAAAGGTTGCATGCTGCTCTTTCCTTTAGCAAAACTGTTTACAGGGTCTGCTGCTAATTCATAGGGGCAAAGTATTTTCCTTTTGTTCTTCCACAGCTCTAAACTTGAGGGACCATTGAATATGCTGCAGAAACGAGTGATTTCATCCACCTCAATTTACAACACATCTAAGCTATGTCAGCTTGAGGAGCTTCCTCCTCAAGCTCCTTGAGGAGATTCTGCACCAAAGTCTCCTGAATGTGCTCCTGCCAAATCCTTCCAAAATTCAGGTGAAGCATTTAAACTTTTGCCATGGGAATATCTGGTTTCTGCTGTGACATGAAATGGGAAAATGCTGTACTCAAACAGCTGGTGTTCAGTGATTTATCAACAACGTGTATTAAGCCAGGCCTCGGTTGCCAGGCTTGAACAGAAAACGTTCCCTTTGATAGATTGAGGATGTCTGCAACCTCCTGTTTACTTTGGTTCTTCTAAGATAAGATCAAGCACTGGCTTGGACCAGACCTTAAAGGGGTTGGTTAGTGCATGCAGGGATCATTTGCGTGTCTTGTTGAACATTTTAATCAGCTTTCATGCCCACTTTCCTCGGAAAGGCACAGAAATATATAGGATTTATAATGTGTAGGAGTTATATAGGATTTTAGAAAGCTGAAGAATCATTGCATCTAGCCTTTCCCATTTGCATGGCCATGGAGGATAAAAGCAAGCAATGCCAGCCAAGCAGCAGATAGAAATAGAGGTAGTTTCACTCCTGATATGAGTTTGGTTACCGTTGTGTTAGTTACTGCAGGTTATCTTTGACAGAAAAGCCCAGGACAGGGCAGCTATTGCCAGATGCAGGGTATGTCCCAGCTTACAACCTGGGCTCAGAAACCTGAACCACCACTTCTTTCCCCCAGCGATACACACTCCAAACATCACCTCTCGAACTCTCTTTTACTTCAAGAGAACTTTTCAAAGGGGGCAAGCTGGCACTGGGTATGCCTTGAGGGATAGCATTTCATGGCTGTTTTTGTACTGCAGTATGTAGTCACACAACATGTTTTTGTTTATAGTTGCACAGTTTACAATTGAAACATATGGAGCAGATTTTGTTTTACTTCAGTTTATCATCAGAAATCAGCTCCTCGGCACTGAGCCCAGCTGATTTCATATTCTGTTGGTTTAAGGGAACTAATGCAGGATTCACTATCTGTATATTCAGGCTCTTTAATTGACATAAACAAACAGAAAAACATTGTCTAGCTTGAGTGGATGTTTACTCAGCCCTGTAGAATGGTGAAGCATATCACTATAAAAACCACACTATAAAAATAATCTGAGTTGTGATTGTTCTGAGGAATCCTGCAGCACTTACACAGTATGAGATAGAGTTATCTTTATTTAACCAGCACTTAAAACATGAATGCAAAATTGACTGCAAAATATCAGATAAATTGTTATGGTAGCTGTGCAAATGCAAAACCCACTAGAGTCAACAGCAATTTCAGGGTTTATAAAGGAAGTTATTCATTCCAGAGGCAAAGTGAATTTGTCTTTCATCTCTGAGGGATTAAATGTTACCCAGATTACCTGCAAATGACTTTAATACTCCAGAAGCATTAACTAGCCACAACATCTTGTGGTCAGCCTCAGATGATATTCCAGCTTTCACCATGATCGAGGCCAGGTAATTTGAATGAAGATGCCCAGCATAGGAAGACTTTTATTTCATTTTCCGGTGCTCTATTGCATAAGAAGACATTTTGCCTTTGTTTAGTGATTAAATACCCACAACAAGGAAACTTTTAGCAGCTTTAAAACATATGTGTCAAATATTTTATTCTTGATTATATCTGCTAAGATTTCCTAGTATTTCAAAAGTGTATGGGCCCTCCTGACAAAGGGAGAATTATTTGGCAAATGTGGCATTAGAGTACTGCTCTGGAGATGGCATCCTGATGCTTGATTGAAGCTTGATAAAGAAGGTTCTATGGCTCCTCATACAGTATTTGGGAAAAAAGTAAGCTTCTGAGCATGAGACCCAGGAAAACTAAGATGCCGACCTGGAATCAATCTGACCCACCTAGTAGGAGGTCCCGAGGAGGTGGATGTAACAGAGAGGATGGGACGTTTAATGGTGGCGGACAGGAAATTCCTCTGCCTATTCAGGACTGGGGTCCCTACCTTAAAGGAGAGAAACCAATACCAGTAAGTCACAAAAACACAGAATTATAGAATCATTAAGAACCATTAAGGTTAAAAAAAAAGGCCTCTAAGATATTTATGTCCTACCATTAACTAGCATTGATGTGTTCAATAGTAAACCATATCCTCAAGTGCCATATCTACACATTTTCTAAATATCTCCAGAAATGACTCTGCTACTTCCCTGTGCAGTCTGTTCCAATGCTTGAGAACCTTTTCAGTGAAGGAATTTTTCCTAAGATCCAACATAAACCTCCCCTGGCACAACTTGAGGCCATTTCTTCTTGCCCTATCTCTTGTTACTTGAGAGAAGTGACTGACCTCCACTTGGCTACAATGTCCTCAGGTGGTTATAGAGAGTGATAAGATCCACCTCGGGCCTCCTTTTTTCCAGGCTAAACAACCTCAGCTCCCTCAGACACTCCTCATCACATTTGTACTCTAGAGTCTTCAACATAAGGAGTCCTCTACCTCTTTTCTAAGGAACATTTCAGCAATGTTTTTGCTGTATAAGTAAGAGCATTAAGATGTTCTGTGTTGCCAGACTTAAATATCCTTTTTTTTGTCTTTACATACCTAGATGGATTCATGCACTCTGTTTTGTAGCTGCTATGTTGCCCGAGAGGCTTACAAGTGTTGCCTCATGACGCTTACAAGGCATTGCTGCTTCCAGTAGCTTGACCAGTTAATTTGTCCAGTCCAAGATGTTTTGGTTGGGTTTTTTTTAAAGAAAGAAAACAAATTCCAAGTGCATACTTAAGGAAATCTGGCAATTATAAAAAATAACCATAAGGTAGTGACTGACTTTTACAATGGCTTCAAAAGGTTGCTGGAAAAAATGAGCTGAGTATGAGAAAAATACAAACCCAACAAATCCCTGGGGAATTCTGAAGAACTAGAGTCACTGGAGTGGGAAATATGTTGCACTTTAGATCTCAGAGGGCCTTCAGATGATCTCTTTTCTAAATGATATCTCCTCCTAAAGCCGTAGGAAAGACTGTGAAATTCTGAAGGCTGAAGGTCTTCTAGAAGTTACTGTGTTCTTGCAATCTATCACCATTCCATTAGCATGTTCTGCTTGAAAGAAGACTTATAGTCCTTTCGGCAAAGCCCAGAAGTAGATGTACAAGTAACACATATCTTACAAAATATCTCAGTACAATATGTAATTTAATTCATATTCTGGGAAGAACACTTATTTTCGCTGCTAAACGAAGTCAAATAAAAATAAATATTTACAACAAAGAACTAAAAGACCCAAATTCAACTCATGCAGTCAACAGCATTTGGTTGTGTCACCTTGTAAAGCTAACCCAGCTATCATTAAGTTGTAACAGAGAAGCAATAGCATTTCAACTTTATTGCAGCTTTTCTGAAGGACAGGTCCAAAGGAAGACAGCAGTGTTGATTAAAGTGTACATGCAATATTAAAGGTTATACCACAACACTTTTCTTTAACTTATATTTCTAATCTGAATTGACAAATGATTTTGGCTTTCCCACCAATTACGTGTTTTTTAGAGGAGATGAACCGTTTAAGAAGTGAAACAGGAGCCCAGAGGACTGTACAAGAATATCAGTGGTGTAGTAATTCAACATTTTCATCACCAGCTGTTATTCATAGAGCTGCCATTTGAAGAAAGAGCATTCTGAGAAATCTTCATTTAAAAAGAAATATAGACAAAGATTTTCTCCACCCTATTTTCCAGAGCAAGCAGCTGTACATCAAGTTTTCCTAAACACAACATGAACAGCTCTAAAGAAAAATGAACATGATCTGCTTTTCCTGGGACAAAGAACATTTTGTCTTCTGAAAAAACAGCTGTTTCCGGAGAGGAGGTAATCCACATTCTGTATGACAAGACCTGACAAGCTTACGTTTCTATCAAACACTATAAAGCTGCTAGTGTCTCCTCAGTCCACTTTTAGTTTCTGCGAGTGATTTCTGGGAAAAAACCCCAATGATCCATCATCTGAATTACATATCAAATCCTAAAAATAAATTATGTATGTCAGCTTCACATCATTTTCACTGCTACACATTTCCCTCCACGTACAAGCCTTTATTTAAGAAGCAATACATCTGTGGTCAGGAATTTGGGTACTATGTATAGAATCATGTTATATACTAACTAAGCACTAATGCAGTGAAAATATAGTTATTGTAGGTTAAATGCTTTTATTTTCCCACTGATTTCTACTTTGTCCAATCCCTTTTTGCTTTTTTCGAAAAACAGTTTTGGCCACAGCGATATGACATCACACGTGCTACTTCATAGTACATCAAATGAAATCCCACTTTTAAAGACAGAATATATCCCATATTAGGGATATGAAATATAGCAATCATGTTTCTACGATTGGGGCAGTCATCATGTCCTTAAAGGGCACCTTTGGAGCTCACTCTAAAATGTAAGCCAAAGACTGACAATTAAAAAAGTTGGTTTTATATAAATTAGTTTTGAAATTGCCTATTGATAGGGGAAAAGCATGTTTTGATCAAACCAAATTTAATGTTTCTTGATAGAAAAGTTATCCTACATTATTATTATAGATGTTATCCTACATTATTTGACCTAAAACAGAAATAATATTTTAATCATATTTTGGATACCTCCTTTTACTTTTTAGAGCTTTAGAAAGAAGAAATCAGTTTCAAAATTAAAAAAAAAATCTGGAAAGATTAATTGAATTTTTTTCTCAAAATTTATTTTCTTTGACCATTTCCTCTTTTACAAAGTTATCTGTTGGGCTCAACAGGAACTTACAATTTCCATCAATCAATCCAAACATGCATCATTTAGCCATTTTAAACATCCAGATTATTTGATCATATCCAACATATAGTTTTACATGGCCCAAGTAGAGTGCAGCAAAAAAACTCCTGGCAGTTCACTAAATGCCTTCAGAAACGGCCTTAGGACTCCCTTGAGTCATGGGCTGTCAAAGATCAGCACCCATATGTACCAAGTCACTGTGTAAGCCACATTAGTGTCTCAAACAAACTAAAACACTTTGTATTTTAGAAATTAAACCATCATTTTCCTCAAGTGTATCATGTCCAAGTTTAAACAAATATACAGTAATTCATCATGCACAATAAACAAATCAAACAATTAAATACCCAAGCCAAACCACTAAGGCTCACAGGCAATTTTATATATAAATGACTAGTGAATACAACAGTAATCAGGGTGTGCTTTACATAAACTAACATGGAATGTTTCACAAAATAAACTGTGTAAGATGTCTGTGCAACACCAAGAGGATCATAAAAAGCAATTTAAAATCTGTGCAACACTAAGTTAATTTCAAAGTGCCCTTGAAAACATTACAGAGATGAAGACCAGCATTTCTTTTCTCCACCACTGTCTTGTCTAGAAAAACGTCTGTGCCTCAGTTAGCTATTTTCTCTTTTAAAAGCCTCCATATTTTTGGTATTCACACAAAGAAAAGCTTATTTTGAAGTCTACAATTTCCCTGCCAGTTGTGGTTTTCACCCTTTCACAATTTTAGCCAATTTCTACAGAGTCCAAATTCATCACTAGAAAGGGAAGAAGCTGAATATTGTTACACAAAACATTTTTAGGACACAAACAACCCCAAAGCTTGTGCATAACTTCTCTGAGGATGCCAAAAACAAGAGCACGGACACTTTCAGGCACATTTTCTTCTCACAATTTAAACAAGCTTTTGCTACTGCTCATTTGTCATGGTAACATGCTGTAGTTATCTACTCTCTGCTTGTCATGAAAACATTCTCCAATGTAAAATTTTCAAAAGAAAAGAAACATAGAGCTCAGATTTTTTATGCCTCACAAACTTTAAAGTTAGAATTTTAGATAATGATATTTCAGCATTATGTTGAACCCCACCAAATAATTAAAAAAAGTGCCACATGTTCTTTTCAGGCAGCAGAACTGCTAGCTCTGTATGTCAGCATTGTCTTGTATGTCCAATGAAAAAGGGAGTGAAAATTGTGAGAAACAATTTTCAGGCATTACCAGCTTTGGTCTCAGCATGTAACCTCAACAAAGCAAGAGAGCAACTAGCTATTTAACAGGCTTAAGCCATCATGGGTTGCACTAAAATACTTGAACTCTTATGGTGCAGGCAGAGTTGCACCTGGTTGACTGCCATATATTGGACTATATGAAATTGATGGCACGTGGTAAATTACAGGCTTCTACAGGGCACACGTGTTAAATGTTAGCCCTGAGAGGCCTGTTAAGGGTGTTACAACCTTAAAGAGCCCCTTAAAATAATAGGCTTTTATAGTCATTGACTCTTGCAAGTACCACAGATTGCATCTTGACCTATCCTGTCCTGGGGATATAAACATTACAAGTCAGGAAGAAAAAAAAGAAAAAATTTTCATTTCAGACACACTTGAATACATATACTGTTGTCTCTTTTATTTTTTCTTAAGGTAGAATGGGCTAATAATGAATTTAACTGAAGGCATATGAAATCTTCCCCACATCCCAGGTGTACCAAGATCTTTTCACTTCAAATGCCTCCTTCGTGTCCTTTTTAACATGAGAACCTCCTTCATCCTCTGCACAATGAGAAATGCTGCCTATTGCTCTCCAAGGGCTAAACTGTTAAACATAACGCAACAGACATTAGATTAGCTATTTAGGTGACAACATTTTCACAGACTCAGGGAAGATACTTCATGTAGACTATAGAAGTTAAAATGTGGTGAGTGGAGAAAGGACACGGGCAAAAGGAGGGTGAATTATAAGGGGAACAGAGCCTCTCAACTTTGGGTTGAGATTCACCAGGAGGCAGAAGGAAAGCATGACTTTTTATGACCCTTTTTTTTTTTAATGACATATTCTCCAGCAAATTATATGGGAGGAGATCAAGACAAACATGTCTATGTGAAGTTTATGTCTGAAGGTCTTTAACAATTCACTGTAGTAGACAGGTCTCTCAGCATTAAGAATGTGTGTATTCAGTGGGAATGTAGCACTGCTTTTACCAGTTAGTTTTCCAGACCAACTGGGTGACTTCATCATAGACTATAAAGTTTCACAACAAAACTATACCAGAGAGCATTACAGTAATTTGGAAAAGTTCAAATAACACCTAGTATCACTAATGTCCAGGTGTCCAGGATGAATATTAGTTATGAAATAGTTGCTTAATCAGCATCCTTTATATTGTGTTCAGGGTGAAAAAGGCCAAATGTAGATTTTGGCATAATATGCATGTCAGAGGTTAAATTTTGACCCCACTACAGTAAGTGGAAGAGCATGGCTCAGTTTCTCCAATGGAAAGCAGCTTTTGACATTGTGTTTCCTGTTCAATCAAGCTGCACCCCAGAAAAATGACCTATTGTGAGAAGATATGTAAGTATAATTTGTATCAACTTTGTTATATGATGATGCTTAACTTTTAGATATATTAAGTTAAATGAGATGGATCTCACTTCTGGATCATCCCATGATCAATGCATAGAGTAAGACAGCTCTAGGGGTAAATTCAACCCTGTCCCAGAAAGCAGTCTTAGTCTGGGTTGAATATTACTAAAAGTTTGCTCTGGTTTAAGCAATTTAGCCTTTTGATAGTTCATGTTGAGACAAAGCCAATCCATAATTAAGCCGCTCAGAAAAGTACTGTAGATCCACTTACACTGTACTTTGATATTGTGTACTTGGTCTGCGTATTTTGCTTGCCCTGTGGGAAAAAATTATACTTCTGTAGCTTTTTTAAATACAGGTCACTTCTCGGAGGCACAAGAGTTAAAGATTCATCTATTAGTCTGAAGAGTTCAGGCCCTGAAAAAGGAACAGTTCAACTCTCAAATTCTGCTCCAAGGAAAAATACAATAGGTATTTAAGTAGAATCTGCATGTTCCTCACAACAATGTCCATTTTAAAGAGACTTGCCACTTTTCTGATATATGTAAATAATAACAGAATATTCATATATAAACAAGTCTTGGGTAAGCAGAGAAGATGGGAGGAAAAAATGTTCTGCTTGTAGAGAACATTGGTTCATGTAATACAGCAGTCAGCATGTTTGATATGGTCAACATTTTTTACATAGCTGGAATCGAGAAGGAAGCCGTAACACTGAAGTGATTGCCCACAAGAAGTGGGTAACATCTCTTCAAGGAATTGAAACAGAACATTTCATTCCCCTGAAAATGAGGTGTGGATTCCTCAGGACTGTATAATAGTTAAACAAAGTTTTTCCTTACAATAAACCATGTATTTGGATTTCACAATATCTCGTCACTTCAGACACAGCTGGTGACCATGCCAAGAGCTCTTCTCACGTACCATTTGCAATGTTTTCTTTCCAATTACTCCAGGGAGAAGAGGGGAGAGAAGTACATGGAATGGAACTATAGTTCCCAGTGAAGATTGTACAGTTAGTCTCTTTCCCACAATAGTGCTACTCAGAACTCCACTGTTGGAGAGCTGCTGAGAGTTACACACTGAAGAACACCTTTGCCCTGTTATTAGTGGTTCTGCCAGTGTTTGGAGGACATGATGGTGTGTTATAACAGGGCTTCTTGCAACAGCAAACATTAATGTAAAAATAGTCCAACGGTGCCATACCAAAGGTCCTTCTAGATTGCTATCTTAGTCCCTGCAGTTGCCACAAACAAAAGGGACATGACAAGTATAAAAATCATAATTTATTTGGAAAACTCTTTTAGCTCCCAGCAATTAAGGGCTTTTGTACACTCTCAGCCAAATATTTCATTCAGACTATTAATGTTAGTGGCCTCAAGGACTGCTTTTAAACTTGATGCTCCTTTTAGCTGCAACACCACCCTACCCACACTTACAGATTTTATTTATACACTGAGTAGAAAACACAGAAAAAGGAATTACAGCCTTGCATAGATTTCTTTACGTAATTACCAGATGTGATTTCACTCCATGATGTAAAAGTTCACTATCTAGATTGTTGAAATTTCTATGCTCTTTCAGGGACTGCTACATGACTTCTAAGGGCCTTTGGTTGGCTCCATAACACTCGCTATGATGAAATACTCAGCAGAAGAAAGAAAAGCAATATTTCATTTCTGTTTGAAACGTTAGTCATTATCTTGTCTCTGGCTGAACAAAACACTTATCAGCCAACTTCTAGGGTAATGTTTTGCCTTTTACAACAACAGCACCAAAAATGCTGATTTGTGCAACATGTTGTCAAAGGGATGGCCATAACTGCAAAGATTATTTCTGTAATGAAAAGCTGCCTGTCAATATCATCATCACACAACAAGGTATTTTACTTACTAGTGTTTTTTTCTTTTCATAGCAAAGACTAGTGACAGGCTGGACTACAGTGACGATGCGATCCAAAAGTAGGGAACAAAGCAAGAAAAATGGATCATATCTCTGGAGAGACTATTTTGACTTACTTGTGACTTGCTTGGCAGAGTCTTATGGGAGGTGGTCCAGAAGAGTGTTTGATTTTTGAGGATCACCTCCTCCAAGCTCAGCAAAAGTCCATGTGGTTGTACAGGAAGTCAGGCAAAGGTGGCAGGACACCAATATGGATGCACAAGTAGCTCATGACAAAACTTGTACACTAAAAAGGAAGCCTACAGGAGGCAGGAAGAGACTAACATCACTAAGGAGGAATACAGGACACTGTCTGAGCATGTATGATGGGATAAGAAATGTCAAAACTCACCTGGAGTTCAGACTAGTGAAGGACAGTAAGGCAACAAGAAGGGCTTCTACAGGTACCTTAGCAGCGAAAGAAGACAAGGGAAAATATAGGCTTGCTGCTGAGTAGTGCTGAGGAAGGTGGCTAATGTTGTTGCAAAGCCACGTCCTTTACCTTTGCAAGTTCATTGGCAAATGGGGAGGTTCCTGAGGACTAGAAGAGAGTAAATATTGCTCCCAACTTCAAGGACAAGAACAGGTTGTCCTTTGCAGGTCCAGGAGTTGGACTTGATGATCCTTGTGGGTCACTTCCAACTCAGGTTATTCTATGATTCTGTGATGATTTTAAGTCTCAAATAACACTTGGGCTCCATGTTCAAACAATGTAAATACTAAGGTACACTGTTCTGAGTCTCCATTGATCATATCAAATACACAGATAACTTGACACAGTAAGAAGCTATAAATACATCTCTCTTTGTCTTTTATTCACCTGTAACTATAAAACCAAGGATATGGTTGTTGTTAATTTTCTATAAACATGTTATTAGCATTAAGTTGTCACCATAGACACTGATGCACAATTTTATAAGAATATTTAATTATAAGTGTCAGCATCAACTCTGTTTTATGTATAATATAACAGTCTTCATTATTGTTATAATAAGCAGCATGTTTCCCTAAGATTCGCTATCTCTTCTTCACAAAAGTGAAGTCAATAAGTCTACTGGTTGTTTGTTTAGTCTTCCTTTTGTTTCATCACAGGAGATCAAGATAGCCACTCAGCACTTATTATGTAATTTTAATGCAAACAACATCACTGCTCAGATTTCTGTGACTTACTTTGAATGTAATCACATATAAAAAATAAAACTCAGCCCTATAGAAACACAAAGAACCTGATGTCAGTTAACTAGCGTAGAGAGGGGGCCCAGAGCAAAGGTCCCATTGCCCCATTCTTAATACCTGCATTTCTTTAGAGTTAGTAACAGTCCGTATTCCACTCAGGGGAGTGTTCAAATCTTTTAATGTTAACAAAGTTTTTCTGCTAGAGTATTGCTTCAGACAGCTTGTTAACTGAATGCTCAATCCAAATTATGTCACGGACTCATCTCAGATAAACTGTGACTGAGGTTCTCAGGTGTAGCTGGCTCCTTGTTTTTTTCCAGGTTGCTTCAAGAATGAAAGGCAGCTTCAGAAGGCACCTTAGCCCTCCTTTCCTATATATTGTGTTTCTCAGCACAGGAAGGATAAATCTCCTCCTTCCCAGTTAAGAAAGGACTCCATATTATCAGCCCAGCATAGGCACCTACCTTCCAGAGAGCAGATTTACATGAGGTGATGTCCATTCTTTGAGACAAAAGTCAACTTTGATGGGAGAGAGAATTACACTCTAAGCCAGATTCTGCTCTTAAGCAGAGTTGTTCTGCTTTCTATTCCCAGCAGGGCTACCTATTTTCCTTCTTCAATAAGTGTCATTTAAACCTTATTCAGAAGGAAAAAAATAAATAGTTATTTGCAATTACTGTACCAAGCTTCCTCTTCTGTGAGTTCTGGAATATACAAAATCAATTTACCCATCAGGAGCATTTGATCTACAAGCTCTGCCAGCTGATACTTGCCTCTTAGAGACACCCTGGTTTTATTTCACGTATGTTGTGATGGAAGCTGCCTGTGTAATACATAACAATTCCTACCCTCGTGCTTCAGCTTGAAAAGCTCCACCCATTAAGAGGTCTGAGCATTACGTGCCATGACACTAACGCGCTGTAGCTCTCCACTTTGTCTGAGTGACTCCAAGTACACCTTCTGCACTCTTGGTCATGTGAGATAGATTTGTTTGTGTGTCTCCTGCTACATTCAAAATCTTGTTTATTGTTGAAGAGGAGGTGTGCTAGTTTTATTTAGTTAAATATACATCATATACATAACAATGACAATGAAAGTAAAATCATAATGTTAAAACTTCTTAGTTTTTACCCCTTTTCTTGGGCCCTTCTGCTTCTCTCATGTTAAGGAGTGGGATGTTGCAAGAGCAGTTGACATCTGGAATCCTTCACCAGAAGGAATAAGATATTCATGTGGAAGGTTTTCTCTTTCCATCTACTTCTTTCTTCCTTTTAACTCTTTTTTCTTTTTTTCCCCTTCAAATTAGTGTCATTTATACATGTTTTCTAACACACATTTCTAGCTTTTTCTTTCTTCATCGTTGCTGTTCCGGGTTACACGCATTTCCTACATATAATGTAATTTACATATGTTAGGTACTATTTGTTGTCTGTGTCAGTTTCGTCAGGTTCCAGGCCTGCCACCTCCTCTTTTCAAGGTGTCTCCTTTTGTATCAGATACTTATTTCTCTACACTGTATCAATGCGTTAGGGTCCTAAATATCTCATTCTACTTAAAAAACCTTCTTGTTCTTGCTGCCTTTATAGCTACCTAGGTAAAACTATAATTCTACCATACAAATCTAAATGAAAATTTTGAAAAATTATCTGTAGACATGTGGCCAATTAGGCAAGTTGTTATCACAACTAAGTCAAACAACTATAGTCAGGTGAGGCAAAGTTTGGTCAGAGCAGACCAGATAAGCCCCTGTTCCAAGGCCTCAGTGCAAAGCTTATGGCCTCTCACTAGTGATAGCAATACCATATTGCAGGGCTACACAGTTATGCTTCTTTTGGCCTTTAAACTCTTTTTCCATAAAATTTTTACTTCAAATACATTTCATAGATGAGTTAAGCATGAGAGAGAGAGAGAGAGACAGAGGGAAATGCTCAAATATTCTCAGAAAAAGGTACTTGAAATGAAAAAGTCAAATACAAGAACTGTTTTCCTGGGAACATTATTAATTTTTATAAGAAATTTCATTTTCATTTACTATGTAATATTTATGATGTTGACAATGAACTGACTTTTAATTTATTAACTGAAAAATCTTCCTTGCTGAGAACTCCAAATCTGGTAATTTATTGTGAAAACCATAGTCATGTCAACCAAAGTTAGAAACATTTTTGGTTTTTTGGTCAATTTATATCAGGGAAAAAAAACAAACAAAAAGCAATCCTCCCAGCCAGCACTTAGGAAAAGCAGAATCCCAAGTTAGTCTATGGTACTCAGCACAACCTGCCACCTGCTTTAATGATAACAAAGGATTCAGCATAATCATACGCAGTAAGCACACTGGCATTTCCCTACACAAGACTCCTCAGAAAAGTGGCAGAGATGACACCTTATGTGTTACATCCATAGGCAAATGAAAGCTCTTCCATCAGGGACATCTGCAGGACAACCTCTCTCCAGGAGTAGGACTCCTCTGACATCCAGTATCAAAATCTCTTGAAAGTGAAAATAACAAAAAAAACAAAAAAAACAAAATTGGTGATATAAAATTATGCTGTAAAACCAAACAGTAACTCAAACATAATTTGGGAGCTGGAACGAAATACTACATTGCAACCCCAGCTGTTTACTGGCAGCTGTTGCAAAAAATATTTTTTTTCCTTTTTCCCCTGTCCCCCCAACACACATATTTTATTTTTTTTTAAGACTGAAGAAGCAAAGAATTTTCATACTGAGCTTGCTTTGTTTACTTACTGCCCTGGAGACATCTTAAAGTTGCTCACAGTCAGTGAGAATTGAAAAGTGGTATTACAGGGTAAATAGTGGGGTTGACAGGACAACCATGCACTTTAGGAAAGAGTTGTATTCATAGGTAGGTTTCTTTCAATCCCCAGGGAGAACTAAATGCATGACAGCAACAGAAGGCAAAAATAAGAATGCTAAAAAATGAAAGACAATAGACTAAGCCCTTTCTGTTACGAAGAGTAAAAGCAGTAAAAGAAAAAGTTTCCCCTTCTATATCTCCTAAATTGTTTGGTGCTGTCAGCCATCTTCATGAACTTGGAAATCACTGCCACAGAATCAAGGCATTCTGCCATTGCATCAAGGCAAAAAGCTTGGCAAGGCCAGAGTAAAAGTGGACATTTATGTGGATTATGAGGTTAACCAGAATTACAGTATTAAAGACTTTATTAACCTATTAAAAAATGAGGGGATTTGGAAAAGCCATCCATATTGCTTCAGTGTAGAACATAATCTCCCTGGAGGACTATCTGAGATAACTTTACATAAGCAATAACGAGCTATGATCCATTGCAGATATTATTCTTACAGCAGTTCAAATTTTCTGTTACTTATTACTGATGAAAAAGACTTCTTCAGTCTGGATATATCCATGCAATTAAAGCAAATGTTTTGGAAATGGTTTCCTAGGAATGAAGGCACCCGACACAAAAATTCTTCTTTGTATTATCAGACTGATGTACTTCAAAGAAGGCCAAACACACCTGGAATATCAGTTTGGAATGATCCCTGGTTCTTGCTAATTCCTGACCTCAAGAACTGGGTAAGTGCTAACTGGTCCAGGCCAAATCTAATCAAGCCAAATCTGCCCTAGTGCCAAGGCTCTTTCTAAAATTAATCACTGGGCTGGACTCAGTGCCAGTTCTCATGCTTTGGCACAATTTATTTCATTAGAAGAAGAGATTAGTACAACTACTGTGATAACATTGTCTAGTAGAAAGGATCCAATACGCCAATCAGACAATGGTGGTATGTCACTGCACATCAGAGTCTCCCACACCAAGATGTTCATATGCAGGCTCTGCAGTCAACCCCAAGCCTTTTCCTTTAAGACCCTTTCAAACTGTCAGGATACAGCTTGCCGCTATGTGTATTAGCTCAAAGGAAGCATGACCTCTTATTACCATCCTCAGCGGATGACAACTTTGGTCAACACATCACGGCTTAATTCCAATGACAGCTTTTAAAATAACAAATATAATAAGTAATTTTTAGAATATCTCGTAACCAAATTACAGTACTTCAGAGCTGAAAGATGGATATAATGCATCAGCATGATTTGACATGATTAATATATACCCTTAGTTTAGGAAAAGTTCTTTTCTTCCCTTCACCTTCACCTGTGTTAGATATGCTGCTTGCAGAAGCTGTAAGTTCACCTTCATTAGTTCACTGTAAACAGCTTCTACCCAGTTCATGTTTTTTCCTTCACAAGCAATGTATTCATTTCAGTTGTATACCTCATGCAGTAAAATACAATTCCAGCTACAGATTGTTATATGCATAACTAAGCTGTTTACCTTGTAGAAGATCAATTAAAATACTTCACATCTGTAGTCAACCATGTAATGCGGCCACTGGTACTGACTTGCTGCTAACCATTGCATTCTGAGGGACACAAGGGACTTCAAAATATGTACACAAATGCTTCATATTTTCTGTTTACTGTAGCAAGTTTTTCCTTGAGGAGAGCAATTTGCTAGGGCATGTAACAATTTCATCATCCCATCTCTACATTGTGCATGTTGTCCTTTGTTTATTAAAAAATGTCTGTGTAGATTTCCTAAATTGACTTCCACTTTGAGCAACTATTTCTCCTTAGAACAGTAGAGCAATGGGCATAGTGAAAATTTAAACTTTCTTTGGAAAAATATTCAGATATAATAATTCAAAAGTTATTCTAAAGCAAAATGTTTAGCTGAAAACTAAATTCTCTGTTTTGCTTTCTGGATATCTAAAATTTTTCTTAAGTGAGGTAATTTCATAAAAGAAGACATTTGTTCATTGTGAGAAGTCAGAATGTTCCATTTTCAGAATCCCAAAATGTATCTTGATGTTTTCTCCCCTTTCTATCTTATTTCTTCCCAAGGCTATTTACAGATTGCCTCTGCATTTATGAACGTTTTTATTACAAAACGACACTTTCTGGTAATTCTCTTATTAACCAAAACTGGTTCAGGGAGAAGGGGTAGATCATCAAAGAGGTGTCTGTTTCTTAGACTGTGGGTAGCCTGCCAAAATAACGTGTTGTCTTTTGAGTCAAATGTGAAAGCATAAAATTAGAATGTGGGTCAAAAGGAGAAACATCTGACTCCAAATTTGAGATTAGAATTGACTTTTGTCTAATTGCCTCAACAGTTCAGCCCTGATGATGCCAAGTATGCTGCACAGCTCATGTAATATGATGCTATGTTGGTCTAAGTTTATGCTCAGACAATTGATTAGTGGTTGAGCATTGTAGGCTAAAAGGCAGCTTTTAGTATGTATCAGCCAGCTGGTGAGAGATCACAGCCAATGATAATAGGCAATGTGGCCTACACTAAAGGAAAACAGGAAAGTATCAACTGCAAAGATGTAACAAAGTAAACTCTGTGACCTTTCCTCCTTCAATGAGATGGCCTGTATCTACACTACTAAAGGCCATCTCAGAAATTGAACTTTATTACCTTAAACTTGTTTTTCCTAGAAAAAAACACCAAGCTTCTATTTGAGTGTTTATTTCCTATAGCCAGACATCTTTTCTCACAAAATACAGGTGATCAAGATCTTTGACTTCTAACCATCTTTCAATGTGTTTTGAAATGACCAGGTCTAAGTATTCTTTGAAGTGAGACATGGCTAACAGGCACACAAATAGATGTCATGAAAGCATTCATTTCCTTTCTAAGACAACCAGGCTTTAAAAGGACTAAATTCAAATCCTTTGATATGATGACAGGATAGAAAGAAGGATAATACTGTCACCGCACGAGAAAGAGTCTCATGGTGGTGTGAACTGTACAGTCATTCACATAAATAGACCAACATTTTGAGGTGTGTTTTTCACTCATGACTGAGACCTCCAACTCATTAACATACAGGATGTTCTCCAGGTATGACATCTTGAAACGGTCACAAATTATTTTGATCACTAATAAGGATTTAAAGCCCTGTCAGCCATCAACTTTAATAGGTGAAAAGTCTTGGCGTGGAGAAATCACCACATACTCATGCATAAAAGACTAGTTGAATATATCAAAGCACTGAATATTCAATCAACCATTTCTGCCTATTCTGTCCCTATGCAGCTTTAATGAATGAGGAACACATTAACACATTAATAATATTACTAAACCATGTGTAATCTAATTTCAGGCATATTTTCTTTACAGGAAAATATTATCTATTAATACTCTTTAAAATGGATGTATTTGGCACACTTTTGTTTCTTCTCCAAGACAATGTCTTTCTCAAAGGAACAGAGAGATTTTCTGATATTCTAACAAGGTATAGAGTTGACATCTCTTCTAATTTTTTTCATATACATCTTAATATACATTGTGTTCTACCAACTTAAACACCTGCCTTAGGTTAAGATGCTTTACTTCCTGGAAGTAGTTATCTCCTGCAGTGAATGTGATGAGATCTTGGATGAATACCTCCGATTGAACATCTAAGTTAAACAACTTCATATAGGTGAGCAGACCCATCTGTTCTATCATACAACAAAGACTTACTGTTTGTGTCTTTGTTTCCTCTTAAATGCTAATAAATGTTTCCTTTGCTTGAGTGTTCATACATTATTATAAAGAAGTGAAGAATATATTTCAAGCAAAGAGTAAGAAGTCCTGAAAATAATTGTAACAGTTCATACTCATCAGTATTGTGCCCTGGCAAATTTCATTCATCATTCAAAAAAGCCTCAGTATGTACAGCTATGTCTAGGGTCCTCCTTTGGCAGATCCATGACCTCTAATTTTGAAGTAACAATAATAATGGATTGTGAGTAATGAGTCCCTAAGGAGGACAGAGGTAGTTTGTATCCCAGATCCAGGAGATCATAAAGAATTAAGCAGCACCTTTGGTAAGAAGACCAGCATATTGCTAGCTATCAACAGAGGATGTATTTGGACACTAGTAGAAGGCCATACGAATGAGGAAGAAATCCACATGCCTTGAACCGACCCAGAGCCAGTTTGTAAATAAAAATGGCTCTTCGACTCAGTGACTAAAGAGTGAGCCATTAGTACTTTGTAACAGAGGTAGTACACACATATGCCTTTGTAACAGAGGTAGCACATACACATTAACTAAGGCTTAAAGGCAGCTTGGCTTCACTTCAAATGCTTAGACTAATGATGAAAATGAAGCATCCTTGTGGAATTGCTTAAACAACTGTTGACTGTGAGGTTGCCTTAATAAACACAATTCCTTGGTACATTTTACAATAAACTAACTGCAGAGGCTTCATGGGTCCCAGTTCCTAATGAAATAACAGATAGGCCTTTGTAAATATACATGCAATGAAATCTTGATAAAATTGCACCCATTGTGTTAGATTATTTTATTGCCCTGCATCTAGGCAACTGCATGATTCATAACACAACAGAAATGCCACTTTTTACTGGGCCTCTTCAAGAGTCTGAAAATGCTACCTTTTCTAGGAATATGCCAGCAGTTACTACATTTGCTCTCCCTCTTTAGTTCCCGTACTTCTCCTAAGATCTGTTTACTCTGGACATATATGGGCTGTTAGTAGCAATTCAAGGTCACTGCCAAATCCTTGAAAACTATTGACTGGATAGAGACATTAAATTACTCTGAATACCTACTAGAAATCTCTCATTGTCTCTCACTTCTTATGTGAAATCTGTAAAATACTTCTATCTCTTTAGTACTCTTATTTCCAATAAAACACTCAGAAAACTGTATTGATAATCTAGAGAAGAATGGTTGCAGATTGGACAGCCTTTATGGTATTTTAAGGGCAATCTTATCAATTTCATTTTTCATATTTCATTGTGGGCCTATTGGGCACAGAAATTACACATATATCCACAGTGTCCCCGTTACTGATGTAACAGCAATGCACGGAGCCAACCTACACATGCACAACTCATGTCTGTGATACTACTGCAGCGCTCAGAACTACTTATTAGATCTATAGATAGTGACAAATGTCTCTGACTGACTAGTCTTTGTCCTTATTTTGAAGATTTTTCCTGCCAAGCAAAAAAGCTAGACACTTTCAGAGAAGACATAAACAGAGAAAAAATTCCCAACTGTGGAAGTCACGCCAAGTTTCCTGTAGGGAAAGTTTACTGGAGCACAAGTGTAACCTCATGTTAGAAGAGGAGAATGTATAACTAACCACAACCATGTCTAAAATCTTTGAATTCTATATGTAACGG
The DNA here is from genome assembly GCA_013399895.1 of Serilophus lunatus. Taxonomy (NCBI): domain Eukaryota; kingdom Metazoa; phylum Chordata; class Aves; order Passeriformes; family Eurylaimidae; genus Serilophus; species Serilophus lunatus. Next base: position 150,242 of record VXBA01003096.1, on the reverse strand, counting down.
TTATTCGCTAGCATGGGAGACTTTTTCCATTCCATTACAGAAAAACTTCTGTTAACTTCTGTCAAGCAGTATTGAAATCTGAACATTTTCTAGAGTATCAATGGCAATTTCACATTAAAGTCCAATGGAATCTAGGAAATATCATGGAATTTTTCCTCAAATGAATTTGTGTTTCTTCATTACGCATGAAAGTCCTATATGAGTATCTTGTTCCTTTATTGAATTATTTATTTTATGCTTGTTTTTACAGTTCTTATTTCATGAGTATTCATTCTCTAATGAGACATTGACACTATTGTTGGAGAAGTTATCATGGAACGAATAGGAGAGAACTGTAAAGTCTATGTAGCCTTTCAATGAATACTTATGTTGTTTATTCTACCTAGAGTATAAAATAAAAAAATACACCTAAATCTGTCATACTCTGTTGCTGGAAATACTGTGGGATTTGCATGCTTCTCTAAAATGGACAATGATTGTCCATCTCTCCTCCAAGCTACCACAGTCTTTCACAACAACAGCAGATGCTTTCCTTGGGGCTAGGAACAAAAAAAGTGTTGGAGGTTTCTGATAAAGTAAAAGCACATGAACACCCCAGGATATATTTCAAAGTATATTTTCATAATTTGCTATTAGGAAAATGAAAACCAACTCCGTGTTTCACCCTCCTTCAGTGAATCTTTGCAAGATAAAACCAGCATGGATCTGAACGTCTGTGTATGGTTTCTGGAGTACCACTGAGCAGTAGTATCCCAGACTGCTTTTAAATTTCTTTCCAGGAAAGAAGAAACTTCAGATTTATTAACATATCCTTATGCATTATGATCATTTTTTTTCAGTACCATGTTTCCAGAAATATCCTCTGTTGCAAATCACAGCCACTGACTTCTTATTCTTTCCCTCAGAGATATGGAAAGCAAGTAATCACAGTTCATTTTATAGAAATCGTATAAATATTGCAAAACTGCTTCACATCCTCCTTCCATCCTCTCTATCCCAAACCAAACTAGCTTGAATCTGTCCATTTTTCTTCTCAAATGCTTTATTTCTTAAAGTTTTGTTTTCTTCTTGCTTCTTCCTGAACCTTTCCTGCCTAGCGTTGCAAGAGTTCTCCAGCCAAGGCTCACTGTCACCAACAGAATGAATCAGCACCTTCTGCGTTTTGTTAAAAAACCAACACTGTACAAGGACATAACAATGGTTGGATTAGGCACAATGTGGTGGTTTGAACCACTTTCATCGACTCAGGAGTGTGCAATAAAGATGACGGAAAACTGAACAAAATTAGCAGCAGGTGAAATTTAAAATAGGGAAGAAGGGACAACCCACAAGGGGCCCCAAAATTACACAAAGAAACACTTGACATGAAGAAAACACAGAAGTTAAAAAAAAGGGACAAAAACAGAAAGGGAACTGCTCTCCCAGCTAGGTGACTAGCTGAGAAAACAGGGGGAGGGGGAGGGGAGCCATCTCTCTCCCTCCCTGTCTGCTGGAATCACTCCCCGGCCCTTGAAGTTCTCTGAAAAACACAAAAAGAAGTGTAAAGTGACACCCTCCCACCACCTTCAGGGAGTAGTTACTTGCTTTCAAGCTGGAAATCGCTTCCGTGCTGAGAGAAATGGGTGGAGTCACGCTGCGGGGCCTGCGACCGAGGGAGAGGGGAGCGGTGGGCTCCAATCCCGGACCAGGAGCCGAAGAGAGAGCGCTGCTGTCCCCGGCTTTTTAAGCCCTGTAGATCTCGCGCAAATCTCGCTGCCTTCTTCCAGGCCAAACTGTCTCTCCACTGGTCAGCGGGGCTGAGCCCCATCTTGTTTCCAGCGTTTTCACTCCAGGCACAATGGCAGTTCCTGCCGAAAACCCGCGTGCTCGGGGCCTGAGGCACCATCTTTGTTTTCACCACCACAGCATTTCAGGGACGCCCCGGCATGACTGCCACCCCTCTGTGCGGCCATCGCCAGCACGGTGCCAGGGCTAGACCCCTGCCGCTGTCCACAANTAGACCCCTGCTGCTGTCCACAAGCAGCTGCCGCGCTCAGGTTCCCGACTGCGGCTGGCACCGGGGCTGCTGCCTGCGCCTGGGACCGGGGGACAACCGTGCATCTTGCACGCCACAAGACGGCCCCAGGGCTGCACACGCCAGCAGCTGGTAATCGGCACCGTGGCTGCCGCTGCCCCCTGGTCCATGGGAACCAGGACTGGCACCGGCTACCCCAGCCCCGGCCCCCCGGGGAGGGGAAAGCAGGCAGGAACGAGGGCCGTCCCACCCTCAGGCCCCGGGGCGCCACTCCCGCCACCACCACCACTGCCAGCCCGCGCTCCCAGGGGGGGCCCGGGGGAATGAGAAGGTGCTGCCGCCATCCCCACCCCGGCCCCGCACTCCCGGAGGATGGCAGGCAGGAGCGAGGGCTATCCCGGTCCCCAGCCAGCCCGGGAAACAGTAGAGGACAGGAGCAGCCTGCGCCGAGAACACCCCCCCCTCCCCATCTCCGGGGAGAGCAGGCAAGAGTGGGAGCCGTCCCTTAAGGGAAAAACTAAAGGTATTCTGTAGAGAGCAAGGTGGATTTGAGCAGACATCAGTTAACTCTGGTTGTACTTCAGGCTGGTTAGGTGAGGGCCATGACCATCTAAGAGGCATTCTTCTCCATGGAAAAAATCATAAGATCAAATCTGAAGTACTGCATGCAGTTTTGGGGTACCCTGCACAGATAAAGATGATTAAGATAGATGATAAAGATGGATACTAGAACAAGGTCATTGCAGGGCCATCAGTGGAGGAGAGGAGGTATGAGTTGTGGCTGAGAGAACCAAATTTATTCCTAAGAAGACCAGCCTGGTCTTCACAAATATACCTTCACCCAGGCACTATTTCCTCAAGCCATTGCTGCTATTCCCCAGCCTAACCCCTAACAACATCTCTTTCAGAAGGTAACTGAGAGATCAGCAGTGCATATCTGCTGACTTCATGTAATGTCTTGGCACCATCAACACAGTGAATGCAAGACTCAGAGCACTGAAGGATACTCACAGAGTCATGGTAATGAATTTTATTCTGAAAATATCAAGCAAAATGGCTTTGGACTTTCAGATTATCTTTTATGTCAGAGGAAATCATAGTAAACCAGTCTTTTCCATAAAAAAGAAATTATTCAGCCATAAAAAACGATAAAGTTTTTCTGAAGAGCATGGAAGAAACATTTCTATCCCCACCTCCACTCTTGTTTCTGGGTGTGCAGAAAGAGAATAAGCTGAGACACAGTGCATGTGAAATGGTTTGAATCATTCACTGCTCCTTACACCATAATCACCTGTAATTACTTCTAATGATTAAATAATTCCAGTTAGAGTAGCAGCTGCTGCACATCCCTACAAACTACTACTGTTCTTATTTAGTGCAGTGGGCACAAGCAGATTGCTTGTTATCACTTTGGTTCACCTGAAATTCCTTGATTGATATATTAGACTGTAATGATTCTTTGTTTAAATACAGCAGCATACACATCCATCAGATTTCCCATATAAATGTTGTAAACTCATACACTAGAGCCGAGAAGGCTCAGTTTTCATAACAATTATCCATATACTAGCCCTTTTCTATTAATCTGTATTCTGATCAGTAGTAAAAATAATGTATATATACATAATATGTTCTTTTACTGAGCTACACTACACACAGATCAAATGGGAATATTGCATCACTATATATAAAGTATAATATAGAAAGCCATTCAAATCATCAAAGACAGATCTTTGTCAAAAGTAGACTCAAAGCCTTCTCCAACAGTCCTTTATTTTTCAAAGAGAATAGTTAATTCCAGATATTTTAACCTTGATTTAGAATATGGTCTCTCATCACTGCCATAAACAGCTAACTTGACACACAAGTACTCACAAATCAATCAAGTCATATAAAACACAGTGTAAGTAACAAGTGTAAGAACACATAGTTAGACACAGAACTGGTATTTTATATATGAATAGTTACATACAGCTCCTTTGAAATAGAGAGAAGACACACTTCTGGGTGCTGTTATAGGCAAATACAAACACTCTTCTACAGACAAATTCATCATCATGCACATTACTCTCTGATTCTCCCTTCTGCAGGCTCCTTTATATGCCATCTTTTGTGCTACTTTCATGCCTCCTCCCTTCTACAAAAATCACAGAAAAGAAATCATGGGAAGTGAAAACTGGATGTCTTGAGCTGAGTCTGTCCTCCTCCTCTCTTGTCCCCAGCTTGTCCAGGCAGGTCTGCTCTTCAGCTTCTGTTTTATGGTCACTTTTTTAGTGTCCATCGTACCAAAAAATCCCAAAATGCTGACTCTGGTCTCTTAGGAGCATTCTAAGGGAGATTCTCCAAAGACAGATATGTAAAAATCTTTTTTTCCTGCTGTTTCACTGACATGACAGACAGAAAACATGAGAATATTGACTAAAAATTAAAGTTGGTTCTTTAATGTCTCTGGCAGATTATTTTCTCTCAGGGAGATGAAAGATCAAAATATCTTTCCAAGTCCTTGCCAAGGATTTTATGGGCATGGCTATGCCTTCCAAGATGGTTTGGGTTGCTTACAAACTACTAAAGAATGATTAAAGATGCAAGGTTAATAATTTAGCTTTTTATTGCTTGTTCTTAGGGAAGGCAACATGGCATGTCTTCTGCAGCACTTCCTCCTACCCCAGGTTTAGCAGAAAAAGGAGGCTTTCTGTTCAACATAGAAATACCCCTAATTTAGGAATCAAGCAGTGTTAATATCCAACACCTATGTAGCCACTCTGAAACATATTCAAGTGTTATGCTTGTCAGAGCTGATGCCTCAGCCTAGGTTGACTCTTGTACGGGTGGCCAGCAATTGCCATCTTTGTGGCATGCTGACTGACTACTCCAAAGCATAAATCCTCCATAATTCTATGTGCAAGGTAGAATGGAATAAGCAGTTCTCAACCTACTCCTTTGCTTCTCCTCTCAAGCCCGTGTTTGCCCCTCCCTTACTATATACCTTAACAATACTGTGTCATCAAGGTCTTCAGTCAGTTTAGATTACGTTTACAGCAATGCTCCTATATCATTGCACCTTCAGTGAAGAAAGGAGCTCTCTCTCAGTGTGAAAAAATAGAAAGAAGATACTCCAATGGAAGTGATTATTGTTGTGACTAAAGTATTAAATAAAACCCCCAAGTGAATGATGTTTGGTGACAGGCATTTTTCTATCCTTCTCAGGGGAAAAATGTTCTCATGACAGATGATTAGAAGCAAAGTTCTTTATAGATGCTCTGGGAGGGACAATGTATTTTCATACATGCTTTTCTACTTTGCAGCAAGAATATACTAAGTAGTTTTTATATTATTTACAGCTCTGTTACTCTTTAGAAGAATAATTCAATTAACCCAGTTTTCAAGAGCTAGACCAGTCACTTTAGGCAAAATAGAAGAGAAAAAATTAACCTGTGTACTCCTGAAGAGGAAAGACCGTTGTTATGAATAAAGGAACAAAGAGATAACTGATAATGGGTTTATTCATTTACAAAAATCATACCACTTATGTCAGAATTTACCCATTGTTAGGTGATTTAAGCTGAATCAGATACTAGATTAGAAATACTGCATCATACATTCAACATTAATTTAGCTGCAAGGGAAATTGCTTGAAGACTACAGTGTCATTTCCAAGGAGGAAGCTCGTTGTCTGTTCAAACGTAACACTGCCAGCAACCTCCACCCCAGTGACTAAAACAAGTAGTGAGAATTACTGGAATAGTTTTGAAGAAATCAAAAAAGCTGCAACAGTTTATCAGCACAATATTCCTCTTTAACATAAATCTTCTGTGGAGGGTTTATTTGTGACATGCTCCAAAGGGCGCATGAGTCATAAAGGGAGTGCCATTTGGTTGATATTTTCCATCTGCCAGCAGTGGGTTGCAGCCCCCAAATGCCAAAACTGAAGCACAAAATAGAGACATAGGGATTCCTATTCCTAGAATAAAATTGGACTCAGAGCAGAAATTACTCATGAGCTGAATCAAACAATTTCTCGTTATGATATTTGAAGGAGTAAGGGAATAATATTTGATTTTGAGTGAAGCCAGACATCTGCACACCGCTCTGTCTTCTGTGGGGATGTGGATCCTCAGCACCTGCTAGGATGAGAACCTTTAGCCATTATACAAAGGGAATGAAGAATATGAACATGATGAACAGTGACATCTCTAATCTTTGTAGGCTAAAATAGCTCATGATCACAGCTGGTTAAGTTACAGAATGATCAAATGATTAATCAGCAGAAATGTGGGCTGTGTTGTTACTGCATGAAAGCATGCAAGGCCAAACAAGTTCTCAGCTGGAGTACAGATGCCAAAAGCTAGTTGACAGCCAGAAGCCATGTGGTTTTTTGTTTTTGGAACCTATCCCTGGAGAATGGGAAGGAGAGGAGATTTTCCCATGCTGATTTGTCTCTTGTTGCTTCTCTGGAGTTGATCCACTACAGATGAAGTCCAAATTTACAATTGGAACCTAGTGTAGAAATCCATGATTTTTATGGCTTGCAAAGCATAACACAAAAAACCCCCAATCTTTTCTACCTTTTCTATTATGCAGAAGAAGCCAAGAGGAGAAGAGGAAATTAAAGAAAGATTTTTGAAATGATCAATGATTTTTTGGAAGGTTTGTGATTTTGGAGACCTCAGCTTTTAACATCTGAAAATCAGGACTGATCTTTTAATAAAAGTTGCTAAAATTACTCATCACTTGAAAATCTCATTCACATTAACTACCCTACCATCACACAATCAATTTGAATTAGAAGTAAGAGTATGTTGTGTCCCAGGACCATGAAGTCCTTTTCTCTGTCTTTTGCCCAGAATGTAGATTTTTCAAAGACTGACTAGGAACATAAAAATGTTTCTTTTGTACAGAACTCAATGGCACTTACCTGACAGTAGGACAATAACCTGTGGAATCCTTCAAAGATTCCACATCTAACACCATTTACAAGTACATGAAACAATTACTGGACCTGCTCCAGGAGCTCTGCATTTCTTTTGTACTGAGGAGCACAGAATTGGACATTGGTCCAGATGCTACTTCATCAAGGCTGAGGAGAGGGGCAGGATCACTTCGCTTGGCCTGCTGGCAATACTCCCTAATGTACCCCAGGTTGGCCTTCTTAGCCACAAGGACACACTACTGACTCATGGATAGTTTGCTGTGCACCAGAACCCCCAGGTTTTCCAGCCTGTGCTGGTTCATGAGTGTTATTCTTCTCCAGGTGACTTATATTTGCCTTTGTTGAATTTCAAAGATTTTCTTCTTTGCTCATCTCTCCAGCCATCTGAAGGGCTGCTCAGCACTCAGGTATTGACAACTCACAGCTTCGTGTTGTATCTGCCCCTTTATCCAAGTCATTGATGAGTAAGTTAAACAATACTGGGCCTCATATTGAACCTTCGGGGACACCGCTAGTGACAGGCCTCCAACTAGAGCTTATGCCACTGATTATGACCCTCTCGGATGTGTTCGACCAGCTCTCAATCCACCTCATTCTCTACTTATCCAAGTTCAAGTTGTTGTACCCCACGATCCCCAGGTCCTTTCTTGCAAAGCTCCTTTCCCAGACTGCTTTATTGCATGGTTTCATTCTCTACCATGTGCCTACTCAGGACTTCCCTCATGTCTTTGATGAACTTCATGAGTTTTCTATCAGCACATTTCTCCAGCCTCTCTAGATCCATCTGAAGAGCACCTCTGTCCTCCAGCATGTCAACTGTCTTCCCCTAGCTGGTGTAATCTGAAACATACTGAGGGTTTTTGACAGGATCCAGTGTCTAAGCTACTAGGATTTGTAATTTCTTCGTATTTCGACTATATAATTCTGTTGAATGTATTGCAATATTCTTTGTTTTTTACTTGATTTATTGGAATTATTGGACTTGTGAAACTTACATTGAACAATACAGGCATTTATTTCAATGCTTTGAAGAGATTGTAGCAATTCTTAGGTATTCATTGCTTTGACTGCATTTTTATAAGGTTATCCTCCACTTACACACAATGGAAGACTGGTTTAGTGGAATGGTCCCATGCTTGGATTGACAGTTTAAGCAATGTTTTGGTTACAGGACATGAAACATAGATTTGTAGGTTATTACAAATTATCCACACACTCCCTGATACCTCTTAAATGCTCAAGGATCTTCCACACTATTTTTATGCTAGTATGCCACTTCTGCAGGTTATTTCTTCTCTATGAAATTCATTTCAATAGAGAATGAATGAAACACAGTGACATGGCAGAATTCGCTGGTAATCTTTGGGACATAACACATCGTCCATAACAGCAAAAATCTATTTACTGAACAGGAACAAGTCTTTACTTCCATAGGGAGTTGATTTCAGGCATGGAAAAGGCAGATTAGTAAGCATAAAAATTGTGTTTCATTACCTTTCCGAACTTTTTTCATTTGATACAGTGTGTTCTGAGTTGCAACTGATCTGCTGACTTCAGAGTTCATCTGGTATGGTAACATATTACAGCTCTAACTGAATGACTGAGAAACAGATCTAACTAAGACCAAAGAATTATGACGATCCTTTTCAGAGCAAACACTGCCAGGTTTTTCACATGCTAAAAGAAGCTTTTAGTTTGTAGTAACTCCTGTTAGAAACCAAATAGCCTGGTGATGGTCAAAAATTGGTGTTCTTTTTTTAACTTAAAGGGCCTTGGAAGACACTTACGGCAATAGCCAGCATATAATCTCTTGTTCACTTGTATGTTATAGATGTGCTTTTCCCTGCATTGCACAGGTAACATATCCATAGATTTATTTTTACACAGAGAAAAATAAATCTGCTTTTGCTACCACAATGTTTCGTTCCAGTGAAGAACCTTGGGCTGTATCAAAATTTGCACACTGCTGAATTCCTAAAACACTCTACCAAAGTAGTAAGGGTCCAAAGATGCCCTATTTTAAACATCTCTTTTATTGTCTGTGGACTAAGATGCCTAGAAGCATTTACTCTCAGTGAGTTCACAGATAACACCAAGTTGATAGGAGTGTTGATCTTCTAGAGGGTAGAAAGGCTCTACAGGGTCTGGACAGGCTGGTTTAATGGGCCATGGCCAGTTGTATGAGATTCAGTAAGACAAAATACTAGGTCCTGCACTTGGGTCACAACAATCCCATGCAGCACTACAGGCTTGGGGATGAGTGGTTAGAAAGCTGCCCAGTGGGAAAGGATCTGGTGGTGCTGGTTGGCGGCCAATGAATATGAGTCATCAGTGTGTTCAGGTGGCTAATAAAGCCAGTGGCATCCTGGATGGTATCAGAACTAGTGTGGCCAACAGGAGTAAGAAAGTAATCCCCCTGTACTCGTCACTGGTGAGGCTGCACCTCGAATCCTGTGTCCAGTTCTGGGCCCTGCACTACAAGAAAGACATTGACGTGCTGGAGTAAGTTCAGAGAAGGGCGACAGAGTTGGTGAAAATTCTGCATCACAAATCTTATGAGCATTTGAGAATTTTAAATTAATATATATTATTATCTAATGCTCTTATGGCTGAGGGAACTGGAGGAGACCTTAGAGGTCCTAGAGGAGACCTTATCATTCTCTACAACTGCCTGAAAGGGGGCTGTAGTGAGGTGGGGGTCAGTCTCTTCTTCGAAGTAACAAGTGACAGGATGAAAGGGAATGACCTCAAGTTGTACCAGAAGAGGCTTAGGTTGGACATCAGGAATAATTTATTTGCAGAAAGGGTTGCTAAGCATTGAAATAGGCTGCTCAGGGAAGTGGTGGAGTCACCATCCCTGAGGGTATTTAGAAGACATGTAGATGTGGCATTTAGGGACATGACTTAGTGATGGAGTTGGCAGTGCAGCATTAACAGTTGTACTCCTCTATCTTAAAGGTATTTTCCCACGTTAATGATTTTATGCTTCTACATTTTAAATGAGGACAGATATAGCTAGCTCATGTGGTAATGTTACAGTTTTGATATTTAACCCTTTTATATCCCGAGTACATGTAACATATCTTTTGGCCCTGTTCTAGACATTGCAAGGCATCCACCTCTTTCGGCAAAGCTAAAAAATAACTACTTTTTTTCTCTCTTCTATAGTGGGAACATTCATCTTCACTGCTGTTTCAAGAACTGATGCTTCTCACACACATACAACCCTAAAAGCATGTAACTTGTTTAAACCTAATATTTCTCTTTCCTCACACCTCCATGTTTCCAGGTACTACTCAAATTGCCAGTATTAATATCAACAGTCTCATATTGCTACTTTCCTACCTTAAGAGTCACAACAATATTTAAGCTTCACATGAGAAAATGTTTACACATTAAATGTAATCAACAGGAAATGGTGAAAAAGAGATGGATGATCATCAAATCAAAGGCAGGTATTCAACCTGAATACCTACACATCTAATTATTCTCAGCACCTGCAACTGAGGCAAGATACAATAGAATGTTTTTATTACAAATTTTCTGAAATCTGTTATTTTTATGACACAATTTTCTGAAATCATACACAGTTTTTCCACTTACAATGGGACAAAATTTTCAGCTTTAATTTAGATTAAGCTGTTTCTTCTTATTGAATTGCTGATGGAAGAGGAACTAGTTCCTGTGATAGCGTGAAGACTTGGACTAATAATTCCCCTACTCTTGCAAATCAAGTTTTATATAATATTTAACAGAAAACGATAAGGTAGAAACTTTAAGCACAAAGGCTAGGAAAACATGTGAAAATATAGTCCAAAACCTCTGGCACCAGGAAGCTGAAGAAATGATAAAGCTTATTCACTGATGTGATGGAATTGTTACCAAAATGACACAACTGTACAGCTACAAGGTTTTCAAAGAGGTAAAGTGCCTATTGGGTAGAGATTTTAACATTAATATTCATTATCTCCAAATAGTATAGCATCAAAATAATCTTAAAAGTGTGCTTTAGGAATTGAGACCAATTTATTATAATGCCATAAGAAAATTTCTATCCAAGAAAAGAACTAAAGATTATGTTTTTTCTTGAAACACAAATTACTGAGATTTAGGAGAGAATAAGCAAACAACACTGTCTGATGTTTCAGATGAGGCTGTGAGGATGTTGGAGAGGAATCTTCTTCAAATCTATTAACATGCAAGTGGTGAATGCACAGACCAGAAAAAGCAAACAAACAAAGTGAAATCTGAGGACTTGTAAAGCAAGCCACCCCACTGTGGGGAATCCTCCCCACAAAGCCATTACTTGGATGTCTGCTGGTTTTAATCTATATAAATGATTGAGACAGATGGAAAACAGTATGCAAGCTATATTCACTGATTATATCAACTGAGTGAGCAGAAAAAGGAACTGGGTTTCCTCTGAAATCAGGCTGCTATGCAGTAAATAAATGTTAGCATTGACAAACATAATTGAGGACATGCCGTGAAATGGAACAAAGCAACAAAAAGCCAAAGAACTTGGAGCGGACCTCAGGAAGACAGGATTTGTCTCAAAAACCCTTTTTGCAATGGATGTAGAGAACTTTTCTTTTGAAACTTTGTGCATCCTGTCAGTAAGAAACCTGTCTGGAAATCTGGTATATTTCTCTCCATGTCCCTCCCTTTATTTGTCAACAAGACACTATTAAAAACATGAAAAATCATCCTGGTGCTATCTCACATCATTTAAGTGTAATGGGGGGGGGGGGGGGGGGGGGTGTTCTGGGGGGGGG
>VXBA01003096.1:128191-138199 GCA_013399895.1 Serilophus lunatus | reverse complement strand
CGACCCCCGCGAGGGGTGGGGGTGGCGACGGCCCCTCGCCCCCCCAGGCTCCCAGGAGCACGGGGCCAGAGCGGGAACAATGGTGGGCTGCTCCTCCCGCCTCCGCCATTCCCCGGAGGCCAGGATGGCACCATTCCCACCTGCTCCCCCCTCCCTGNGGACCTAAACCGCATGGTTTTTCGGTGGGAAAACATCAGAAAACAAGGCGAGGCGAGGCCCCACTGACCAATGAAAGACGGTTTGGTCTGGAAGAAGGCAACGAGATCCACGCGAGAGCTGGAGGGCTTAAAAGCCAAGGCAACAGATCTCCCTTTGTTCTCCTTCATCTGGTGCTCTGAGGAGGAACACGCAGCTCCTGTCCTCCGCGCTCATAGGCCCCACGGCGTGATAACACCCATTTCTCTCAGCACAACCTTTTGGGGAGGTGGTGGGAAGGGAGAGTTTTTTCACCTCTGTTTGTGTTTTTCAGAGAACTTCAAAAGCTGGGGAGGGATTCCAGAAGACAGAGAGGGAGAGAGAGACAGCTCCTCCACCCCTCTCCCGGTTTTCTCAGCGAGTCATCTAGCCGAGGGAGCAGTTCCTCTTCTGTTTTTGTCCTTTTTCCCTTTTGTGTTTTATTTTTGTTTCTCCTGCATGTCAAGTGTTTCTCTATGTAATTTTGGGGTCCCTTTGGGTTATCCCTTCTCCCCTAATTTAAACCCGTCCAATAAACTGTTCACTTGCTGCTAATTTTGTTCAGTTTTCCGTCACCTTTATTGAACCTGCCCCTAGGCGATAAAAGGTGGTTTAAACCGCCACGGTAAGATATTTGGGACACCAACTGACTCTGCATTACCAAGTCCCATAGCTGTTTCACAGAAACCAACAGTTGATCTCAGCCAAAGCAAACAAGGAAGGGAAAAAAAGATTGTCATTTTATGCAGCCTACTAGAGCTACCAGCCTAAATCATGAGAGAAGTAAAATAGCCTTTCTACAAATATCTCAGTGAAAGACCAGATGTATGTGCCTTCACAAATAAGAGATTATGAAACAAATCTGGAATCATTTGGAAGATTCTGTGTTATTCCCTAAGGGTAGACAAATTTTGAATTCACATGTTCTGAAATAAAACTACTTGACTACTTAAGCAGCCTCATTGACCGTGCAAGACAAGAAAAGCTACTCCCTTCTTGTGAACACAGTCTTTTTCACTAAACCTGCCCATAAGGATTCATAAAACTAGAGGCAGAACCTTAACTAACTTAAGATCCCATTACAGCTCTCATCACTGGACAAGGTGTGAGTCAGGAAGAAGAAACGGACATCCTTCCTTCATGGACGTGCCCCTTGAGTGGTCTTGGGAAGGCTGAATCCAGAAGACTTGTCTGGGAAGTTAGATAGACTTAAAGGCTAGAGTGAAGAGTCAAGATTTCTACAGGCATGACCACAGCCTCACAGAGATAATTGGGATTCATGAGACTGTGGGTAATCTCATGAAATGGACCGACACAATGTATATAATAAATTTTCCTTCGCTATTTTACCTGCCATTACTTCTGTCTTGTAGCAAGACTGAGTGAGAAAGGTACATCTTCTTTCCTCTCAAATCTGTATCTTTGCTTTTAAGCCTGTTGAGGTAAACCCAGAATTATGCCTGAAATGATAGGAGGTTCTGCTCAAGCTGCTAGAAACTATTGCCACGCTGTGCTGTGTATTCCCTTTTACCCATCACTCACTTTCAAATGCCAGCACAAGAGTTTGTGTCACCACTTACTGCCTCAGATCTTCTGTAAAACCTTTTCCCAAGACCGTCTTCCTGCCCCAAAATCTCTCCTAAATCAGATTCGTGGCATGACCATTCAAACATTTGCACTAGCACAGAGCAGAAGATGGACAGGGCTGGAGCTCAGAGTGCTGGGAGAGGGCAGGCAACTGTGTCAGTCACTTAACTAGTATTGCTGAAGAAATGTCACTTCCTTAATAGATGCCCAAAGCCTCCTTGGGGAACAGTCAGGTCATTCTCTTAGATTGCTTATAACGACAAAAGTGAAAGGCCTGAAAGCAGTCATGGCCAACAAAAAAGCTCCTTTACTGAGAAGAACATTTGGGTCATTAACTGTTCTTGCAAAACTTTTCTATGCTTTTACAACTTCAGTAACTGTTGCTATAGATGCCCATTATTGGCTAAAAACATTATGTGGGAAAGACACTGCGGTTTGCCAATGCCTCTGCACCCTTTGGCAGTAGGAGTAAGAGGAGCATGGATCCCTGGGGCAGGTTAGGAGAGAAGGAGCCTTTGTCCACAATATGGTCTCGATATAAATTCTTACAAACCTAAACTGGAATATATAATTCAAGGGATGTAAAGCCTATCTCAGAAGGGAGGTGAGGGACAAGGCAATTTCAGGGTGCCCTTCTCTTTCCTTTTGTACCAGACTACTGTACAGGACAGCAGAACCATGGAAAAAGATAAAGTTGAGGACAGGCAGGGTTGTAGGACTAGCAGACCTCATGCCACCCTGTGCAGAGCAGCACAGATGAGCAATCCGGGGAGGGGTGATGGAAGGTAGAGGAAATTAAAGGAAAACAAATGCAGAACAGATGTCAGAAAGCACATTTTCCTTTGGAGAATAATAAAGGCATGTGGTGGCCTTCCAGACAAGGTTACTAGGGCAGGAATAACAAGGTTATTTCATAAACAATTAGCTGCTCTTCAGGGTGAAAGTGAAATGCTAGCAGTGACCAAGTTGGACAGCTGACACAGGAACAAAGAATATATTCTTTCCCTTCTTTTGCACAAGGGGCATTCTTCTTTTAGCACTCTTGTTTTCACAGTTACTCCTTCCTTGCAAGAATTCCCAGATAAACATCAATGCCTCTCTCCATTAAGGCCATCAGGAAGAAGCTGCTTAGTGTCTGCTTTAGAAGTAGCAGAGGGAGTGTAGTGTGTGTGCGCGTGTGTGTATATGTGCATGACCTGGAATATATGTGTGTGATGTGAACCCTTATCTGTTAGGAACAGAAGACCACCAACATATTTGACCCACAGGCAGTCAATAATCACTTTCCACTTGCTAAAAACTTCAAGTTCTTTCTGATCCTGGATTATGAGTGAAAGGGCATTAAATGGTGACTTAATGGAGACAGACTCTCAGTTTGAAATGAGGCTTTATGTGCATTGCTGGCAAACTTGTTTTATTAAAACTCCTTCAGAAAACACTTGAGTTTATGTACCTAGAATTCTGTCTAGCACCTTGTTGTGTCATTCACCAGCTGACCTACAACTTTTTTTTCTTGTTTTGTTCATTTACTTGTATTACTAGCTAAACAACATTTTCACTGATGACATGAAAGTATTTCAGATGTGAAGGAGTGTGAAATTACAAAGAATACAGAAAGAAGTTACTGAAGTGCTTCCTTTTTAACCTAAGGATATAATCAGTGTATTCTTAAATGCTTGCTATTACTATTGCAGCTAAGAATGGTTAGGAGAACTAGACTCTTCTGAAAAAATTGCAGCTAAAATAGAAGTTTTCATGGTGCTAAGCTTACAAGCATCCAGCAAGCTTCAATAAAATCTAAACATCTCTGTTTTCACTGTGGATCATCTCGTACTCTTTATCAACCTCTTCTGGATGTCAATTAGAGCACTTTTTATCCTCCAGAGGCAGGTTAAAGAGCCCTGTTTAGAAATTCATGCATGTATGTATATCCAGCAGGTGAAAGAATAGAGAAAGAGATTCATTTTTCTTCCAAAACTTTTGTTCGGCTAACTCAAGAAAATAATCTGCATTGACATGGAATGGAAAGATCTTCATATCAATCTTATTATCCAGAAAGGATTTGATCTAAGGGAGAATCAATTGCCAAATAGTAGAATGAAAGAAAGCTACTAACCCTGAGACTCATCAGTTCTTGGACTCAGATCAGATGCAGAAGAAAACAACATAACAGCACCATAATCCACTGAGACAGGAAAGCAGAGTTCATTCAAATTCTATCGATTTGGTAGGCTTGGTTTAGCTTTTTTGCACCATTTTTGAAAGCTACCTTCTTGAATGACCCACTCCCTTTTGGGCACAAGCAAATAAGGGGTGCGGGAACACAGGAGGAAAAAACTCAACAAAGAAAGAAAAAAAGTAAAATCTTCAAATTTACACACATCTATCCCCGAGTGTTGTTATATGCAACTCATTTTATCCAGAATAACAGGAAAATATTTGAAGTGAAGAGGATTTACAAGGAAATAAAAGGACAAGACTACATTAAGGAGGAGTCCACTAGTTTTTATGAATGCTCACTCTTCTAGAATTGCTTTCAGACTTTTTGGGACACTCACTGAAAATCAGCACAGCTTCTACTTCTTCTATCCATTTGACAGCCAATATGGATTAGTGAGATGAAGACTGGAAATGTAAATCTTATACCTTTATACAATTGCAACCTGAGCTTTTCAGAAGCTCACCTCTGTGAAAGTGGTCTTCCTTTCAAATTATTGCAACAGTGAATTCTCACCACCTTTACAAAATTCTATATCTAAGGCCTCTTCAGCTGCAGCATCTGGTGTAGTGCTTACTATCAGAGACTAGATCAGTTAGTTAAAAGTCTTTTTGAACTCAGTTTTTTAGACCAGAAAGTAAAAAATCGCAAAGTGTGTTCTTGTAAACTTCTCTTGACTAGGAATCAAAACTCTGGAAATTGCCCAGCACCAGATGTGCTTTCATGCACCTTTCGAATGTCTTACTTTGACAAGGAGCTTCTGTTTTATCTGATGTAAGTATATGCTGACACTGTTTTGGGAAAGTGTAGTCAACTAATGAGTTTTGATAATTATAACATGACAGCTACCTAGAAGCAACATGGACACACAAGGAAAAATCTGTCTCACTCCAAGGAAAGTCCAGTATAGTTCAAACTGAAGACTATAACCTTTGTTTAGTGAACTGAACTATGATTACAAATTATCTTTGCAGCAATCCGGGCAAAAATATGTATGATTAAAACTTGATTCTTTTGCTAATATTTATAAGTGGTTGCAATGTGAAACTCTTAGAACTGTTTGTTGGGGTTTTTTTGGGGGGTGGGGGGTGGAGATTTGAGGGTTTTTTTTCATTTCAGAACTTTTTATCCTACCTCTTTAAACAGTGAATTCTGATGATTCTTTACCAGTGTCTTATCTGCCAGGCCCATGTACAGCAAACATATTCTTCCTAATGACAGTTTTCATTTTACAGTTCTCTGTGCCACTTTCTAGCAAGAAGTCTTTTCTTCTAAATAACCATTGAGACATAAAAAAAATTATTAGGATGCATATGTAAGACAGGATGTGTTAGAAATTGTTCATACTAACAAGAAATCTTACATGAAAGAAATCGTGTTCTTCTTGCCAAGAAAAACTGGTTTATGTATGGGAATTGGATTTGCAAATTTTATTTGAACAGTTTCATCAAGATAGAAACTTTGATTGACTTAAAAATGCGATTTGAATCTGCTTAGTTGAGGCTGATGCTTTGTTACAAGACCTGTATCTAGAATAACCAGGTTTTATCTTATTGTTAATTTCTGTCAGTAAAAATAACTGGATGGAATGGATTTGATATCTTCAGCATGTCTGAACGCACTTGAAACAGCTCTGAGAAAGGTTCAGTTTCTAATTTTTTTCCTAAAGACTTCATTAAACTCTTCGTGCAAAAAAAATCCTGGTTTTCTTTCTTCTCAGTTCAGAGAAATATTAAATCATAAAAGCATATAACCCATTTCTGAGATAAGAAAGCCAAGAACTTGCTATTACCTTGTCATTAGAACAATGAGTCACAGAAATTTAAAAAAAAAAAGGAAAAGAACTAAATCCTGTCAATTACGTGCTTGTACATTCATCATCAATCTCTCTTAAATATCAAAAGAATTAAAGCAAAAAGCTTATTATTAGAGACAAGCATAAATTATTTCCACTTTTTGGATGTTGAGTAATGCTAGCCATGATTCAAAATGAAAAACAAAGATCTTCATTCATGTAGTATCATGTAAAGTTATCTCCCATACAAAGCTTTAGAGCAGTTATGAAGCAAAACTATTCTGAGCAAAACTATTGTATTGTATTTGAAAGTGGAGTAATTTTTTGTGTTTCTAAGTAATGTTATGAGCATGGTGCTATTCAGCAAGTTATTTT
Source organism: Serilophus lunatus (assembly GCA_013399895.1). Classification (NCBI taxonomy): domain Eukaryota; kingdom Metazoa; phylum Chordata; class Aves; order Passeriformes; family Eurylaimidae; genus Serilophus; species Serilophus lunatus. Next base: position 132,050 of record VXBA01003096.1, on the reverse strand, counting down.
ACTATTTTTCTTTTTGTCCACAAGGGATTGAGATTAAAAAAAAATAAAAATTAAAAACATATGCTATTTTTCAGGAATATCACACTGTAATTTCACATATGATTTCCATACAATTTCATTTATCTCCAAGGACACTTTTAACTCTGTGCAATATCAGTCTTGGCTGCATCAATGTTTGAGTTGCAGTTTCTTTAATCCCTCTTAACTCCCTTCATTTACATTCTCATTGCATAGAAAAATACTCTTTAAACTTTGAGACCACAGAAATCTGCAGATTTAAAGATCTCCCTGAGACATTGTTTCTGAGATGAATACAAACTCACCTGTAGCCAGAGACCTTGGGCACTAATCAGCTCTCTGATTTGAACATATAATCAAACACCTACACTATGCAATATGAAATTGCTATCAAATGAGCAAAATCAATAACAATCAATGTGTTTCAGTAAAATGATGCTGAGTGAATTTACAATTTCTTAAAGTTTGAGACTTCATAAAATGTTGAAATATACTTCACACTGATTTAAAGTAGCTTTCTCATTTTAAAGCTACAAGTTCTTAATAACTAATTTCTGTCATACATGCAGAAATGCCACTGAAATCTGCTTTCTTGAAATGTTTTTGCAGTCATATTTCTGATAACTAAAAAGCTTTTTCAAAAAAAATCTTGTTTTCAAATGAGAATTAAAGTTTATAAGGCTTAGAAAACTGCCTCTTTTTCTTACCTTGTTCATTCACTCCTGCTGTAACTCTGAATACAGCTTTTATTTGTCTGAAAATAGACAAGAAATGAAGTCTTTTTATGTACTGCTATGATAATGTAGCTCAAACTGAATCTAGTCACTTAGCAACAGTTTATACAGCATTCTGTAAAGTGAGAAATGTTAAAGCTTTATCTTTCATTTTTGACTGCTTCAGTATAGCCTGAAAAAAGAGATGCATTTCACACATTAGTTTCTAATCTTTCTCATCTTCTCACTCTCAGGCAGTAGCCATGAGTGGATGGGAATGGACTATTTTTAATTTCTCTTCCCAATGCAGTGGGTACCAGGCCTGTCCCCAAGCTGTACAATGAGGACAGCGGGACCTGCATGGTATCAGGGAATAGGTGAGGATGTGCAGGGATCCCAGAATCCATCACAAGGCCCACACCTCAGCTGAAGAAGCTGGCTCCTCTGTAAGGGAATCCAGACAAGTGGGCATCAGGCATTTATCTCCCTTCATTGGCCATGACAATACATCAAACTATTGCATAACAGACCTCAAGATACAAAGTAGCACCTTCAACCAAAGTAAATTCTCTTAGCATTGGCAGATTACCAGCCAGACTGAGCAATTATAGCTTGCATTGGTGAAGAATCTGGACTTACTCTGCCATTTACAACCTGAATTAAGAAAATGGACAACAGCAGACAATCCACAACAATCACAAAAACATCATCACTTTTATTCATTCAAAGTTGGAATAATTTTTGCTCTCTGACACACAAAATGTTCACTATGGAGAGTAATGGCTTTTATTCAAAACCTAAATATAGACCTCTGGGAAAATAATCTCTTTTTTTGTGAATCCAGGATCAAGTATGGAAGTTTTTCATGAGAATGCAAGTGTCTCAAATTAACTTTTTCTTGCAAAACTTCCAATCTGAAGTGCTTTTCATGGTCACACTTTACAACAGCATATTCTTCTGACAAGATGAAAGAAAGTTTAGAAACCAAGGCCATAAAGTTAAATTAAATCTTATTTTAGTGTCAGTGTTTAACCTTATTTTTTTTGGAACCTATAGTAATAAATTTGTTTGCATATAAAATTTCCATGTTGTAGAGTCCTTGTATTTTACCTTGGAAGAGTTTTCTTCACTTTCTCCACTGTGTCTTGTTTTTAAAGAAAACAGAAGAAAGGTAGGTCCTCCAAGTGCCTGAACCCAGGCAATATCATCCTGGTTTAGGATCCAATCCAGAATCAGTAAAGTGAAATAAATCTGATCATGAGATGCTAAGCCATTTTATTTCAGAAAGTTCTCTGTATCTGGAAGAGATTTAAGGGAACATGTCAGCCAAAATATGATTGGGATAGCAACTACTTTCACATATGAACTTGCTTCAATATCCCTGAAATGAAACCACTCTTTCTTATGACAGTAAGACCCCAAACACATTGAAGCTTCCTATGACTTAAACACAAAGTCTACAACTTTACAACAAAATTACATTAGTCACCATAAAAAGATTAATAAAATGGTTTTCATATGAACAGATGTAGTAAATGTAACTAAATATCTTCCTTTGAGTTGATCATACAAAATGTACCCTTTTGCATCTGGAGTAAACAACTTAACCATTTTTCATCCTCCGTGTGACATGGTTAGAAAAATTAAGCAAGAAATTTTTCAGAAACATAATGCGTAAAATTAAATTTGAGTTGCCTTTTAACATCCTTGAAAAATCTAAAATTAAATTTCAGTTGCCTTTTTACAGCCTTGAAAAATCTAAAATTAAATTTTCATAATATACTTTAGATCTCATAACCCCTCAGTTCTGATTTCTCAGGTTTGGGGATACACCAGATAATCTCAAAGGTCAAAAACTTAATAACACTATCATGCCAATATTACCTTTTCCTGGATGGAAATCCTTAAAAAATATCTATGGCTTTTATCTTTTGAGGAATGAATCGGTAGAAAACAGCTATTTGCCTTTCATCCTAACACATGAAATAGAGGACCTCACATCAAACCAGCCAGTGGAAGATTTGAAACAGGACGCTATGGGTGCCAAAAGTTTGCATGGATCCAAAAAGTAGTTAAACTGATTCAAGAACAAAGATCTATTCAACAATATTAAATATGATGTCAGGCTCAGAAAGTTCCTGAGCCTCAAAGACTGGGAAAGTACCATGGGAAAATAATAATATACATAGCCCCAGTTCCTATATTGTTTATTAGGTATCTGGTTTTGTCACAGTCCGAGCTGAGGCACTTGGGCATATGGTATAAATCATACAAGTAAAGTACTGCTCCCCACAAAAAAAGATATTTAAAACCTATCTCTTACCTAGCACTACAGCTACCCCAGCAATACCCTTTCTCCGTAGCCTAGTGATCCAAGAACACTGTGACAGCTATGAAACCTCAAACCATGTAGAGTTCAGTTTGTAAGCCAGCAAGACACATTTTTTAAATTAACCCTCTACTTTAAGACATAATAAGTGATATATCAGTACATCTTTGTAAGGTAAGGACAAAGTTCTTGCATCACACTATTTGGGCTGACTCTATTTATCACCTCCTTCATTGTCTGGAAATTAGTGTATGCCTGAAACAACTTTTTCTGAATTTTATTTAATGAACTGAGATTCAAAAGGTAGGAACCCACTCATACTTGATTTCTTTCATAGTCAGGAGAGAGAGCCACTTCCAAAAGGTGATCCACCTCTTCTCACTTTTCCACAGTGACTTGTCACTCACTCTAAGTGCACTTGAATCTCTCTGTCCTCCTCACTCTTACCTCACGGACTCTAATACTACCTCAGTGGCTCTGAGTGGATTGCTATATCCTTGCAATATGTTCCTCAGTCCCATCTGTAAATATTCTATTTTTTTTCCCCCCCTTACTTCTTGAGGATATTAGGGCCATGCATGAAAAAACCTGTGGTGGTTTAATCCACCTTTTAGCATTCAGGGGGCAGGTTCAATAAAGGTGACAGAAAGCTGAATACAGTTGTAGCAGGTGAACAATTTATTACAGGGGATTTGAACTAGAGAAGTAGGGGTAATCCACAGGAGACCTTAGAATTACATTGAGGGGCACCCAACACACAAGGAAAAAACCACACAAAAAGGGGAAAAAAACAAAAAAA
>VXBA01003096.1:93903-127451 GCA_013399895.1 Serilophus lunatus | reverse complement strand
GAAAGTTGAATTTTAACTCAGGTAAGTGATGTTACTTACATTATTCCCCCTCCCAAAATCCAAGAACCCCCCCAAGCCCCATGCCCCCTTTGACCCCCCACGATCCTAGCCCCCTCAAACCAGTACAAACCTAAACTCTGCCGTCCTTTTTAGTTCCTCACCATTTGCCTGTGACTTTCAGTTTTGATGGCTTTTTTATATTTTTCACATGGTATTACTGTGCCCTACTAACCACTTAACTGGGCCAAGATGGTCTTTCCACCTCTGATGTCTGTTAGTCTGATAGCACAACCAAAGCTCTTACAGAAAGCAGTAATTACACAGAATTACACAGATCTCTTGCCACTACCATTATACTCAATAACCAGCAATAAAACTGTCAGCTTTGCATTAGTATCAACCCCTCTCACTACTCAAGTATCCCCCATCCTTATTGGTCTAAACTTGCCAGGGCCTGGCCTATGCTCCCAGAGGTATGTAGTTTCAGAGAAGAAAAAATACTCTTCCCTTCCAATGCATGTAAACAGATATCCTAATCTTTCTTTTACTCTTCATGCACCTGCCACTCTTATCCTACCCCTGCACACTCACACAATGACTATATATTCCTTCCAGCTCTGATGGCTCTGCTTCCTTCTCTGGCAGGCTTTCTTTCTATGTTCAGGTTTTGTCAGAGCAACGTGTAGCTTTTGCCACCTTTGCCTGACTTTCTGCACAGCCAGATGGACTTTGTTGAGCTTGGAGATAATTCTTGGAAATCAAACAGCTCTCCTGGACACACATTTTCTCTGGGTCTGAAGCCCATGAGATTCTTCTAATCAGGTGCCCTCAGCTGGCCAATATCTGTTGTCCTGAAGTCCACGGTTTTGCTATGCTAGAGATCTAAAGAGCACCTCACATGCAACTAAAGAATTACCTTTTACTTAACTTCAGTTAAAAGTGTCTAGGTTGTGGTCTCCAAGACTGCTTTGCACTGTAAAACAAAGTGTTCAAAAGCATGCTCCCAATCTAGGCTAAAAGAAGGATACAAGACACAACTTGAAGGCAGGAATGAATCTGAATTGTTATCATTCTGGTCAGAGAGGTCAGTGAGAGATACAATCTTTTTTCCTTCAAGTGCATCTATTTCTTTTTTTCTATGACTCTTTAATGTAAAAATAAATAAAAAACCAAACAAACAAACAAACAAGGCACCAAAAACATAAACAGCCCAGGAAGAAGGCTCAATTTTCTCTTTTCCCATGCCCAGTAAACTGCAGCTTTATACACTTTCTATATTACATTAATTGTATACAAGGTCCAGAAGAACATTTCTGTCTCCTTCATCCCTGTTTCAGGCAGGCAGACCAAATTTAAGACAGAAGCGTCTCTGCATTATTTTCTGCTAGCTGGCAAAGGTATATGTAGCTCCATGCTTTTTGTAAATCATATTCTTGGAAGGTTGTTCACTGCACATGACACAAGAATATGAGTTCCACTTGTGACATCAAAGCCCAGTACTTAAATATTGAAGTCCAAGCAAGAGTCACTGGTCTCTCCTCCCCCTGTTGGATGGAGATTGTTTGCCCATCTCCAACAGACCTCAAGATCTAAGAGGTCTTGCTAGCTTACTATCTGTTTGATAGTACTAACCTTACTCAGAACTTGATTGATGAGATAATATCCACATGTGGTAGCAACAGAATAGAATCTCAAGATGAAACAGTGTCTCAGCACTATGATTTAAATGTTTTATATGAAAATCAATATTAACAACTCACTTTTAGCCAAAGAATTATTCAGCCATGAAATAGTAGCAGACTGACCAGGACTAAAGTGCATCTAATTGCCACAAGCCAACCCAAAAAGCTTTGTGCATGGCCTTGTCTCTATCTGAATAGCACTGAACCCAGTTAAAACTCAGTTCAAAACCATCAGCAGGTGGTGAAACGATGATGATTCTGGTTACCCATAAAGATAATTCATGCAGTTTTGTCTCAGTGTAATTTATATCCCATTGTGTATGTTTCACAGGATGGCACGAACTGGGAACACTTGTAATATTTATTGATACCATATGTTAATGCATAAATGAATGGCCAAACAAAGACTAATGAGATTCATAAAATATAAACAAGTATGGGTCAAGGAGGATTTTCGGCATCTTTCACAAAGTGTTCCTCATACTTAAGGAAAGACTGAGTTTGTCCCTTGGAAAAAAAATCTACCATCTGCTGAGACATCAGCCATGTTGTATCAAAAAATTTTCCCATAAATCACCCCGTTATAGGAACTGCGATAATCTGTAGAAGATAGGCAAGAAGATGCCAAAAAATAACCAAGATATTGGCCAAGCTCTATCACGGGGATTTCTCCAACCAAATGTGGTCAGAAACGACTTTAAGCATTTTTTTAGATTAAACAAGAAGTGTACTCATCTTCCTCAAAGAGGTCTCAAGGCAGTAAGCAATATTTAGTTCTCATTTAACATGCAGTGCAGTTTCTAAGCTCCTTGATAGTAGTCATAATAGAAATAAAAAAAGGAGGTTTTTAAAATACTGAGCCATTCAAAATACAAATGCTGCAAAATGTCAGACAGTGTCTATTTCCATTCAATATCAAAATTCACCAGTTTAAAGACAGTTCAGCACTTGGAATTCAAAAGGTGAATCTTTTACCACATATAAATTATGGAATAGAATTTCAATATATATGTTCTTCTTGCCGACATAGATGCTGATTACGAAACAAGAGAGGAGGTATAACCGCAGTTCCACGAAGCACTCCTAACGGATTTCTTTATAGAAATCCAGACTTTTAACCATCACTAATTCAAACTTCAAGATCTGAAAAATCTATTGCAAATTCCTATGCAATGAATGATACTTTTATTGTCTTATTGTATCACCCACTCTCTATCTTATGTTCTTATTTTTTAAACTCAGCAATGATATCTGCATCCCACTGAGAGAAGTGTTCTTTAGAATAGCGTACCTTAATTTGGATTTTGGGGCTCATCCTGCACAAGCCATAGAAAGTGTGTTTAGCAATAGAGTCTACATCCAGCTCAACTATGTCTGAGTACTTGTTCTTTACACAGAGAACCAGTTTTTTCTCTTCTGGTATAGAACCAGGGAAGAACATAAAGTTGAGAGATGTGTTTCTATATGGCAGCTGCTGCGTAACTTCCAAACACTTGCTGCAGAAAATGTCAGGAAGATCCAGAAGATGCTAAGCTAAGAAAAATTAAAGCTATGTTAAGATAAAATTCCATCATTAAAATTTTCTGTGACATGAAATCCCTTGAGATGACAGCATAAAGTTTTAAAAAGGCAAGGCTCCTACTAGATCAGATGAAAATCTTAACACACTCATCATATAGTGCTGGAGCTTGTAACACTTTTCATGAGAACTGCACAATATTGAGCCAAAATTTCTTCGGTATTTGTCCCAAAGTTTCAAAAGTGACTAGTGATATGAGAAACCCTAGTTTCAGAACTCTCATTCTGAGAGCATATCACGTTACATACCACCAGAAACCAATATATTTTTTTACTCTAGGAACATTTCAAAAACTATAGTGTTGGTAGTGTTGGTTTTAGTCTGATCAATTTTCTGAGTGTAACACCACCTCTGCATACAATAAAAATTCTGCTTACAGTCCTTATGCAGTCAACTACTCACAGTCAAATTCATGTCTTCTGTATTCTAGTTAACATAAAAATCAGTAAATTGGAAAAAAAATCAGGGAATTGATTTCTTCTGTGCTGTACCGCTCAACATGCATCTTTTTTATCTAAGGAAAGATTCACTATATCTGTGGCAGGATAGTGAGACACTAATATTTCTATTTAGTCCACTCCTGTAAAAAAAAAAAAAAAAAAAAAAAAAAAAAAAAAAAAACAGAGGGGANAAAAAAAAAGATAAAAGAATCAGTGGTAGGATTTATTTGCTGTGAGTATTATGGTTATGATAATATGCAGCCAAAGCAAGAGGTCGATGAAACATAATAAACATTTTGTAACTATACACGCAGGCTTTATTATATTAATCACAGATACAGGCATCATTTTTGGAACAAATAATTTGATGAGCTGTCCAGCATTTTATCCCTGACTCCAATCTAAAATTATGATAATGGCAAGTAATCCAAACTCTTCAATAGAAAAAACAAACTTACAGATAGAGCTCTGGAAAACTCCTAGAGTAAATTAAAGATTAAACAAGGATGTTGTAATTGCTTTAGCCTCTGTTGGATGAAAATTATTTCCATTTCATGTAATAAATTCATAATACTGAAAAAGTTTGCTGTGAGCTGGAACATGCCACTCAGTACAAACAAGATGTCAAGAAGGCATTGTAATTCAAAGCTTAGTTTTTCCATTCCCAGGATTTTTAAACTGTGTATATCAAAATACAAAAGAAGCTGCCTTTTCTTCAGAATGGATGTGGAATCTGTACAAAAGGAATGAGTAAGTGGTCAGGTTCTTTATCCAGTAGATTGCATGCCTTTCGCACATTCTCTAAAGCAGAAAGTTGTGGTGTAAAGAAAAAAGTTACTCCAGTGGTTACAACAGCGATTTGTAATGCTGTGGAGCAGAACTTGATGCTTGTTTTACCTCACATTTCCTTGGTCACATCACATAGCACTTAGGGACAGACTGAAAAGACACTTGGGTGTAATGGCTCTTAACAATACTATGCCTGACTTTCAAGTACCCAACTGCAAGATGTCAATAATGCTGAGTTAGCAGTCAGGAGCTAGATGTATCCTTTCTGAAAGACTGCTTCCACCCATAGTAGACCAGTACATCGTCTCAGACCAGTTGGATGCAACTCCACTGATAAGGAGAAACTTTAGATAAGCTTTTTCAGAAGCATTCCAGAGAAGAAAGCTTAATACCACACAGTACAGCATAAATGTGACAAATACACATATGATCTTGACCACTGTACCAATCATGTAACTTCTTACACAGAAGTTAGGGCAATAAGGCAAGTTTCAGACAAATCTGCTCCTACTCAAAAGATCTTGTTACATGAACATTGTGGTGGTGATAACTTGATGGTTCAATTTGATGATCTTAAAGGTCTTTTCCAACCATAGCAATTCTATGAAATAGGAAACGTTATGAAATATAGGCAAGGGTGTGTGTCGCTGGTTGACTTTTTGCTTCAAAATAAACTTGATTGGCATGGTATTTATGTAAGAGTCTTACAGGATCAGTTGGCAAAGACATGTCACATAGTTGTCGGAGGATAGGGTTCCAAACTGTATTACACGAGTTTAGATTTCCACAAGATGCACATGGAAAATGTGTAAGATGTGTAAGAGTGGCACTCACCACAGCTGCCATTTTAACAGAGCTTACATAACTGGCATACAAAGGAGAGCCTTAGAAATTTATTTTCTCTCCTAGGCTGATCTCTTTTCAGTCTAACTTTGAGGCATACAAAACATTGGATTTAAACTCCTAAATCCATATACATGTGTCTATATATACATACACACTGTAGCTCATGTGTTCAGCTACTGGAGTGAACAGAAATCACTTCTCTCCTTCAATACCATATAGAGAGTAACTTCTACTATATAACTAGCTCAACAGATGCTCCAGGATCGGCTGGATTCATTCTACATATGCACTTTTTAATTGATATGTATATATATACAAATAAAGCCTGTTTAACAATTGCATGTGTTCAAAGACACAGAAAATAACAATCTTTTGAGCCTAGGCAAATTTTGAAAAGATCATAATGCATGTCATAATGTCAATATGTCAAATGTCAACATGCTGATTTCAGATATGGATTTGCAGCCCTAGGGTTTCTGAAAATACAACAAAAAGTCAAGTTTTAGCCCTAGCATATATAAGTATGGTACAGACTAGATGAGATTAATTAACTACCAGATGCAAAGATTAAGGTGCAGCTTTGATACAGGCTCAGATGTCAGCAGCAGGGTACGTTAGGAAGTTGCACACATTAAGGTCATAGCTTACATCTGGGTAACAGACTCTACAATAAAGAGGAAGCTCCTCCTTGCATCTGTCCCAGTTTAAAAGAGATGAAAATGGAGGTTTATTAGCATACAAAAGAGTCTTCAAACAAAATGCTGAAATCTTCACCTCTGAATTGCAACATTTCCTGTTCAAATTGTGCTTGCTGGATAATGTAGCCAAGTCCTGCACATTAGTCACTTTACATTATGAATCATTTTACAAAAGCCATGACCCTGATCCAGTTTGTCATAGGTAGTGCACATTTGGCCATGTCTCAATTTACAACAGATTATTTTGTCCAACAATTATGATTTTAAAAAAAGAAGTAAAAAATGTTGATTTATATACTGCTTCATTCAACATTAATTGCAACCACAGTGAAATACACCATGAACTAATTCAAACACAGCTGCCCTTCTAGTTATCCTGCTTTAGACCACTACAAAACCTAATAGTTGTTCTGTGCTTTCACACTGCCTATAGGTACAAGTTGGACAGCAAGAATGGATTTTCCTAACATCTCAAAGAAGGGCATTTCTTCCCACAGGTCTTTCCCAAAGTCAGTGAAAATGGGGAAGAGAGTATACGTGTGAAGAACAATGTAGTGAAAAGTTAGCAAGACAAGAAAATGAAACAGAGCTAAATTCATTTTTGTACCATCCCTCTTCCTGTCACGTGGCTGTGTGTTTCTATGCAGGCATGTCCATGAAGGAAGGGAAGAAAAATTGATCAAACAGGTTCCCTTCTAAGACCAGTTCTTCCAGAAGTAAAAGGCTGGAAAACTGCCCAAGACACAACAAATTCTAGCCAACACCATTGAACATGCTGTTCACACTACACATTAAAATCCACTTCCCAGAATCTACAGATACATGGTAATGGATATCTTCAAGAAACTAGAAAAACACATTAATGATGCCAAAGGCTTTGAGGTTATACCTGTATTTGCACACTGAGCAGGAACCCCTCTCTGATGCTGAGGTCAGCCAGTCAGACTCCACCAAATCCTCTTAACATCTAAAACAGGATTGCCATATCCAAAATAGGGATGAGAATGGTTCCTTGTCTGTGCTAAATCTAAGACACACCTGAGAACTATCTGACAGTGCGAACTGACCCTGTGTGAAATGAACTGGAACAATAAGTTACCAGTAGAGGCAGTTGTGTCCCAGAAGCCACAGACACATTCTGACAATTCAGAACTTTGAAAAAAGCATCACAGAAGATACCACATCAGATATATCCAAGATTGACTGGTTTGCCAGGTTGGATCCTTTCTACTTTGCTGGAATATGATTTTCTGAAACACCGAAGTATACTAAGTACTATTAATGTTGCTCTTCTACAAAATGTGGTATCAAAAGCCCTACAAAGCTGCTCATGCTTACCAGCAGACAAGCCCCCCTTGCAGATAAACTCTTTATTCCTCTACCTCAGTTTCCTTCTTCTGGGTCAAGTAATTCCAAAGAAGACATGTGCCCAGTTCCACTTCTTGTTCTCCCCAGGACAGGGCAGCTCCAAGTCTAACTCACACACAGAGATGCACATTGCACAGAACAATAAAAATAGATGTGACACAATGAGATGAAACTCTCAGCAAGAACAATTCCTAAACTTGAGACGCTGTCAGGCAACAAGACCTATGAGGCTGTGGTGCTGAGGCAAAAAGGCTCTACAGCCATCCCAGAGAAGAGTCAAACTTAATGGCTTGTTACAAGTAGCTACTGCTAAAACCACGAAGAAGAATTCATGAGAAGCCTGGCTTCATGAAGATCATAAAGATGCAGGGCAGGAGTCCTGTTCAAAGCGAATGGTTAGAGACCACAGCTGCTGATGCAGTCTGGAACAACATCACAAAAGATGACTGCCCAAAAATGTCTGAGAGTCAAGATGTACAGGTGCATGCTGTGCATGTGAAAAGAGACACGTGAGGGCCACTGTGCTGATGAGTATGGACATTTGAGACCCTGGGACTGGCAGCTGAGCTCAGTGATGTGCTCCTTGGGCAAAGAGGCGCAATAACTTCAAGACATGAGGAAGGCCTGCAACACAGAAGACTGATGAGGTGAACTACGCAACAACACAGACACGAGTTGGAACTGCTCTGCCTGGCAAAGGCTTATATGGTGCTGAAAAGGAACCCTCTCCCCTTATCTGACCAAGATTCCTGTCCCACTATGGCTCTCTTCTCTACATTAACTTCAAATTCCCTCTCTGCAATTCTGAACCTTTTCCCCTTCTCCTAGCCCCTAGTCCCATAACTTAGCTTTCAGAAGACAAAGGTTCCAAATCCACCCTCAACAAAAACGAATACATGTCTCGATGAAATGTTCCTACAGTTGCTATTTTCTGCTTTGGCAGCTGCAACAAACGCAGATTAATACCAAAATTTAGACCAGAATGACAAAAAGTAATGGACGGTGCAAATTGGACACCCCTTTCCCTCAGAAACATGATGGTTCTGTGCTCACCAGCTCATTCCAGAATCTGGTGCTGTGGTTGCCAAGGTTTGTGATACCTAAGATACTAAGAGAGAAAACTACCATTGCTTTTGACAAAAATCATCCTCATATTCCTCCTTGTTACTGCACTAACTCACCTCAAACGGTCTTCCAATTCCAAGGGCTGTCTGCATGTCACCTGCAAAATCAAAGGGGACAGGCTTGAACTCCTTGCTGTGTAATACTTGGCTATTAGTCACTGACCCTGCTGAATACCATCTCAATTCTTCACATCATCTCATTGGCATATGGATTTAACTCTCTGAGACTGACTGCAGGACCAGGGACACTCGAAGAAAAAAAAAACTCAAACCAAAAAAAATCACCAAAGAAGAAAAAAAAACACACAACGACCAAAACAACCCCACATGCTGGGTTACTATGCAAAACTAGAACCTGCCCAACCTACCCACCGTGGGTAATGGTAATGTAGCCACTAGTTTCAATTTCTCTGTGAATTCAGCAGATGACCTTCTTTCTTATGGTGCTCCACTTGACTTATCCGTTGAACATTGCTGTGAATTTTATTCCACTGCATCATAAAAATGGTATTATTAAAGTAACCAAAACACTCCATGATAACTGCGCAGTTCCAGAAATCTAGTGTTAATTTAGGAATACAATCCAGAGTCCAAATGAAGCCTGTATTAAGACAAAAAAAATACTTCAAGGCCTTCCAATGCATCTCCCATCATCTATACAGAACCCTGCTCTAATGACTGCATGCAGACTGCCAATGGCTACTCAGTCCTGAATGATTTATCAGGGTAGTTAATTATTGGAGAAATTAATTATCAATTGGCGTCATTGTTTGTCGGCGATAAATAAGACTGAACACACAGAAGTCAGTTTGGGATTACCTCTTGTGCTCTTGTTCTGCTTTTATTATGCTCTTTGTAAAACAGCAACCGCTCTTGCTATTCAGCTGATTAGGATTCTTAACAACTTTTGGTTTCTTGTCCTAATCAGCCAAGCGAACTTGTTCCCACATGATTGTACAACCTTTGCCCCAGCTGGCCCTTTTGGCTATTGCATCTACCCCTGCATCTACTCCTCAGGATGGAACAGCTCCAGGCCATACACACACACATCCCCCTTACACATGAACTACAAAAAATGCAATAAAATAAGAGAAAATTCTCATCCAGAAGAATTACTCTAAGAACTGAGATGCTGTTGGCAAAGGTGACCTATGGGACTGTGATGATGAGCTGAGGACTGTCTGTGAAAACCTCTGAAAAGACTCTAACATAACGGTCTTCTACAAGAAGAGCCTGTCAAAACTGCAGACAGGGATGCACAAGAATCCTAAGTTAGGGGTGTAAAAATGTAAGGATGCAGAGAACAAGTCCCAGTCCATTACAATGGGTGGCTGAAGAGCATGGCTGCCAACACAGCCTGGAAAAAGACTGCAAAACACATCTGACCAGAAACTTCCAAGATGCAAATCCAATGCACATCCAAACTTGCAAGACAAGAAACAGACAAGATAGGCCCCGTGCAAAAGAGTACAGACTTCTGAGATCCTAGGGATGGTGTCTCATGCTGCTGATAAGCCTCTTGAGAGCAGAACAAAAAGACATCATGATCTGAGGGACCTGAAACAGGAAGCCAGAGAGGGACTTCTCATCAAGAAGTGTAGTGATAGCACAAGAAGTAATGGGTACAAACTGAAAGAGGGGAAATCTAGGCTAGATATTAGGAAGAAATTCTTTATAACAATGGGGTTGAAAAACAGGAACAGATTGCCCAGCGAGGTTGTGGATGCCTCAACCCTGGCAGTGTTCAAGGCCAGATAGGACAAGGTCTTGAGCAACCTGATCTTGCGGGAGATGTCCCTGCCCATGGCATGAAGGTCAGGATAAGATGATCTTCAAGGTCACTTCCAACCCTTAACAATCAATGATTCAATAACTGGTAAGATTATTTGATGATTGGCAAGATTTTTCACCAGGTTGTTAACAGCCGAGCGGGCTTTGAGCTGGGAATTATCCTGAGACACCACATCTACAATTCAGGACTTCAGTTCCTAGCACCTGAGCTCCCATGGCCAAGTGCTGCCCATAGAAAAAGCAGTCCCTTGCCCCAGAGGGGTTCTTCCAAGGAGTGGATTACTCTGACAAAGGCAAAAGAGGGTCAAACCTTTTGAAACCTGGCCAGAAAAACTCACGAGAGCCTTGCCCTGACAGAGCACCTGCATAGAGATATCCCCCAAGCTTCATTTGCTTCTCTGAGCTCTTTATGCTCCTGAAAAGTCATGGATGGGAGGAGCTGCTCATCTGAACACTGTCACATCAAGGAGGAGTGACAAGACACTCAAGAGAGTCAGCTGGCCTTTTTTCATTAGGTACTTAAGGGAAAAAATGGAGCTTGCCCTAAAAATTCTGGTTTCCTTCACTGACTGCAAACTCATCCCAGAGTGTTATTGGTACTGTGCAGAAAGTTCAAATATTTTCTACCTGGAAATTCACCTGCTTTGAAAGCACAAGTGTAGATTACTGGGACCACTGTGACAACCTGATTCGACCTGTTCCTTCATAATCTGTTAACCTGAGACATTCTTTTACAAAAACAATTTCACTGACTCCACTAACTAAACAACCACACTGTTAAACATGTCTATCGCAGTTGTGAACGTTCTAGCCCCAACTTTCTATGTTATTATAGTTTTATCTAACAGATCAAGTAACACATAGTGAATATGAGGGTTTTTTCCCCTACTGTCTGCACTGATAAATTGTGGTGAGCTGTCTCCTGTCTGTCTCTCTTGTGGTCCTGGGATCTTCCATCTATAGGGCACATACATCAAGGGTCATTAAAAAAACACTTGAGTCAAATCTCAGCAAATGAATGACATATTAATACTCCATGAAGAGCAGATGGGTGAAATGTTTAAAATATTGGATACTATTTATTATTTTTACTACACAACCACCACGACAGGACGCTGTCTTTTTAATAGTCCTAATTTATTCAGGCAAGGGACAAGAAGGGTTTACTCAATTTAGACACTCAGTTTGTCCCTACCACATCTCCCTTAAAAACAATTATACTGAGTGTTAATTTCAAGTGACTTGCAAGAGAGAGGTAAATTAAGTACCAACTTAATGACAGGAAAATTTTCATATGGCCACTGTGTGCCTTCACAATGAATGGACACTTTCATGAGTAGAGAGACTGACACTTCTAAGTCTAAATTTAGAGAGGTGGTGTATTTCTCTTACAAAGTATGGTTGGTTTCTACTCTGGAAATAGAGAGTTGGTTCTCAGGAATAAATATTTATCACTTTCCACCATTACTAATTTTCAAGGGTTTTGCTGCTGTTTTCATGGAGTTAAAGAGGATCTGACCTCTGTTGATCTCTGTGGTCTACTTTGAAGTGCATTGGGGTGAGTTATTACTGTTTACATGTATTTATAGAGTTTGAGGGCTAAGGGAAAGTAAGTCCTTTTAGTGCTAGATGCTGTACAAATAAAATGAAGGGTGGTCCAAGAAATAGTCTGCAGTCCAGGAACGGCATCAGAATCTGATGCTCTGATAGTTCCTAAAAAGAGAAATCAAACTAATATTATTGTAACAGTAGAACTATGCATACCTATTTTAGCTATTTACAGACCAATTTCTGCAACAGTGAAGGAAAAGTTCCAAAGGAAGGAAGGTCAGCTAGATACCCTGCCATGGAGGAAAGCCTATGTCAGTTCTGTGCCAAATTTCTTTCTTACCTTAAGCATTTTTTCCCCCTACTGCTCTACAGGAGTCACATTGCTTCCCCAGGAGAACTGCCACATCTGAAGTGAAATGTTGATACAGTTTAGCACTTGAGCCATAATACACATTATGCATGAACAAAAAGTTAGTAATAGAAGGCAATTAAAACTACAAAAAGATTTGAATTAGAAGAAAAGAATTAATCCTAGAGTCACAAGATTGGAAACAGAAATAATTTCTCTGCCAATGCTGGCTGTTTTCCCAAATTGTATTTTTACAGCAATTTGTCAAAGCTGCTTTCAAAAGCTCCAATTTATCAGAGCTTTTGGCTCTTTTCAGAAACCCTAAACTATCTTAACTCTACTACAAATTTCAGAATTGCACTCTACATCATTTAACAATGTCTGCCTCAATCCTAAGGATGTCTTTCCACCTTTGGAGAAAAATCTTGTGAGCTTGTCTCCTTCTGTCCAAGAGAGATCCCTCATTGTTTTCCCTCAGGGACCATTTGATGAAGTCAGGACAAGGGAGCAAAGGGTCAGACAAAACAGTGTCTTCCATAATCACTCAGGCTGTTTCCACAGGTAAGGGACTTGTCCCAGAGCAGAACAGTCCATAGCTCCTCTGGGCCTCATTTTTCTGGGTGCTGAACTGGTGTAAGACACTTTTAAAGCCTTCGTAAATACTTGGTCTCCATGTTTGGATGACTAAATGCCTTCAGAAAGTAATTGTTAGTGTCCCTGTGTTCATTCCAACTGACTTCAGTCATAATCAATAGGGAGAGAAGTGCAGCCAGAAGACAATGAATTCCATCAAAGCAGATGTCTATATTATCATGGGGAGAAGCCTGTGACTTTCCATAAATAAGCTAGAAAAACAGACAAGCTTTGAAGTCTGATTTTGAGGTGGCTGGATCCAGTTAAGGTGTCTCTATCTCAGCTCACCACTAGTAAAACAGAGAAAACCTCCTATCCCACGCACGAGACATGAAGAAAGCTCCATATGCAACACTACACATAAAATAATGTAATAATATAATGTAATAATATAGCGGTGGCTATGTCACTGAGCTGATGTAGGGTAAGACACACAGATAATGGTCCAAACAGCAGCTGTTGCTCATCACACTGTGCACAGGAGCTTGGCAAAGAATAGAACTCTTAAGCACCTCATCCCTATCATAGTCATCATCACTCCAGTGTCTGTTTTCACTTCATTATAAAACAGCACAGCCCTGTCAGATGTCAAAGGATCTCACCTGGGTCCTCAGTATGTGGGCACCAGCATCTCAGGCTGGCAGGTTCTCAAATGTGGCTGTCCTCCACAAAGTGGGATGCATTAAGTGAGCTGTCCAAGTTGTCTGGAACACATTAAAGTAAAAGGAAACTACACTGTACAATGAATTTTCATCCACTGAAATATGTTACTGTGCTTATCAGGTGTTTGTGTAAGCTGGCTTTATGTCAATATCAAGCTGATAACAATTTGCAGCTCCGTTAGCAGCTGCTAGGGAGCACGAAAAGCAGGCATGCTGAAAAAAACCTCACATAGGAACAAGGAATTCCTGGGTTTAAAAGGCAATTGACATATTAAGTGAATTGCTTCCATTGAGCAGATATGTGTAATAAAGGTAGTGTTTTCTTGTGCAGCTAAAATGACTGTTCATCCAATGAATGTTACCTGTAGGAACACTACCAATGAAGGGCAACATTCCTCTTTTTCCTATTTCAAGGGAGAAACTTACTGCTGCTTACATTTTAAAAGCCTTATTTATTTTGTCCCAGGAATGTTCTATTTTGTCCAGAAAGAGGGGAATATTGTAAGCAGTCCCTGCTTCAACAAGTTTAAATCTCAAGCTTATATATAATACAGTGAAAGATCATATATATAACAAGGAGGTGTAAATGGAAAAGGAAAGAATATATATATATCATATTATAAATGTTTTTGTAGCGTGACTCAGTCATGCTTTTGGCTGGTTATCACAAACAAGCACTGGAACTAAAATAAGGGCCCTGTGATAAAGCCTTGTTGAAAACCCTTCTTGAAGACCTGATGGTAAAACGTAGGCCTGAATGAGCAAGCTGAATGAGGAGAAGGACTGGAGGAGCACTGATGTCTGTCTTCTGCGGAAGTAAGATATGGAGCAATGTAAATATTAATTAAACATAGAATGAACATAAAGTGGATAAAATTTCATGTGAATATGTCAGTTTTAACAACGTTGCTAGTCAGTTCATGACAGAAAGATCCATTTACATCAGTAGGGTGACCACTAGCTGTATGGTTAGATAAAAGAGTTGCTCCCAACAAAAAGTAGATTTCAGCTTGGTTTCCTATATTTGCCTGAGATGCAGGAGACTTGGTTTCAGACTGGTTAGGGCCAGTCTGGTCTCAATAGATACATGTTATTGTCTTCACATGGCCATGAAGGTCCTGAGGGATCTTTCTGAATGGGAACGGGAATTCAAAAGAGAAGACTTTGAACAAGAAAAACATTTCTCCCATGGCACTAGGCAGGACGTGGCTGTCGCTACTGGCACTGCAAAAAGAATAGGAGGTGACAAAATATATTAATCTAGGTAAAAGGTATGTGAAGAGCTGTGGAAGGCTGAAACAAGACAACTGAATGCAAGGAGTGAAAGAGTGTGCTGTGAATAACCTGTTTTCTAGGGAAATTTAGGCAAGCTTGTTAACAAAAGTTGTAAGGAGCAGAGCTGGATACCTGATGCTTATTCGTTTCACCTGACTCATATGATTATTCACACATTTTTAGATCAGTATTACAGGTGAGACAGGTACTTAAAGACACGTGAATGAAGGTCAGCTGCTAGTATAGTTGTTATCAGATATTCCTGGCTTCTTATCATCCTTACTGTCACCATACATGTCTTAATAAATCATACAGGCATTTGAGCAGCCAGGCTGAGTTAAGGCATGGAATTCCAGCACATGTTTCCATCAGTTGCCAGTTCCGGATGACTAGCACATACTAAAAAGAGTCTAAGAATATAATATTATCCCAGAATATTCACTAGACTTCAATTATTTACGGCTCTTCAACTTTCTGAGTCAAAGGCACCACCTCTGTGTTGAATAGACCTTGGATTTTTCTGCTATGAATCTATTCAGCCACCTTTTGACACCATATAATCTTTTTCTAATTACAGTGTCTGGCAACACTACCTTGGCATCCCGTTATTTAGAGAAATACTCACCTTTTTTTTTTAAATTTAATCATAGAATCACTGGATGCATAAATACAAGATTGTTTTTCTCTTGGGCATCACTTCATATTGAATGGAATTTCATCTGTCATTTCATCATCCAGTAATTTAATACCATGAGATCCTTCTGTAACTCTTTGTAGCTGTCTAATTAGCACCCTGTCACATCAACACGTTTTCAGACCCTTATTGAAAAAATTGGTCAGGATCAGCTCTAACATAAGCCCTACCCAGAGAAAATAACACAAGACCCTTTATTAGCTGTAAGTGATGTCAGAATCATACAGAATCACAGGATGTTTGGGGTTGGAAGGAGCCTCTGAAAATCATCAAGTGCAATGTCCATCCTAAAGCAGTCTCACCTAGAGCAGGTGACCATAAATGCAGATTTACATTTCCAGAAATATGTCATCAAATTTCTACACCACTAAAAGGCCTCAAAGCAAGTATGTTTCCATTCTCACAGCATTAGTACTGCCTTGGAAATACGCTGAATAGCCCTTAAAATGACAGATTTAACTGTATACACAAAAATTTTTCTGTCAAATAGGTAAAAAATTGTTTATATTGACTCAAGAGAGAAATTTCTTTAGCCGTGAGAGTAAGAGCACACTATAGATGTTTTCTGGATAGATTCAAACTTCATGTTTCTGTATTTTGTAGTAGATTCTTCCTAGTCGATTCTGTGGTGATTCCAGGTAACCTGTTCAGAGTCACCAGGCTTTTTTCTGGTTACACATTTATGCTTCAACAACGTTTAGCCAGCTTTATCTATATCCTTATCCACTTTTGCAATACTGCACACTTCACAGTCAAAATGGATTTGAAAGCAATCCTTGCTATGAGGGGCAAAACATACATTAAGCATTATTAGCCTAATATTCCTAATAAAATTTAATATGGAAAGTGGAAAAATTTTCAATCTGACTGCTAAATTCAAGTGATTGATAGTCAGTACAGCACATGGCTCTCTGCCTTTTAAGTCACAGTTTTCAATGATTTCAGAAATCATTCAAGCATAACAAAGATGAATTTTAGTTCTCACTTCATTTGATCTTATGTGATGCTATTTTTCACTGTACCTCAGCCAATATTCTTCTAGCTTCAGTTAAAATATATTAGGATTGTTGTCTAGCTGTGTTTGGAGGTCCCTTATAACAGAATCATCAGTTTGATGGCGTCAGGGATTGGGACCCTCTGAAACCACAACTGCCAATAAAACATACTGGCCATGTGTGCATGGTGCTGATCCAGAGGATCCATGAAAGAAAGACAGTCTATATACAAGCTGTACAAGGGCCAAAATGGAGAAGCTTCTTTATTGCAAATTCATATGGTTTTATAGTCCAAAGATTGTTTTGGTTAATACAACCAACAGACAAAAGGAAAGGTGGTCATGTGTCACTGTCCCACAGCCACAGGACAGTCACAAGATGATGTTTACATACTTAAGACATTATATCATCATCTCGACATGCTGTATTACAGCCTAATATTCTGCTACAATGGGCGGCGGGGCCAGACCGGGCAGTTCCGCTGTCCAGAGTGGATCCTTGGTGGCAGGGCCAGTCCACAGGTGGCGCCACTGGTCCCAGGAGTGCCCTGTGGCCGGTGGCAGTGGCGGCCACCAGGTGCCGGGTCCAGAGCACATGGGGCTTTTTGGTGGGAAATGCCATTTTTCCCAGAGTGCCATAATCTCGGAAAGGGACAGCGCCCAACACCGCCAACTAATAGGAAGGCTGCCTGCCCGGGAAGAGGGCCCCAGTTCATGTGATATCAAGAGCCCATAAAAGCCAGAACCCCGTGAGTCCCGTCCCTTTCGGCCAGCTCGTCGTGGGGCAGATAACATGTACTGCTGCTCCTCCTGGTCCTTCCCAGTTCCCTTCATCCCGCAGCAGCACCGGAGCCCCAACAGTGGCACCAGAACACTGCCCCACTGGATCAGTGTGGTATTTTTCCCCTTGGCTTTCTGGGGGGAGGGTGCTTCTCACTGTTTTGTCTTTCAGGAGCTCCAAGACCGGAAGATACCATCTTCGAGGCGGCTTTCCCTTCCTTCCCTCTGCTCGCACCAGTCTGGTAGGCTGCTTCCTTCAGCCCACCAGTCTGCTTGGAGAAGCAGTTTGTTATTTGTTTTCTTTTTATTTTAATTTTATTGCAGAACATTGTCGTGTATGTTGTGTGTATTTGTTTAGTGCCTAGAGGGATTTTATAAGATCTATAGAGCCCATAGAAAATAAACTTGTGTTTGCTGTTGCATCTCTATTCAGTCTTTCGTCACTGTTGCACCCCCTAGTAGCAAAAACCACCACACCTAGACTCCAAACCCCTTTAGAGCTAAATTCACTACACTTGTTTAATAACTAGCAGCTGTACAGCTTGTCAAGTCTCTGAGACTTTTTTCTCCTTCTGTTGGAAGCTAGGCACCCAAAATAAGCAGACGTTTAGAGCCATTTACTTCTTCTATTAAAGGAGAGAGATTATTTGAAATAAGAAATGCGCTTATCTGCAGAGGGAAGACAAACTTCACAGATATACTGAGCATTTGCCTTTCTCTGAAGAGAGCCTTCCTAAGCATTGCATTTCTGCTAATACCATGTACAGCTTTCAGACTTCATCCCTGTCAATGACTGCAGAATTGCAGACAAAGCAGAGAGAACCACTCACTACATGGTGAGTTAACTGAGGAGGAAAGGGCTCATTAGAGCTCACTTTCTGAATTCAGGAGCACAGAGTTTCCAAGTAAGTCCTTACAGGGAGCCAGGTTCTTACAGCAATTACATTATGTGTTTTGACAGAGTAAACAATCAAGAAGATTTCTGATGTGCCACAAAACTGGAATACTGAGATAAAACACACAGGCTGAAAGGACTGAAGGGGAAATAGATGCAACCAAGAAGTAATCTACAGTAATTTCCCTGATATGCAGTAAAAGTATATGTATATATACAAACACACGCAGATGTACATAATATATAAATGTATTTAGACATAAAAACATATATGCCATATATGTGTATATATCCACTCATTTATATATGCACACATGTACTATAAATGTATATATGTGTAAATAAATAAATATATATGGCTTACGATTAATGCTTCTTCCAGAACAGAGTCACCTGGCATTGCATGATAGTGACGTTTTGTGATTGGCAAATGCAGACTGATAAAACAAGGTGTGTTGTACCTACCTAAGGCATCCACATAGGCATAGACCTAGTTCTAGATATTATTCATGATAGTCATAGGGTGCAGAGTCAAAAATGATCGATGATGGCAGTAGCCCGGAGGCTTACATACACAGCCTCATTCTATTTTTTTAAATATATTAACAAAGCAGAAGAGAAATAGCTGGAAGTTGTGTAGGACGTCATCACAGCAGGCAGGACACAGCTACAGACTTCAGCGCTCTGTAGACTTTTGGCTGAGGTGGAGCCCATAGGAAGCCCTGGGCTTGATTCCATGAATGACAGCAACTGAAGACTGTTTCAGTTTTACCATGATACATATGAGTCCCATCTGAGGCTCTGAAACTGTTGTGGGAAAAATTTCCTTGACCACAGGATTTCCTTGAATCTTCTGTCTACTTGGACACATCACTCAGCAGGGCTTTTGGAAGGATTTTATGGAATTTTTGACCTTGCAACACAGACTGGAACCTTGCCATGATGGATACTGATTTCTCTGTACTTTTGATGTAGCATAAGTCCAAGATAAGGACTTCAAAACTAGGTTGTACATATACCATAAGGCATACTTAATTATATAGAGGACAGTTTTCAGTTGATAGAACTCGCACCATTAATTTTTATTATTTTATTTTTATTATTGTAAATAATATAAAATTAATATGAAATACAACAATTACAAAGCGATTCCCATGTATTGCACTCTAGGCTTCCTGGAGTGTATTCATAGTGGTCTCTCCACATGTATGCTATAATGATGTCATTGGCAGGTTGTGATTTTAATTAAGCAAATACAATATTCATGAGGGCTAAATGTGTGGGTTTGTAACAAACAAACAAAAGACAGCAAATTGATGAGTCAAGAGTGGCAAACTTCCCTGAAGTTAGTTGAATTTCAGGATCTAGTATCATGGTAAAAGTATTCCATGCAGTAAACCTAACTTTGACCCATACCAGTTGCAGTACTGTCTATTCCAAACCAAGGATTAAAGGGAGCCTCCAGCCTTTCCAGAAAGTGAAAACAGTCCAATTGTATCCAACCAACTAAAGTTCATTTGCTTCTATGGTTACAAGAAGAGACCATACACACACTCTATAAGATCATTTTTGGCAGTAGGGAATATCTCCATAGAAGTCCATCTCCCCCTTCACAGTCTGGAGGAATTACAAAGGAAAATACAGGGTCTACAAGGGGCCCATCTCCCTTCACACAGCATCGAGAGAAGGGGAAGTGCTTCAGAGCATGCTTATCTTAAGTAGAAACATCATGAACAGAGTCTCTGTACACAGAAGCTTGTAACTGAGGATAAAGATACAGCAGACTGGCCTACAGGCCAAAGACGTAGGAGGGAAAGACTGTCCCAAGCTGTGAGACATCCATTCTTATGGGAAGGGAAAGGGTAACAAGGCTAATACTCAAGTAAACAAGAGCTGGTTTTGCTTACAATTTGTATGAGAACTCGAACAATGTTGCTATGCAACTCTACCTATTGTCAAAAGGGCAGCATTTGACGTCCTTACCTCACTAAGGTCAGGCTGGAGATTTAGCCCACATCCTTATCTCCCCACTTTACCGTATTTATAATTTTTTGCATTCTCTCCGCTTGGCCATATTCAAAAGAGACATTTAAGGACAGACTGTCCTCAGTTCATGTCTTCTTGGGCTGAGGAGCTTCTTCTTCCTTACACCAAGAAGATCCATACTCTCTTTTTTGGCCATCCCCACATTTTCCTACAATGGGAGAAAGAGTCTACACAAAAAAAACAACAACCAAAAACAAAAAAACCACAAACAAACAAACAAAACCACCCTAAAAGCCTCAGTTTAAATACATTCCAGAATATTCAAAAATTAATTTGGAAAGAATGAGTTATTTAATGAGAAAGGAATAGTTAAAAAGAAGTTTAGGTTATTTGAAATATTTTGCTAAATCGGACGTTATATTATTTATTTGTAGGCATTTTCCTTGATGAAAGAAGAACCACAAAACTCAGGTTTGCCTTCACAAAGAGACTCCTACACCATTCTCCAATTAGGAGAGGAGCTTCTGTCTTCCTGCTTGGAACTATCAAACCACCAGGAAGTGGCTTTGCCACCTCATTCTTTGGCTTCCTTGGACTCGTGGTGTGCCCAATTCCTCATTCCTGGGTCCTAACAGCATTTTGGGCTATGGCCTTCCTGAACACCAGAAGGACAAAATGGAAGAAAGAGAAGAAAGAGGAAACTATCATTTTTGTTCCTGATTTAGGAAATGGTGCCTGCTTTGAGTCTCAGATGATCCAAAATGACTTTCATTTTCCAAATGTTTTAATGAGCTGTGTTGATTTTTTTTTTCTCCAGATGTTGCTTCAGACACAGTATTAGTCAGATTGAGTCCATTCTCACATCTTTCAGCCTCCATAGAGCTGTGACTTCTTGATACATGAAAGACTTGCCAAAGTAAAGAAAATAAATAAATACATACATACAAGTAATTGCTCACTTCAGCCTATCCGAACTTAATTAGTGATAGCAACATAAATTCTTAGGTTTTGACTTCACAATCTTTAATCTCTTTAATCTCTTCTTTTAAATATGTGGAAGAGAGTTTTCATGTAGTTTGCTGTAGAAAAAAAGACTAAGGAAATCCCCTAAAAAATCACGGTGTAGAATCATACCAACACTTCTATATGTTGGCATAACTGGATCCATGGGAGAGCTCTTCAATCCTCTTTTTACCTAGAGAACATTCACATATTTTACTTTCAGAAGCACTAAACATTTTACAAGAAGTTGCTTGCTAGCCAAATCTCTCTGATTTCTGGGAATAAAGAAAACAGAGTAAGATTTTGAGAAGCAAGTCTGGCTGAAGTTTCTTCAACTTCACATTAGTGTGAATTATTGCTTCCTGTTACTCAGAATAATCTTTTACTGTATTTCTTCAGCCTGGCCTTTATTAATAAAAATGTTGCCAAAAGACACAGCCCAAATTCTATCACAGTCTCAAGCCATGAAACAAGAAGTGAAAACACTAGTAGTGCAGAATTAAAGCAAGAAATATTTATGGTAATTTTATTTCTCTTTCTTGTTCTGTCTCGGCCTCCCTTTGTACATTTATGAATACATGCACATAGACAGAGGTATGTCCACAGCTACGTTTATCTATATACGTACATGCATATATCATTTTGCCCTCTGTGTATGTCCATACTTTGTGTTGTTTGTATGATAAAGCAATCAATGAACAACAGCAGTACCTGAAAGTCTATTCCATACTCTGAATAGTTAAATCCCAAACCCTGTATTTTTTGCCAAACTAAAATAGGAGCAGTACAAATGTGGCTACTAAACAATTGAGGAAGTTTAAATCCTCAATAATTCACAACCTCTTTGTCAGCTGTGTGGTGGTCTACTTTCCATGGTGATGTGCTGTTACTGCATCTCATTCCCACATCCCTCCACCACATCATATGGTGGAGCAGAGTGCACTTCTAGGGAAAACCAGACAGGACCAGAAGTATGATCCCAAATACTGCCCATCCAGGCAGCACTAAGACTGCAATTCCACCGAGTCTCACTTTGCTGCTAGCATTCAGGGCAGCACAACAACATGAATAGGAGGGCCAGAGTAAAAACAAAGGGTTTTTCAGAAAGCAAGGAGGAAAATCTTGCAAAGATTGACAGGGTGAAGAGAGACAAATTTGAGACACAGTATCTGTATGATTTTAATACAAAGTCTGAGTAACAGCTTCCCCCGTTGGCTCACACACTCTGGTTACTTATTTAAGCAGCTTTTAACACTTCTCACTTTCTTATTTGTTATAGATTCCTTCAAACACTGAGTACAATACCTGAAACAATTCCATTCGAACTGCTTTAAACTATTCTTGGTTCCTCAGTTTTTCCAATTCTTTTTTGACTTAGTAATCATCAGTGCATATGATGACATCGTAGCTGTGGCATTATGTTCTTAGATGGAACTACACTGCAAAGTTAAAATGCATCCCTCAAATCTTACAAAGAATTATACAATTGTTTTTCAAACTGTAGTCGATTTATATTTCCTATGCCAGTCCTCACACATTACTTTCAAGACCTAATAAGAAAAGAATAGTCATAAAAACAGTGAGACTGATTTCTTGAATATTTGCCCAGGTTAGCACAGATTTCAGTTGCATTCTTCCACAACTGGTGATTTATTCAAGCATTCTAGGGAGGTATCTGATGGTATACTGCGGGCTCATACAGTAAGTTGAGTTACTGTTGTAGGTAGGAGGATTATTTTTTTAGCTCCCAAAGATGGAAATAATAAATCCACTGTTTTAAAAACTGAGTACTTAATGTAAGAGATAAAAAGATATTAAAAAAGTATGTTCACTGGTGAAACATCAAATAGGTTTTAATTGCAGTGCATAAATTTCACTTTCCTTTTCTTTTTTTTTTTTCCTAAATTTTTTATTTTCAGTAGCAGAGAGTTTGTCTGAAAAGGGGAATCATGGTTTGGTCCCACTGACTGCCCTTGTACAGCTCATTGGCCCCTTGAGATCATTTCAGGCATCTGATCATTACTGCAGCACAAAGAGAAGGCACATAGGAGTGAAACACAGTGTCCCACATCTGGTTGAAGCAGGAGCATCTTCTAAGATCATGTATGTAGGAGAACATTTCTGCATTGTGAGTAAATAGAAATGGTCCGAAGTGATGTTTATGAATGGAGTAATTAATAAAATCCACACAAAATTTACCTAGAGTTGCCACAGGACTTTGGAATTCACTGTCAATTCAATGAGTAAGAATGAAACAACCCCTGATAACACCTGTGGACACAAGCAACCAGCTGTTCCCGCACTTCTGTATATATCCCATCTCCGAGAGCAATCTTTGCTTATCAAGCCAATACTGATTATGTCCTCATTCCACAGCATCTGACTGAGCATATGCTTTGGACTTCAGTTCAAAATGATGTAAGAGAAGAAGAAATTATCTCAAAGTGTCTAAAAGGGTGTGGGACAGCTAGGTGAGAGCATCCTCATGGGAGATCAGAGGAGCAGATTGGGTTACACAACCTGTGGGAAGTGCTGAAGGCTTGTGTAGTACAAAGGGAGACCAGGTGTGATCTGCACAGTCTGTTGAAAATTAGCACCAGGAGAAACTCTGTCCAGAAGCAAATCTGTGTTTTGTTTTGAAGAAGGCTAGTTGACCGGAAAAGGAAGCTCAGGAATGAACTAATATTTAGGCAGGAGACCAGGTGTAAACTAGGCAGAGACATTATCTGATAGTGTAAACATACCCTCTACATCTGCTTCCCAGCAACAGTGAAGCAAAACAGATTCAAAGGCTGGATCAACAGACTGGAAATTCTTAGATCTGACTCCAGTCTGATATCTGAACTCATGGTTTTCAAGCAGTTTCTGTATGCCATTGTTCACATATCCCACAAGCAACCTGCAAATTCTGATACTTCTAAAGGATGTGTTTTACTAATTTGCTGCACCTCTGGTGTCTGGAGCCATTCCTCAGCTATCGGCTCTCAGTGTTTTGACTGTATTACCTTACGCAAATTGTATGCTCAGAACCAGTTAAGCCAGTCCAATCAGTGTCCTGAGGTAACTGTAGAAGGAAAACCAAACATGTTTAAAAATTCTGTTTATTCATGTCTTTAAAACCTTGTCATTAAAAAAACTGTTCAACATGCCAGGCAGCTACCAATATATACAGATTTATGCATTTATGCTGAAAGAGGTATCTCAGCTATGCTTCATAAACTAAAACACATCACAAAAAAAATAATGGAATTCAGGTAAATACCACACAAAATCTTGGTTTTCCAGATATGCTGTATCTGAAATATTCAATTATTCATGCTTCAAGTAAGAAGATAGCACTGCCACTCACATGAATAAAATTTGAACAGGAATGAATAATTAATGAATTATCTCCCCAGTCCTACAAAATCTAACATTTTGCCGTAAGGATAACAATGGCACAAAGGGCAAGAAATGTAAAGTTTCTGTATCACATGATACTCAAACATCTCTATTCAGTAGTTCTCATTTGAGGAAAAATCCTGTCTGTCCTGATTGGATCTCAATGTTGAACTACGTGCGTGGCATAGCTCAAATATATTTCAGCAGCAGATGGCTGCTCCTATGGCTGGTGGGATGTCCTTCAGCACACACAGTGGGATGTCCTTTGGCACACATACAAAGCAGGAACAAACTAGCTGCTGGATCACTGAAGGTTGCCTTAGTTTCAAGGACACCCCTAGAAAGCCTGCAGATGCTCTACCATCCCTGACAGCACCTTTCTTAAGATCCCAAAAATGAGGGCCAAGGGATTACCAGATGTTTACACTTATCACATTCTAAGAGTCCCTTTGGAAAAGGACTTCTGGTAACTCACACAGACCCTTTGCTGTAAAACTGCTAAGCACTGCACCAGCACTGACA
This sequence comes from Serilophus lunatus, assembly GCA_013399895.1. NCBI lineage: Eukaryota > Metazoa > Chordata > Aves > Passeriformes > Eurylaimidae > Serilophus > Serilophus lunatus. The sequence continues at coordinate 102,410 of VXBA01003096.1, read as the reverse complement.
TAGCTCAGGCTGGTAAGGGTGGCTGCTGGCTTCCTCATGCTTCCAGTTTTCAAACAGAACCCTGCCAAGGTTACCAGAAAACAGCAGAAAATGCCAATTTCCTGATTTCAACACAATAATCCTGGATTTTGGCACACAAATAACTCTTATGGTAACATGCACTATCTGGCACCTCTCAAAGACTTCACAGAAATTTTTAAGTGGTTTATACATATGTAAATATATCATTACATATTCCACTACAGTCCTAAAATAATGGCAAATAAATGCTGTCTATGTCTTAATGATAATAGGGAATATATCAATTTTCTGTATTAAACAAGCTTAGGAACCTTTAGGTTCTCCAGTCCAAAACCTAACTCTGACTCAGAACCCAACTGAATATCCATTTGTTCAATAGGATCTAAAATGCCCTGACAACAAATCAAGTGTGCTAATAATGTAAGTTTGTTAGGCATTATCCACATGAAACTGATCAGTTAACCTGCAGCAAAGTCAGGGCAGAAGTGATAAAGAAAACCGAGATATTTCAGCCTCTGCCTCTGAAACAATGCAAAAAAACTACAACATGCAAAGAAAGGGTCAGTGTTAAATAAGCAAAAATCAAGCAACAGAACTGACACTTACAGTGAAAACACTTCTGTTGGTATTGCCAAGATGTGTTACTTCTACATGCCCAGTATTTCTTGTTTGTGGTATTATATTTTGGTATGTTCTTTGTCAAAATGCAGTAAAACACGTCCGAGGAAAACCCTCTCTGTCCTCTCAAGAGGATGCGCAACAGAAACTGAAGCACTCAGCAGCGTTATGAAAGTGAGTGGGAGCAGTAATGTATGGAAACATACAGTCGTATCTCTAGGCCGGCATAAAAAAAGCTAGAGACGGAGTGCTAGATGATATGGAGACAGGGGAAGACTGGCAGTGCACCAGGCTGCCTCCTCCACTGTGTCACCAGGGGCCAGCTCAGGCCGGAACAGAGTGGTGACACAAGATAACACTGTCCCATAAAGACAAAATCTGCACCAAGCCTGAGAGCACAGAATAAAGCTTATGGAAACTCTTAACTCATTTTTGCAAGAGGGTTTTTTGCCTACCATTAAATACTTTTCCAAAGCAAAGGGAATTGTTTTTTTTTTCACACAGTTAGTCTTTTATGTCTATATGAATTAGACCAAATTCTTCTGATCTCAGAAATTATAAAGTGTCACTCTTGCTCAGGTAACAATATCCTACTGCCCTGATTTTCTGAACACAGCAAAACGAGTATGCTTTGGCTACACCTATACTGTGTTGATTGTCTAAATACAGAGCACAATCACAATCACATAAAGAAAGGCAGATCTATGCAGACACAGCTGTTATCTGTGGGCTAGGTAAAAGCTGGATACAGTGGCAAAACTGAGCAAAAGCACATAAAGAAAAAAAACTTGTAGCCAAATAGTGGCATTAGCGGTAAAAAATATTTTTTTAATAGGTCTCTGCTGAGAACAAGCCCCTCAGTAAAACATACTTTGAGGCATTACTAATTAACTATGTAGAGGTCATGATGTACTACGTGCAGATCAAATGTACCAAGATGGACCCTGAGCAGCAGGGTATCAAGAATAATGCCTTTGCATTCTCAGTCAGCATTTTGTAGTAGACTAATTTTCTGTGATGTTAATGTGAGATGACAATTGTGAAGGATGCCATAGAGCCATGGGCAATTCAGACACTCCTTCCTATATGCTGGAAACCCACTGTGAATCTTTATGATTTGGCTCATGACCATATGCTTGGCATGGGCAAGTTTAAGTGGGCAGTTTAAGTGACACCTTCCTCACTCATGACCATACAGAACTACTGGAAATACCCAACACAAAATAACAAATCTCTCAGAGCTTACTGCTCAGAAGAGGAAACTGAGACTCAGTACAGCTGAGTAGGACACAATGATGAAAGACTGTAAGGACAGAGAGAAGTGAGGAATAAGAAATGGCATGGGTCCAAGAGCTGGCAAACAATCAATTGTCCATGATAGCTTGTTTAGACAGAGCTGGGTGACTACCTGGGGGAACCAATTGTGCTTATCACTTGTTCTTTGATCCATATTTTCTCTCAAATGCTTTTGTTCTGAGTTCATGATTCCCAATCTAAAATGAATTGGTGAGCCCCCATTTAATCTTGGAGAAGAGAACTGCAGCTCTTAAGGTGAATTTAACCCCTCTGTAGCAGTTGCACTTGGCCAAAGGAGACAGCCTAAGAAATGAGCCTGGAGGAGGAAAACTGGAAGGAAGAGCTGGCAGACAAAAACCTAAGACTCCTTTGAGACTCTTGAGGAGTCTAAAAAGAAGATAGAGTTACAGCTAAGCGGGAGATTGTGGCAGAGATCCTATTTAAAAGGGATAAACATCAATTTGCAAGAAAGCTCAAAGGGAAGAAGAAAATTCAAGGACACAACATAGACCCTCCCTAAATCTAATTGCAATTCTACACTCTGTTTTGCATAAAGCTATACAATAATGCAGCATCAGATAAATATTTTTTTCTCCATAGTTTTGATCCTGACATGTTTATAAATAAGCTGAATAAATTCACTTTGATTTGAAATTAATGTGTATTCTCACCACGAGCCAACTTTGTTTCATATAATGGATAAAAAAACAACAAAAAACTGCAACCAAACATAGCAAATAAAACTCAAACAACAACAACAAAAATAAATCAAATCAAAACAAAACAAACAAAAAACGAAACAAAAACCCATAAAAAGGAGTGTCATGGTGTTGGAGCTCCCTTTTTACCCAGGGAATACATAAATGTCACACTACAGTGCCCTTTTCAGAAGTGTAAGATTTTGTTGCTTCACTAACTGAAACCAGATTTGTTATAGTCTAAAAAATACATTCTTGTGTAACTACCCACATCTATAAGCATGCACAGTAAAGGGGGGAAAATAGAAATGATCAAGTTATTGTAGTTATGAAAGAGCTCTGTCACTAGCGTTATAGAATTAAAGTAAAATACTGTTTGTGTAACGTTAGACTATGAATCACCTCTAATAATTAGATTCCTGTTGATATCACTTCTGTGCTAGAGAGAATCCTTTCAAAGGTCCTGTAAACTGATATGCCATATACAGAGTAAAATCTCGGCTTTACTGAAATAAACATGAAAGGTATTTTTTTTTCCATTGGAAAAGAGATTTCAACGTTAGGCTTATACTTGACCTTATGCATTAAGCAAGTAATGAAGTCATCAGTAAACATTACTCTAGTGTGACAAGGCAGCTGAACAGAGCAGGTCCTTATAGGAAGGGTAAACTCCGTGGTTTTAATATTACAACACCAGTTTCTGAGTGTAGACTGTACACTTAGGGTAGTATATTTATACTTTAGTATGATAAATCCTTCTTTCTCAAAGACCAGACTAGAACCTGAGGGATGATGCTTTGTGGTTTAACCCAGCAGGCAACTAAATGCCCTACAGACATTCATTCTCTCCCGCAGTGAGATAGGGGAGAGAACAGGGAAAAAAGTAAAACACATGGGTTGAGATAAAGATAATTTAATAGGACAGAAAAGGAAGGGAAAATAATGAGAGAACATACAAAACAAATGATGCACAAATGATGCAATTTCTCACCACCCACTGACTGACACCCAGACAGTCCCTGAGCAGCAGGTCAGAATGTCCCAGGTAATTTCCCCATTTTATTGTTCAGCAGGATGCCATATGGTGTGGAGTATCCCTTTGGTTAGTTGGGGTCACATGTCCTGGCTGTATCCTAGATTCTTGTGCACCCTCAGTCTCCCCTCTGGGATGGATGGTGAAATGGTGTGAGAAGCTGAAAAGTCCTTGAATTAATGTAAGCACTGCTCAGCAACAACTGAAACACCAGTGTGTTACCACTTATTCTTATCCTACATCGAAACCACAGCACTATACCAGCTACTAGGAAGAAAATTAACTATCTCAGCCAAAACCAGGAAAAGGAAGTAATATTCAGGACAAATACAAAAACTACACATTAGTCTCAGTCCTCCACATGGACAGATCCAGGTGGTTTGAACAGCAACAAATACTGTAATGCCCATGTTTTAAGAAACATAAAGATCTATCCTGCACAATATTGTCATAACAGCTCAAGAAATCTGTTTAATACACACTTTGAAGTGGAATTTTTTCAGTAGCCAGGTGAAAAGTAGGGTTTCCTGTCCTCAGTGTTCCACCACATTTATGGAGCATGTTGTGTATTCTCAGTGTTCATCCTCACAGCTCCAAGGTTAGAGAATCCATAAACCCTCCAGACAAACTATGACTGTTGACCACTTTTGGCACAAAGACATTACTCTGCACTGGTACAGCCTCACCTTGAATATTGTGGCAGTTTTTCTTACTGCAATATAAGAAAGATATTAAGTAATAAGAGAGCATCCAAAATGAAGACAGTGAAGGGCCTAGAGGAAGCAGTATGGAGTGACTGAAGTCCCTTGGTCTGTTTAGCCTGCAGAAAAGGAAACTGAAGGGAGACTTCATTGTAGTCTACAACTTCCTTGTGAGGGGAAGAGGAGGGGCAGACACTGATCCCTTCTCTGTGGTGACCACTGACAGGATCCAAGTGAATGGCTTAACGTTGTGTCAGGGGAAGTTTACGTTGGATTTTAGAAAAACATTCCTCACCCAGAGCCTAGCTGAGCACCGAAACAGGCTCCCAGAGAAATTGTTGCAGCACCAAACCTGACAGCGTTCAAGAAGCATCTGAGTGATACTGTCAGCCACATGGAACTACTGTTGTGTATGGTCCTGCGCAGGACCAGGAGTTGGGCTCAATGATCCTCATGGGTCCCTTCCAAATCATCATATTCTGTGACACATTGTTGCTCAACTTGTCATGCACCAGAATCCTTGGGCTTCTTCTGCAAAGCTGCTTTCCAACTGCTCTGAGGAGTGTTGTTCCTCTCCAGCAACAGGATTTGGCTTGTTCCTTTACTAAACTTCCTGAGGACCCTGTCAGTCCATTTCTCTAGCCTGCTAAGATCCCTCTACATGGCAGCGCAGCTCTTTGGTGTGTCAGCCTGTCCTCTCAACTCAGTATTATCCGTAAACTTGCTGAGGGTGTGTGCTGTCCCATCATCCAGGCATCAGTGAAAATGTTAGAGAATACTGGCAGTACCGACCCCTGGGGTACATCACTAGTAGCTGGCTTCCAGCTGGACTTTGTGCTGTTGATCACAATCCTTTCTTCATGTAAACTCAGCTAGTTTTTCAACAACCTCATGTGCAGCTACTTATCTTGTGCTTCATCAGATTGCTTATGAGGATGTTATGGGAGACATTAAAAGTCTTGTTAACATCAACTTAAACAACATCCCCTGCTCTCCCCTCATCTACTGAGACAGCAATCTCATCATAGAAGGTTATCAGATTTATCAAGCAGAATTTCCCCTTCTCGTAGTCAATAGGAAAACCCCTACTGACAACTCTTAATCATCTTGTTCTTCATATGTTTAGAAATGGTTTTCAGAATAATTTGTTCCATCACCTTCCAAGGGAAAGAAGTGAGACTGACTGGCCTACAGTTCTCCACATCCTATATTTTTATAGACTATTCCAATATGTTTGGAAGGCATTGATTTTGTAATCACATATTCTATACAGCTAAATAAAGAGAAAAGACACCAAATTAATAGACCATACTGTCTGCTATAATTACGTAGCCTAATGATGGTTGTCATTTTGTGTTTATTAGCTTCCTGTAGCTCAGAGTAAAATATCAAAGATAATTAAATGAAAATCATTTATGTAATTCAATGGCTTGTCAAAACACGCTCCATTTATATCGTTCCTTGGCTTTTTCATCATAAAAGAAACATGAACTTTCCACATTTTAAAATATTTATATCAAAAATATTTATATTTACTTATGTAAAAATATACTGTGATCATGTCCACACTAATATATATAAAATATTAATATTAATTACCAGTATAGACAGATGTACACTTTGAACAATACTTACTCAGCCTGCAGCAGAGGTTATGTATAGCTTTGTGGTTTGCGATGCAATCACTTCAAGAAGTTTTATATGTGTAGCTGAAGTGAACCATTTGCCAAAATGGTTTGCTTAATAATGATGAAATAGAGAATCAGGGGTTAGAATTCTGTCTACTACATGAATACAATCTCTCAGCCACAGGTACTTGCACAAATCTTGCCCCTAGGAACAGTTTAGACCAGAGTAATACAACTTATTTCAGCAAGGATTTTAGGACTGAGATCTTTTTTTCTTAACCAAGTTTTTCTTCTAGGGTAGGGGTTATTAATGTATGCACATACAACCATGCCACCAGAACATTGGTTTAACTGAAAACATCTTCTGCTAATGGGGCATGGCATTTCCTTGTTGCACCACATTAAATTAGTTTCTTTGGATCTGGTAACTAAGGCCAATTGTCTCTTGAAGACAGCAAATTAACTCCTGACACTGTTGCACTTTCACGACTATCACATCCAGATTTCACATTAAAAAACAACCAACCAAACAAACAAACAAACAAGCCAAAGGAACTTGCACAAGATTCACCAAACTATGTAAACTGTGTCTATACGCTGTATGTGCTGACTTTAGGCAAATGCAGTTTATACATTACCTGATACCACCAACTTACAAGCTTTAACACAGCAGAGAGACAGTTCACGAGTGGATTCAATGTCAAATGTGGTTGGACAGTGCAAAAGACTACCAAATGCCTCAGATGATATCTTTGTTCCTATTATGGAAATGAGCAAGATAGAAATGTTGAGAAAATAAACCTGGAAATAGTCCCTTCTAAGCTTTAGTGGGCTATCTCACAGGGATTTTTCTTCCTTCTTCTGCTCAAATGTACAAAAGGGAAAGCCTTGGCTCATGACTGTTCAGAAGAGCAGCAGTTTATGTCAAGATGTGCATGTCTGTGCTCATGTACACGGGCCAATGGGAACAGAGCATGTATAGTAAACTTGTGCCACCAAAGGACTCTGTTCAAACACCATTAGTCTGGTATATATGTGACCAATCTGCAAAGAAAAATATATGCATAATTTTTCACATGCGCAGGTACCAATATTCAGCAGCCATTGACAATAAAGACAATGGAAGAAAAAGGAGACCATATTTCATTATTATTTTACAAATTAGGAAAACTACATTGAATTTATTTCTTGAAAACAACTAAAGGTTGTCTCATGAAAGTCATCAAGGAGAAATTCAGTTTAACCATAAGACAAAACTAAAAAGCTTTATCTAGTCTCTGCCATGCTGAGTTGTATGCAACAATTTTAATTTGGGGACTTTCTTTGGAAGGTCCTCCCAGTTTCTTCTTTTTTTTCCTGCCATGTCTTTGGCTTTCCTTTTAAAGACTGAAGAAGTTTGTCTCCACTCTGACGACAGTTAGCTGAGAGCACAGCATCAGGATGTTAGTGCAGCTACTCTGTTGGTATGAGAAAATGAGTAAAGCACTAGATAACAAAGAGCTGTTCTGAGGTAAATGTCAGGGCAAGGGAAAGGGAAATTAATATTGGAGCAATTACATCATTTTAATTAACTATCACAGCAGTTTAAATATCTGGTTCAGATCTTGCTTTCCTTCCCTTTTCTTCTCCATGACCTCAGTCTTTATCAAGTTGACTTTATCTGTTAGTGCCCAGAGTGACATGCAGACTTCCAGAAGACTTTGAAAACACTAACCTCACTTAACCGATGCAAATGCCCAGCATTGTTCCAGGGAGGGAACAGGCTTGCTGATGCAAAACTGCCCTGTTTATTTCAGGAAACTCATTGTTTCAATAAGCAACTTTCTTGTCTAGCCATTCTGCTCTTTGTTTCAGGATGTCAGTCAGTGTCAAAGATTTGGTGGTGGCAAAAGAAAACATTTTATATTCTCACTGAGTTATACTGCAGCTCAGCACAACTATTAATGTTCCCATCCAGATCACGCAACAAACAGAAATTAAGAGTATCTTACCCTTGCAGCAGTATTTAAAATCTCACTCTATCCTCTCTAAGGCAAAAATCCCCTTCATTCCTGGGCTATGTAGCAAGACATTCATGTCAAAATGTAACTTGACATGCTCTACTAGATCATAAGGGGGTCAATAGAAAACACATATTTCTCATAGTCTTTCAGAATCCCCAAAGACTATGCTATGTAGAAAGTCAACCTAAATAAAGGAGACTCCCAAAAGCTCCTAGCCAGACTTCAACTATAACACGTACACACAGATTTCCCAAATAACTTCTATTTTTTTTTCCATTTCTTTGGTGTTTGAATGTGAATTGACCCATTTGGTTAGCTCCACTTAGGAAAAAATTAACTGTTTTAAAAAATCTGTCCTCCCTATAAACCCTCTCTTACAAGAACAGAGCTAGGCTCAAGATTTTCTATTGCAAATAATAGTCTTGTGTTTGTGGGGGTTTGGGAGAGGGAGGTGGGGGGGGGGGGCTGGGTCCACTGGAGGGAGGGGGGTGGGGGGTCTTAGTGGGGGG
>VXBA01003096.1:47855-93701 GCA_013399895.1 Serilophus lunatus | reverse complement strand
GCTAGAGGGGAGGGGGTGCCCGCTCTCTTTCTCACTTGGGGAAGGCAGCAGGGGTCACCCAGCTGTTTCCCCCCCACCTTGCCCTTTGGAGCTGGCCAGGGGGGAGATGAGGGATGTCGCCCCAGCTGTTCCCCCCACAGTTTTCTCTTAGTAGGAACTCACCAAAACGTGGGCAGGCAGCGATTGCAGGCGGACGCGGCTCTGCATGGGGTCCAACAGCTTTTCCCCGGGTCCTCGCGGTGGCTGTGGGTGGGAGACGCCAGCCGGAGGCGGCTGGCTGCAAGCGCTGGTCACGACCCCGGCGGCGGGTGCCGGCAGACGCGGCACTGCTGCGGGATCGAGTCCCTCGCTGGCATGGAGTGGAGCCCGTCCCCGGCCGGCTGCTGCCCAGGGCACAGTCCTGGCACCAGGGAGAGAAAGTCGCTGTGCCATTCCCTGCCTCTCCCTCAGGCGGCGGCCGCCCGATCCCTGGGTATCTGCGGTGGGCTCTGGCAGCGGCAGGCGCAGACACCTGCCGGTCATTCTTTGCCAGCAGTGCCCTGCTGCCTGTGGCCGTGGGGCAGTAACATCAGAAGCGCCCCAGTGGCCACGCCAGCTCCCCACACCACCATGAGGGAGCCTGGCAAGGGGTCCCGCGGTGCCAGTAGCCCCAGGAACGGCCCCTGCACGGCAGTGTGGGCGCGGTGGCTGCTCAGGCGGCTCCTGTGGCCCCGGTGGCCTCGGGGACTCCCCTTTTGAGGGCTCCCACGGACAGCGGGTGCCCTGGAGAGGCGGCAGCCAGCCCGCGGCTGGTAAAAACATGGCGCTGGGAAGCAGCAGGCTCACGATTTTGGTGGGAACCGCCATTTTGCTGGAGCCGAAGATCTCGGAAGAGGGGGTGGAGCCTGGACCGCTGGCCAATCCAAAGAGGCGAAGCCAGGAAGAAGATGGCGAGATTTGCGTGGGACTTGGAGGGCTTAAAAGCCTGAAGAAATGGAAGTTCGCCCTCTTCGGCTTCCTCAGAGCTGGAGAGCAGCAGCACGGCCTCTCTTCTCCCGACTTCCAGGCCTCACGCCTTGACTCTTCCCACCTCCATTGGCATCGGAGCCAAGCCAGCACAACTGCAGGTGGAAAGCTTCCCCAAATAGCGTCCCTGGGTTGGGGGGGGGAATTTTCACTGTGTTGTGATTTGCAGAGACTTTAAGGGCTGGGAGTTACTACCACCAGAGAGAGAGAAGAGGAGCGGCTTTCCCTTCCCACTGCTTCTCTTTGGCCAGCCTGCCTGGCCTTGGAAAAGCAGTTCCCTTATTCCTTTTTCCCTTTTCCTTTTTGCGTGGTTCTTTGTCAGGTGTAACTCTGTGTTAAGTCTGGGACTCCCATAAACTGTTTGCTTTCTTTGGTTGAGTCTCAGACGAATAAACTGTTTTCCCTGTTGTTCAAATTCTGTTCAGTCTTCTCGTCACTGTTGAGCTTGCCCCTTAGTACAAACAGTGGTGCTAAACCACCACAGTGTTTCTGCATGACCTGTAGAGCATAACCAGAGTGTTTATGTGCAGAATTTAGACACAATATGAAGCTGTATGGGCACATATAACTTATATTGTTATATGCCATTTCTCTGCTTTCCTTATAGGTTGGTATTTCTGGATGGTCTCAAGAAAGTCATAGCAAAGATGGACTTTGATTTAGATATTGTTTAGAAAACTCACACATATATATTAAATAAAATATTTATATACATATCTGTATTACAAAGCATATATACATACATGTATGCACATATATATGTATGTGTACATATGTATGTCTATTTATTTCCAGTCCAGAAATTAAAGCTCCTGGGCTACTAATATCTTTTACTCTCTGACAGTGACATTATGCTTTTGCCAGGTCAAGTTCATCACTTAGAAGTGCAAAGATATTCACCATTTCAAACCACTGCATTCATACTAGTAAACACATGTAAATACAATCTCTCCCTCTTTCCAAACCTACACCATTTTAGCAGTATAGCCCTTCAGGCAGTTAAAGCAAAGTGAAGAAATACAGAGAAAGTCATAGACAAAAAATAGACATTTGGAAGAATAAAACTGTTGAAAAGGAGAGCATTTGTCATAAAATACCACAGCCTTACAGAACAGCTTGAATGAACCTGTGATGCCCCAGAAGGACTGTAGGATCAGTGACTGTGTACAGTCAGCCTGCGGCACCAGCAACAGAGAAAGGAGTACACTCAGAGAGATACTGCGATAAGGGTAACCATTATGATATTTAGAATAGAGACATTCCCTCTACTCAAAGTACTATGTAAAAGTCAATCACAGGCATTTTCAGGCAAACACATTCTATGCAGACTATGCAGCCAGGACAGGGATTGAGATTTGTGTCTTGGAGTGAATGCATTAGACCAGTAAGGCTCTTTGCAGAACAAGGCTCTATAAATTGCAACTATTCAAAGTCTGAGCCTGGCTATCTTACAAGAAAACTTCTCTGAGATGTATTTTACCCTGTGTAGATAGTGCAAGGATGGATGTGCAAGACAGGATTTCACTTCATGGTGGCTTAGCAGCAATCTCACCAAATTTAAGATTTGACATTATAAAATGGACTAATGTGCATACTCAGTAGTCTGGAATACTCATCTTAAAGCAAACCACAAACACATCCTGCATTTACAAAGAAGTTTTGCAGTAAAAGCAAACTTCTGAAATGTCAGATGGATATTGTGAGAAAATATCACAATGGGAATACCCTCTGTATGTGTCAGGAAACGATATTGCTACAGTGGATTACAGCTCCAATTTGGATAAGTGGTCTGGTGGCATGAAGGAATCAGCTGCGGCCAGGAAACAAAGCAAGTTTCGTAACCTTATTTTGTAACAGCAAGAGGCCACAGAAAAACACAGAGAAACTAAACCCAACAACGCCAAGTGGGACTTTCAGCATAAAACAAGGCTGATAAAGCAATCGGAAAGAAGAAACCATAGTACAAAATCTGACTGTAAAGACCAAACACGGAAAAAAAAATCTGTTCTGTATTGCAACGCATTCTCCCAAGTGCTTGATAAAGAGCCATGATCAATGGTACATATCACAATACAATAGAGTATGCAGAGTTGGAAGGGATCCACAAGGATCATCAAGCCCAACTTCTGGCCCTGCACAGGACAGCCCCAAGAGTGACACCACATGCCTGAGAGTATTGTACAAATATTTCTTGAACTCTGTAAGGTTTGCTGCTGTGACAGCTTCTCTTGGGAGCCTGTTTAGGTGCCCAACCATCCTCTTGGTGAAAAACCTTTTTCTAAAATCCAACCTAAATCTCCCCTGACACAACTTCAGGCCATTCCCTCAGATCTTGTCATTGGTCACTACAGAGAAGCGATCAGTGCCTGCCCTTCTTCCCCTCACAAGGAATTTGTAGCCAANATCAAGCCCAACTTCTGGCCCTGCACAGGACAGCCCCAAGAGTGACACCACATGCCTGAGAGTATTGTACAAATATTTCTTGAACTCTGTAAGGTTTGCTGCTGTGACAGCTTCTCTTGGGAGCCTGTTTAGGTGCCCAACCATCCTCTTGGTGAAAAACCTTTTTCTAAAATCCAACCTAAATCTCCCCTGACACAACTTCAGGCCATTCCCTCAGATCTTGTCATTGGTCACTACAGAGAAGCGATCAGTGCCTGCCCTTCTTCCCCTCACAAGGAATTTGTAGCCAACAATGAAGTCTCCCTTCAGTCTCCTCTTCTCCAGGTTGAACAGACCAAGGGACCTCCACCGCTCCTCATATGGTTTCCCCTCAAGGTCACTCTCTAATGTCTTAATAACTTTCTTATATTGTGGTGCCCAAAACTGCCACAATATTCAAGCTGAGGCTGTTCCAGTGCAGAGCAGAGTGGGACAATCCCCTCCCCCACCCACCTGGTGATGCTTTGCCAGATGCCCCCTAGGACACGGCTGGTGCTCCTGGCTGCCAGGGAACTGCTGACTCATATTCAGTTTGCCATCAACCACAATCCCCAGGTCCCTTTCCTTGGCACTTTCCTTGCTTTCCAGCATCTCATTCCCCAGTCTGNCTCATATGGTTTCCCCTCAAGGTCACTCTCTAATGTCTTAATAACTTTCTTATATTGTGGTGCCCAAAACTGCCACAATATTCAAGCTGAGGCTGTTCCAGTGCAGAGCAGAGTGGGACAATCCCCTCCCCCACCCACCTGGTGATGCTTTGCCAGATGCCCCCTAGGACACGGCTGGTGCTCCTGGCTGCCAGGGCACTGCTGACTCATATTCAGTTTGCCATCAACCACAATCCCCAGGTCCCTTTCCTTGGCACTTTCCTTGCTTTCCAGCATCTCATTCCCCAGTCTGTGCGTACAACCAGGATTACCTCTTCCCAGGTGCAGAATCCAGCACTTCCCCTTGCTAAACTTCACGTGGTTAGTGATTGCCCAGTCCTCTAACTTATCAAGGTCTCTCTGCAGGCCTCTCCGCCTTCAGAGGAGTCAGCAGCTCCTCCCAGTTTTGTATCGTCTGCTTCATTTTGCAGTCCTGTGTCCAAGTCATTTACAAAGATGTTGAAGAGCACAAGGCCTAAGACAGAACCCTGCAGAATCCCACTAGTGACAGGTCATCACCCCATTCACTCTCATCCTTTGTGTTCAACCCATGACCTAAGTGCTGCACGATGTGGTTATCAGCTGTGGGCTGAATATTTTGCCCAGAAGGATCCTGTGAGGGACAGTATCAAAAGTTTACTGAAATCCCAAAAGATGACACCAACTGCCTTCCCTTGATCAACTAGGTGGGTTACCTTGTCACGAAAGGAAATCAAGTTTGATAAGCAGAACTTTCCTCTCATGAAGTCATGCTGGCTGTGACCAGGTTGATGTGGGTGACACTGGTCTGAGTCCAACACACAATCTGTGTTCCTGAATTTGCCTCATACAGCTACAGAGAAATGGTAAAGTGCAACCATCATGTGTCATTCAAAGATTTAATAAGGAAAATAAGAACAAATCTGTTCAACAATCAGAGAAAGACAAAGCAAGGATCAGATCAAGGAGGACTCAGACAGAGTGCTGTCATCAAAAGAAATAAAATCCACTGGAGCAAAAGATATATTTTTCTTGACCAGACATCCTCCAACCAAACAAAACCAAAAAAGGCATGTGATAAGAGTTCTACAGCAGGACTAATAACAGAAACAAGAGAGGGTTTCAAAACTTAAAAAAAACAAACAAACAAAAACAAAAACAACAACAAAAGACAACACCACAAACCACCAGTTAAAGAACTAAGTGGATCAAGTCGCATTCTAACAGGCACAACCTATATGCACGTGCTCTCACACCAGCTGCTCCTGAGACACTGCAGGGTCTGAAAAGACTATGACAGCATGAGGGAAAAAGGAAACAGGAGGAGGGAATGATAAAGTAATACTCACACAACAAAAAAGTGAGAAAATTAGAATTTAGTTTTCAGTAAAATTTTCAAAGAAAGAGAAATGTCAGAAAATTTTCCTGAATGGGTCATTTTTCTTCTTAGAAAGAAAACATTAGGAGAAACATAGTTTTCAAGAAAAAGATATGTTGTTTTGCTGACTTATACTGTTCAAATTCTGCAGAAGCTTCAAGTGAAACCAAACAGCAGCAGCTGTTTGTCACTGACCATTTCAGAGCCTCAGAGAATCATTTACAGTGTCAAAGTAGCACAAGTACTGATCTTCCCCCATTATTCCCATCCCAGAGCAAGCTAAAAAGCAGGAAGCAACAGTTTGCACTAGTATTTTGTAGTTAGCAAGAAACAACAACATTGAAATCTACTGGAGGTAAAAAACTGTCACAAATCTTCAGCATTATGCATTTAGGTCCCTTCCATCTCCACCTTTATCAGATCACACTGTCCCACAAGAAGAAATGAAACATTTGGGCTTTCTTTTTTGGTACAGAAAAACCTGCAGTAGTTCTGTATCTTGCATATAAGAATTGCACTCCAGAGACCCTTCATTCTGTTCTGCTAAGCTATAGAGAGCACACAAGATAGCAGAGGATGGCTTTTACAGTGTGCAAACAAAAGACATGCACAAAGAAAATTTACAGGAACAGGAAAATTAAACCGGAATAGGACTTCAAAGGCAATTTAGACAATCCCCTCACTTGGATGCCAAGTCTCTTACTTGCCAAGACCATTCCTGACAGATGTTTGTCATGAAACATCTGCATGAGGAGATTTCACTCTCTTTCAGTAGCATGTTGCAATGCTTAATTCTGTTTATAAAAATTATTTTCCTAAAATTTCACTTGAATCTTCTTTATTGAAAGGTCAATTTCTTCTTATCCAGTTCCCAAGTGTTCACAGATTAATTTCTCACTGGCATCTTCATAATAACTTTCTTCTTATCAGAGAGAAGTTATCATGTCACCTGTAGACTCTGATGCTCTTGACTAAACAAACTCCATCCCTTAAATCTTCTTTCAAAGACGTTTTCCAAGATTGTCATCATTCTTGCTTCCCTCCTCTGGACTATCTACAATTAGTCCATTTCATAGAAGTGTGGGCTTGGAAACTGGATATAGAACTTCAACAGAGATGCCTAGTGTCAAGAAGAGTGAAAAAAATTACCTCTGGTGTCTAATACACAATACTTAGGTTGATACATGCCGGCATGAAATTTACTGATGCTCCGACAAAAAAACAACCCACCAGTCACCAAATAAACAAACCAAAAAACAAACTATCAACTAAACAAAAAACCTACATTGATCAACTAACTGTATTTGTAAGCACCAGTTTGTGTACACACATTGTTTGCATGTGGAAAACAGTATTTCCATGTGCATGGATTTCTGTGTTACAAAGCTGAATTCCTTTCAGTTGTACTTAGCACAGGCCAAGATTTTTCAGAAGTACATGCCAAAAGCTGGACTTCTAAATCCTTACTTGGTCGCTGAAGTAATTGGCTTTGATCTTCACACACTGTCAAGATGCAGTAGCACTTAGTTCTGCAATCTCATAATCTCTGTAAATCTTAATACAGGCTTTGAATCTTAATTTTTAAGCACTTTTTCATTATTCAGAGGTGAAAGCAAAAGCACTACTCTTTGATGTGTCCAGTTTACCACATCTTGAACTCTACAGCTCTGGTAGACAAAGTGGTTTTTTTTTCAGTCCCTCCAGAGAAAGCTGGGGAGTGGGTAGTCAGTTCCTGGCATCTCTGAGCACCAGGCCCTGTTACAGTTGGCTTTAAAAGAAGGTCAAATTTAAAGAGAACTCAATTTAAAAAAAACCAAATAAACAAACAAACAAAAAACAAACAAAAACAAAAAAACCCCACCTAATTTCTCTTAGAATTCTGTCAGAGTTAATGCTTGGGAATTCTGAAAATAAGTTATCCTCTTGGGAGGAACTGGAGTTAACAATCATGGCTAATCTATTTGAGTCCACTACTCCTTAAACAGATGATGTTAAAGTGGCTGCTGGAATCCCCTTTTATCTTCTGTCTGTAAAGTGATAAATCTTCAGATATACTTTTACAACACTCCAGGAAAAAAGATCTGAGAATTGAGATTCCCTAAGACTTATACAGGGGATTTTTTCAGAGATAAAACTTTTCTTGGGTAACGTGACCACAAACTGCCAGTAAATCTTGCTATTCAGCATGGAAACATCCAGGTGGCTTGAACAGATGGGTAGGAAATGTCAAATTGTCTGGCATGCAGCACTTACAGCGACTCCCTCTCTTTGATGATATGCTGTACTTCTTCTAGGGTTTCCCCTCACAGCTGCAACGACTTTTAAAGATATGGACAGTATCATAAAACTAAACTTGGTATCCCTTCCTCCATGGCGCCACAATTTGCATCAGTGACAACAAACCAATGGCTATTCACCTGGGGTGAATGATCAGTGTTGCCCACTTCATTGGCATCACCAACACAAGCTTATGAAAGTTGTTAGCAGACATTTGGACTCCATGAACACTGCAGATCTGGGAATGACAGATGTTGTGGCACCTGAAAATACTCCAAATAAACAGAGGGTGGCAAACTCTTCTCAGAAAAACAGAAGTACAATTCAATTCTCCTGGACAATTTTTCAGACTTTAAAGCACTTTAAAAGCTTTATTTGCTTTTGGAACTTCTATTTCATTACCATAGCAGTAGCTATGTGAACAGAAGTTCCTGCACATTGCTGACAGAATAAAGAACATTATGAGTCACATAGATGTCATCACAGCCATAGGTCAACTCTTACCTTCACTGAGGTCTTATGTGCTTAACTAAGCACTTCTGAGTAAACCTCAAGTCACAAAGCCTTAATTAAAATTTTTAAAGTAATAATTTGCAAGTAGATAAGTCACAGAAGGAGTTCTTCACCTTCGCATAGCTCTGGCAGGTGGAATTCTCAATAGTTGCCTTTGCTGGAGGAAAGTTGGCGGAGCTGAGATGACAGATTGGCCCTTCATACTCGGTAGCAACAGGCACACTTTCCTCAGTCTGATAGGCTGATGGCACAATCATTTTGAAATGAAAAAGTCTCCAAGCCACCCCAGCATTCATGGATATGGTAATACAGCAGGTCTGGCATTGAATATTTGAAAACATTCTGATCTAAACTCTTGTATTTCTGTATTTGGGTATGATGGCAAATGGGTAAAAACTTTTGTCCCAAGGAATTTCTCCTAGTATTATTTGCTTTCCTTTTCTCTTGTTTGCAATTGGGACTGCCTTGCAGAAAACAATCAACTGCAGGCAAACCATTATTCCTCTTGGTCTTTTGTAGAGATTTTGGCAGAAATAGTTTTAACATGCAAGATGATACATTTGTTCTACCAAATGTAGACTCCGGTGACAGAGAATGTAATGTCATAAAGTGGAAGGTGGAAGAGAAAAATCAGTATTCTCTAGGGAAATATCATTGATTTTGGGAGGTTTACCTTAGTAATGTCAAAATGAGACCTGGCCCTTCTTTACAATCACATTCTGAAGAAATCAGTCAACTAAACATGTTGGTTTATATGGCCACAGGTTTCCCATCTGACCTCTAGCTATCATCTTCCAAACAGACGGACACTACAGATTACTCAGGGACCACGTGTTGTGTCTGCACACTCTTGCAACAGCAATACCATGGAGGAAACAGTTGCTCATTACTCTTTTGAGTAGTGTCTCTTCTAAGTACCTGTGCAAATCTCTTTTCAAAGACATGAAAGTGAATAAGCAGAGTCAAAACTCTTCCCAAGACCACTCTGGAAGCCTGGAAAAAAAGGAAATTAGCAGGTGCAGTTTACATTGAGATTATTTCTTTTTCCAGTTTACCCTTCTCCCATTATTTTTCTCTGGTGCATTTTTGTTCCAAACTTTATCATCTAACAAAAGGCAGTAAATTAGTTCCTCGGGGAAAAAAAAAGTTTCAGGAAATAAAATTGTAAGTCACATAACTCCTCACCTTCTTCTGAACTGTATCCACTTTCCAGTTTGATGGACTCCAGCTGGGAACTTCTTTGAACTTGAAAAAATGGGAAGGATTTTACCATCTCATTGCAATTCAGCCACAGTTCTCCACTAAAGACCAGTCTTTCCAGTCCCATCACTAGAGGGACTTTCCATGCAATTTTTTTCTAATACGAGGAATTCCTCTGGCTCCAGCCTCAAGGATCTCTTTCTAAGGGTTCTTTACTGCACACCATATGGGAGTTTCCAAACATAATTGCTTAAACTTGCAGAAGAGAATTGGTAGATTTTCCCTCTCTCTGTGGAAGTTTCTTTTGTATGAGCCTATATTATTGCAAAGTATCTCTCCTGGGACTCTCTGTCCCGGAGGAAATATGAGATAGCTGTGATGTGGCATATAGTTTCTCTTTTTTTCTGGATTTTATTCATGGTACAGCACAGTTACCCCTGAACAGAAGAGTACTCTTGAAAAAGTATCTTGCAAGATTTGAAAAGCAGTGCAGAGTGTCCATTGCTTTGATACCGCTTGAGAACAGTCATCTCCCTTGGCAGGATACTGCTGCCATTTTCTGACTGATTCCAAATATCAGTGCTTGTCTCACAACCTCAGTGGCCCAAAGAATTTCCTCAAGTGCATGGCAGATGAAACTTAGCCTAAGATCATAGGCTTTGGGGAGCTGGTTGCCATTTCCCCTCAATTACATTGTTTGCTTTAGATGTTTCCAAAAGTTCAATGTCTCCCCCGAAAGATTAGCACCATGAAGCAGCCTACATGGAATAACTCTCTGCTCTATTTTTCAGTACTTTCAAGTGAAACATTGGGATGTTTCTAATCTGTCAGGAAGTGTCGTAATTTCTAACTAGAAACTGATTACTCCACAAATTAAATACTGAAGTTTTCAACAATTTTCTCAGCAGTTCTGCTTTTGTCACCTCTGTAGATTTAACACCACATGTACATACAGCAATTAGATGCATTCATCCATTTTTAAAGGCATCACATTATCTACATCTCAGTGTTTAATAAAGCTGGTCTTCAGTCAATATCAAAAAATACTACCAGTTATATTACCCAGATTCTATTTGAAATAATATTCAAGTGTAATGATATAAATTCACATATATACATTAATAGCATATATGCACTTATATATACATGTCTGCCATTCGTTTCATCACCCCTGCAGTACATGCAACATGAAATAAACAACAGAAATATTATTTGTGATCCAGGTTTGTAGCTGTCTGGATGCAAAGAGGCATATAGGTTCATTAATAATTTAATGTGAAAGAAAGGGTTGAGCACAAAGGTAAGATTTTTACATTACATCTATCAGTTCCCTCCAGATTTATTTCTGGCATTTAAAGTAGAAAGTTCAATCAGTTGGAATTCTCATAAAATACAAATGTGTCCATTCTCAGCTACTTGAGAGCACATACCCCTAATATCAAAATTCGCTGATATTAACTTGTTAGGTCTCTCTAGGGTTTGGAAACAACAAGTTTATGGTTACAAGGTACTGTGCACCTGAAGAAAATAGATTATGAATTTAAGAGTTAGAGTAATATTTATATTTCTACTTTTTGGTTTAACTGCTGAAGCATTTTGAATAATATACAGGTTGTAGGTTATAGATAATGTTTTCTGTTCGTATTGGACATTTATTTATGCACTCGGAGGATTTTAAAGAGCAACTCTTGGAAAGCACACTGAGCATAAACTCTTATTTGAAAAAAACTATTCCAAATTCATATTCTGTCAGTGATCTACACTGTCATGAAAAAATGTTTCCCACAGAGAAGCTTTAACAGAAAACATTTAATGCAACTGCAGAGTTCTCAGCAGTTAAAAGGTAAATCAGACTAACTCCATTAGAGTAAAGAACTGAAATGCAAAACTGGCAAGCTTTATTTTTTCAATTACAAATGAATAATAGCTACGTAGACAGAAAGAATGCAGTCGTATACATCTTGATCATAAATACAGATGCACTTATAATGACCTATTCTCCAATGAATACTTAAATCTCTTCCATCACATTTTGCTTAGCTACACATAAAGGATTGGTACACAACACAAAGACGTCATAATGTTGTAAAATATGTCTCTAGGAAGCTATCATCACTGAAATTACACATTTAGAAAAGCATTTTTCAAAGTGGCACATCTTGCAACATTTCAGTATATGTTTGACAAACCCTAGAGCCACATAGTTTATCCTGAAAATGCTGCCAGCAAGGTCAGCTGAGCTTTTATGTTTCCTGGAAAAGATGATGCAGACAAAGGTACTGTTGTGATGCAGAAGGGAGGCCCAACTGAGAAATGCTGAGTGCCCTCCACTCCCGATAAATTGCAGTGCTATTGGAATTAAAAGGAACAAATCTGTTCTCTCCTATGTGAATGGAAGGGGGGTTAGGAAAATCACCTGTAGTGGGCAGTTGGGAGCACAAACTGGTATTTACCATCAGTGACTTATCTGCTGTTAACTTCTGACTGCCTGTTCAGCATTGCGAGTGTGCTGTGAATTGTTTTATCACCCTTGAACAGAGCCATGCTAGAGGTGCACCAGGGGAGAATCTGTTCTTATGGAGATGTACCAGAGGAGAATCTCAGATGTTCTTCTGGGCATCAGGAAATATTTCTCCAGATGCATCCAAGTGGAATCCTGAAACTAGAAGTACTTCTTTCTTACATTAAAACAGTATTAAAATTTTAACATTTTCAGACATATTCAAAATTATCTGCTTTAATTAGTTGTCACTTGTTCATAGGGCATATGCTTTTCGTTAGTTTTATTATTATTGTTAGTCTGTTATTGTCCTTTGCTAGAGAGGTTCCAGTATGCTACTGAGACAAAATCATGTCTTCAATCATCTGGCATATGAAAAAAGCTTCATGGCATAACTTGGAAGCTTTTCTTTTAAATCCACTTTTTTGTACCCTTTGGAGCTGTCTCGTGTGCAAGCTCAGATCTGCTATCACACAGCCTCTTAAAGTGAGATTTATGAGCCATGGAAATGTGTGCCTGGTTTTCTAGAGCTTGGCCTCTGCACAGATGTGACATTTGGCAGACTGGATATCCTGATGTGTCTGATGTTACTTAGGTTTCTAGATCATGGTGGTTTTACATGGTAGTTAACATGAGGTACCTAATTTTTGATGTCAGGTGTGCGAGATTCACAAGAACAGAGCCAAAGGCTGGGTTTTATTTTCAAAGGCAGTAGTGAGTTTGGAGTTCCCAGGGCAAGGACCTTCTGAAATGCTCAGTTAATAGGCATGTTATGCTTAGCATTTCTGAAAAATTGTCCCATTTAGCAAAGCAGAAAGCCTATAAAAATAAAAAGCACTGTCCCTTCTTAACCAGCATTTCTAGTTCAGTGACTACGCTTCTAGAACATGGAATAAATTTGAACCTTGCTTCTGTGAGAAAACAGTACCCAGCTAACACATACAGGAAAATAAAGTGCAGCAGTGCCCGAGAGGGACTCTACCTGGAAAGATGTTCTGGAGCAGCAGGTGCTGCTGTGGGCTGACTCAAGGGCTTTGTGGTTCAGGGAGATGGTTAAAACATCACTGTTACTACGTGGCAGAGAAGATGCTGAAGCTACCGACAAAAACATATTATTGGCCAGAAAACTAATTTTATGTCACTTTAATGAAGAGTTTTTCAACTTAATTACTGCATGAAAGAATGACTCCCTGTGGTCCTGTCCACGAAATGAACATGGAGATAATGCTATGAATAAAAAACCCCAGCAGGTTTCCATAATACTTAACAGCCTGATATGTCTGATTGTTATCAATCCCTTACAAAAGGGGATCTCACTACTGAGATAAACATCAACAAATACAATCTTGTGCTTATTTTTGTCCTTTTTTCTTCTTTACTGTGAAAACTGGTGCTCAGTGACTCAGTGGTTCCATAATGTTTGGGTTTTTTTACTCCTGCCAGCAAGATCTTCATAACATATGCTAGTTAAGTTCTGCAGAAGATGAGAAACACCAGCAGACCCATTAAAACTGAACTTCTTGAGTCTGTCCAACCTTTTCCAAGATCCAGAAGTTCATCTATTTTTTGTCAGTTGCACTAAATCTCAAGGTTAAAAGTGTGCCTTTTTTCCCTTAATGTTTTCTTATTTTTAAAAATAAATTCCTCACACCCTCATGAAGTGATCAGCTTAATTCCGTTCTTTAATTCTGCTCAGCTAGAAGAAAGAAAGGAGTGTTGTAAGGTGGTTAAAATATCAACAGACCTAAACAACTCTTGATTTTAGAGTCTTGAACTAGATACATGAGCATCTTTTTTGAGCCATCACATCCAGAAGAGGACAGTTGTCTTGTAAGAATGTATATCTTATTAGCTCATGACTGAAACTCAAAAAAATGCAAGAAATACATATAAAGATGAGTAGAAATTTTAGTTGTCTATTATACCCATTGTGATCAAGAAATCCTGATCACTGAGATATGAATGTGGCAGTTAAATCTGGCATAATTTGAGATGCAAATTGTAGCATTACAGGAAATCTGCACTGCCAGATTCTTATAAACTAGAAAACTCAACCAATACTGTAACTGATTACTTCTTTGGAGACATACTGTCCCAGTTGTTGAAGGGAATCACTATGCATATAATGTAACTATAACCCAAAGGGCAAAAAAAAATTGATTTTACCCCTTCTAGATATAAAAGAAGGAACCAGCATGATCCCCACTGCAGCAATACAATGAATGTGAAAACACTGAAGGTCAGTTGCCTCAGTGAGACACAGTACAGGCAGGTGTTTGCAGACAGCAATCACTCTTCTGGCAGTGAATGCGAGGTAGCAGAGACACCTCAAAAGAGATAGCAAGATCATTCCAGGAAGTGAGTAAAGATGCAAAGAATCCCAGGACAAGCTGAGTTCACACCACCAGTACATTTTATACTGCAGAAATATCAGTTCTTTAGAAATTATGAAGATGTTAGTGGCAGAGAGAGTGGGGAGACCAATAGCCAGAGACAGCTTACCAGCAGAGCTAAGAGCGACTGCCCTTCATCTCCTTCCCACCCAGCAGCATTTCATTAAGCATTTAGGACTGTCATCTCACCTCCGTGCTCCAACAGTACAATGGCAGCATCCAACACTGATAGCCCAAAACCTGCAGCATCCAGCACCTGATAGCCCAGATGCTTCAGCAACTGCTGTATGGAGGCACTCGAGCCTAACCAGCAATATTACAATCTGCCAAAATAAACTTAAAAATGTTATCTTTTGTCACCTGTGTAACAAAATGTAAAAAACTATATTCAGGAATTTTACCTGAAAATGTTATTTTGTTATATTTTTGTAAGTCAAAGCAGAAATCTTTTGATGACATATGACTCTACTGGAGACCCAGTGCCAGCACCCAGCTGCAACCCATTCCAGGTGGCTGAAATCCCCTTTTAAAGGACAGATGATATGAGGACAAGGCTTTCTCAGGCATCAGAGGAGTCTTACAAATACTGGGGTAATGGCTTTATCTATGAGTTTTATCCCTCCACTCAAATTAAGCAGATTTTTTCTGGCCTACATTCAGCCACACAGCTTGGTTAGTCCCATAAAGCCACTCTGTGACAAACCTGATTGCTGAGGTCTTTTGCCTTGATTGAAAAGCTCAGCTCAGAGAAGTGATGTGAACTTCAGTGCAGGTATCACAAACATTTTGATTCTAGGAACTCAGTAATGTGATAAGACATCATAGTTCTAATATTGCTATGTGTAGGAGGAAATAAAAGTTATCAAACAAGGTACAAACAAGATGGTATAAGGTATCTGAAATGTAACCAGAAGAGTTAAAAAAACATGATTTGAGAGGAAAACACTATATAATCAACTGTTGATTAGATCTTAATATATTCTCAAAGCATCTAACTTCAAATAAGGTTTGAAAGTTCAAATTACATGCACTAACACCCAAGCCACTCAGAAATTGAACTCCTGAAATCACTCTAGTATTTGAAAAATATTACTCTAAGAATACTAGAATTGTTTCAAGGGTGCTTCTATGCAACTAGAAGCTAAAACAAACACCTCAAGGGTAATGTAGACAAAAAGAACATAAAAATATCAAATAAAAATAAGAAAACCTAGTATCTAGAAACTAATGACAAAATCATGACTTCGAACTACTGTACTCTGTGTTTCATTCAAAGACCTAACACCCCTGAGAAGGCGCGTTAGGAAAAAAACTCCTGTGAGTACCAGTTGCTGTCGGTTGCTTTAAAGCACCATCTCAGAATGAACTGGGGGGTTTCTTTGAGTTATAGAGAGTCTGTGGATTGTATTGTCGTGGTTGGTGTATACAGTAATTGTAATAAATGGTTATTCCAATAAAACAGAGAAGAATCAAGTGTTCAACATCATAACATATACCACCCCACAACTCTAAGTGGAACCTCATCACAACCCTCTGACCTATTCAGTAGAGATACTTGCATGCTTAAAATTAAGCATGTGTATAAGTGCTTGTAGGGCTGAGGCCAAAGGTTGCAACAGCAGCCAAGGGAATACCTGCCCAACCTCTTCAAGGCAAGGATATTTTTTTTGTAAAAGGATATTTTAACCTTCAGAGGCCATGGACTACCTAGTGGTAATGTGACCTTTAACTTCTCTAGATCAAATGTTTATACAGGTGCTCTCATTTCCTGAAAGAGGAGCAGAGGTTTGGATATTAAACAAACACTATTAATTTAAATATTTTCTCCCAGTTGCTGTTTTCTGCCATTGAAAATAAATATATTCATTGCTTTTACTCAGTTCCATGCACACAGCATAAGATTTTGAAAATGCCTATGGTCACCTGGTGGAAGTTATGAGGCTACATGTATAGGGAGGCACTTTAGTTGCTATCTAGTTTGTATTCTAGAGATCATAACAATGAGAAATTTCACAGGAAAAAACTCTGAAATTTCCCCTAATAGTTATGTGGAATTCTAATGCTGCTGTGGCCACAGATCAAGCGAAAGAAGACCAGAGGTCCTGGGAGTGGGATGCCTGTGGTTCATAAGTCAGTTCTGAGATGGATACCAAGGGGGTTTCCTTGTCCCAGTTTGGTGGCAGTGTTAACAGTCTGATGTAGGAACACCAGCTTTCCATGGGAAATGTCAGCTACAAAGACCTTTCAATTACTTCCGCTCCGCCTGCTTGGAATTGACAAAAAGCTGTTTTCTACATCTCTTGGCAATGGTCTCCTTTTCCACAAGCTCAGGACAACTCAGTGTCCCAGCCAAGATTCTCTCTCTGGAACTGTAGCACCATGGACTGCTGTGTGGGGCTGTGCTGAGTGAATGTTATTTGCTGCATTTGCTTTTCCTGTAGATCCATTTAGCTCAAGTCCAGAAAACACGCAGACTCTGAAAGTTCTGAAAAATGCATCACGTGAATGATTTCACATTTGCCCATGAGCTCTGAGACAATTAATTAGTGAGCTGCAATTCTGGCTGCCACCTTACCACTTTGGACTCATCATAGACTCTCAGATAGCTAATTTATAACAGATGCTTAGAAAAGCATCATGTGAATCATACAAAGCTCATTTGCTGTGCTTTGTTAGCCATGTTGAAAGCTAAGGCAAGCAAACAGGTTGTGTTGAGATGGAGCACAAACCCAGTAGTGTGCTTTTCTCAGGAAGTGACAAACAAGAGTCCTCCAGAAATTACATCATGGGAAATTTCTTCCACTTAAATTGCAATCTGGGTCAATTTTTAGTGTGTCTGCCAACATCAGCCCAGAAACAAAATCTTTGAGTAATCTTTGTAACACACATGTGATACTGAAGTGTTTGCTGTGCACCCAAATGCACACAATACAGAGGATGGGACAAAGGATGTTAAAGAACGTGGAGGCTAAACACAGCACATGCAAGAGCAAGACGCATTCTTGTTGGTAAGAACAGTTTGGTTTTGATATGGGGTAGATATTTCTGTTTCCACAACTGCTGACAACCCTCCTGTTGCCAGGCAAGAGCTGGAAGGTGACTGGATGCACGGTCTTCCACATCCCTTGATTTCTGTTGGGACCATGAACATTTTGGAGAGATGTCATTTTCCTTAGTTCTGTGGAGTCCAGGCTTGCAGAAAACATTAGGGCAGCATGGCTATCTAAAAAAATAATCTCTCAGGAAAGACTGTGGATTACTCTGCGCTAAAGCAGAGTCGTGTAGCTGTTCCATGGAACCTCATGAGACATCCTTTTTAGGAAAAGCAGCTGGGTTTCTAATTAACAGCTTTACCCTCAAAGTTACTCAGAGTATTCTAAATGTCACATATATCAGTGGTGTTTACAGCAGATTTTGTATGTATTCAATCTGTTTACTAAGAAATTATACTATATTCTCTGAGAATGACTGAAAAAATGATAGGAGGTATTGATAAGGATTTTAGGGTTTAAATTTTAGACACCTGAATGATAAAGGCTTTGTTTGACATTATAACCTGAGGGGAGGACCACCTTCTTGGTGCTCAAGAAGGCTAGCAGCATCCTAGCTTATATCAGAAACACACGGTCAGCAGGACCAGGGCAATTATGGTCCCCTGCTTGGCACTGATGCGGCTGCACATCAAATCCTGAGTTCAGAAAAAAGGTTGTAGGCAGGTGGCATCAACTTTTTCTCCATGTAACAGGACAAGAGAAAATGACCTCAAATTATGCCAGGAGAAGTTCAGATTGGATATCAGGAAGAATTTCTTAACAGAAAATGTTGTCAAGTGTTGGAACAAGCTGTCCAGGGAAGTGATTGAGTGACCATCCCTGGAGGTGTTCAAAGGACGTGTAGATGTAGCACTGAGGGACACAGTTTAGTGGTGAACTTGGAAATGCTAGGTTAATGGTCGGACTTGATGGTCTTTAGAGTCTTTTCCAACCTAATGATTCTATGATTCAATTATTCTATATGTATGAGTACATGATAACTTATAAATAGACAGTGCCTTTGCGTTTATAAATAAGCAAGCCATGGATGGATATGCAGATGTTTTAAAGCCAGCTTGGAAGAAAATAATGAAAAAGTAAAATAACTTCTATTTTCATTACATTGGAACATGTTGAATTTAATCTAGATCCAGAAGGAATATCGTATTCTAGTTCCTTATTTACAGCTCCCTCTAAAATGATATGTTTGCTGAGACCTTCTTTATAATAGCAACTAAGACTTTTTGATATTTAATTGTTTCTAGCATTGTACATTTGATTAATGGAAAGCCAATACTGAAGTTAAGGCCAGGAGGCAGAAAAGACCACATTTGGATTACAGATTAAAGACACAGTTTGATGATCATTTTACAGTGTGTCCTTTCTCTCAGCACAAGCAAAGGCAAGGCACTTCAGAAATTATTCAGACAGCTCTCCCTGCACTTATTCAGGCAGAGTTGGAGCTTGTCATCAGACTGTACATACTGATGGTCTGGCGCTGCTCATCCTGTCATGATGGATTTTTTATTTTCATGGCTTTCCAAAAGTTACAGTGTTCTAACATTACATTAATAAAGCTTTCTGGAGAGCATTTATTCACTAACAGCATGTGCTAAGCCTCATGAAAGTCATTGATTTTCACAGAGTACATGGTCAGTCTATAAGTCCCTTATGATGTAGAGAAGAGCATTAGAAATAATTCAAGATATGTCAATTCAAAGGAAAGATTTCTCTAACTCAAGACCATTTCTGTGCGCAGAAATTCACAGCCAAGTTCTGCTCTCCCCTAAAAAAAAGAGGCAGAAAAAGGAAATAGGTATTTGGAAAGAGGCACTTGATGTTTACCTAAATATTCCCCAGAGATAAAAAGAGCTATTTACAGATTTATTTGGGGGTATAAAATCAACTGTAAATGATCATATGGGGAAGCACTCTGTTCACATATACTGCAGCTGTGAGGCTATTTGATATCTGCCTGTAGTAGATGTGTGATCTTCACGGGATTATTATAAACTCTGACTTGAGACACGCCTTAGTTTTCAAGCTTGTTTCTGAAATCTTTCAAGCTGGATTTTTCTGTGTCCTTGGTTTTAAGAAGCTGTGTTCATTACCTCAGACCTCTTCTTAACAGGTTCACACTTCTTTTGAGTGTGTACAGAATGACAGAGTCAGAGCGCCACAAGAACAGCAACTTCCTTGTTTGTGAAATGAGGATAGATTGATTTCTTATGTATCACTCCGGGCCATGAGCCATAGGTCTAAGCATGGTAAAGCAAGTTGAAAGAGTGAAGGGCATCTGCTATTCGTATTTCATCCAAAAGAGATGTGCACTCATGTGTTTTTGCTACCACAGATGGAGAATTTGCCCTGACTAGAAAGAAAGAAATATCAGTGGGATCTGAGGGGATTATGGGTCAGCCTTAATCTCTGTCCACTAGGGCTGGTAGGGTCTTGACATTTCACCTCCATAGCAAAGATGACACAGATTAATCACAAGCAAGATTGCTGAGAAGTACTCTGGAAAGGACATGTTTAAGAACAAATGAGCCTGGTTGAGTGATAGCCATGTAAAGTAACTTGAGGAATATCCATCAGGGATGGTACTACTTTACCAAAATTGTATCATGCAGAAATAAAGAATAGGAAAATGTTCAACCAACACTCTTACAGTGGCTCCTCCTGTGCTTTTGGAAATTGTGAACCTTTCTGGAAACTGTAGTTTCCAAATACCCAAGAAGTTCCTAGTTCAAAGTGACATCCTTTTTGCATACCCAAAACATGATGCTCAGGTTTCCTACTCGCTCCCCTGGATGCAGACAGGGAGGGCAGTTTCATCTGCTTACATCCTCTTAAAACAGGTGCCATCACTGATGTTTACCACCTTCTTCTATGCCTCTGCCCCTATCTTGGAAAGGGACATCACCAGACTTGTGTCAGAATCCATCTTCTATGGAGTGAGCCCAGTCCCCTGGTACTTCCAGCACTTCCTAGTAAAGCTACAGCAGAAGATCTTCACACAACAGGAGTCCACTTTTGCTTCTCTTTCATGACCTGATGCTATCCTGGGTCCTAGGAAGGTCTACAGGACCTGTAGAGCCTGGTCTTTGTGTGTTGTGGCTATGAGGCCAGACACAGTCACCACTGGTTCCTCAAGCCCCTTCTACAAACTTTGGGTGAGAGGAACAGCTCCTGCGGGTGTTCTACTGCCTCCTTCATCACCTCTCATGCAGGGATACTCACACCCCCTCAATTACTTCAGAATCACTGTCCTTTCCCCTGACAAATGGGATGCCTTGTTCTCAAATACCAACAAGTAATTGCTAGCGCCACCAAAGAATCATGCAATTGCTTTCTGTTTTTACCTTTTTTTCCCACTTCTTTCTCATTTTGAACTAGGAATATTTTATGCCTGCAGTTGGCAGGGACAAAGGGGGAGGCAGCAGGGCAGGAAGAGAGGAGAGTGGGGGAACATCTGTTTCACATTTAACCTGGAACCAAACTTTTTCATCATGCTTCTCCAGTCCCACTTGTATATTGATTCAATTACTAGGCTCTGCTAGTGCAAGAGATTTATATTAAAGCCTCATACAAAGCTATTGTGTTTTGTCACACAACAGTACTGAATCAATTATGAACGTGCTTTACATGATCCTTCTCAATCATACGCATTTGCTCAGGGAGAAGATGACTGACCAAGATTCCAGCTGGGCTTTTGCTAATCTCCAGAAAGTGTAACACACCTGGCTGGCACTTGCTAGCAGGAGGATAATGTCCTGGGTATGTCATCCTCACTGGCCCCTTGATGACACCTTTGTCAGCTCTGCCTCCTTAAAGGTTTGCTCCAGTTGGAGAAATGAGGTTAGACACGCATGCACAAAAGCCTGGGTTCAGACGTCAGCTGCTAAAATGGGCAAAGGAGCAGTGGTGATGTGATGTGACCCTCCCCTCAGAGGTGGAGAGAAGCTGGCCACTGCAATCACATCATAGAAGTACGAAAAGGCACTTTGGGCTAGTCGAAACACAGAGAAGAGAAAGGCAGAAGAAACAGGATCTACAACCCTCCAGGTCCCCTTTTCCCTATGAAACCAGCTTCCAAGAAGGGAATTAAAATGGCAAGTGCTTTTTGCAGAATGTGTCTCATATAGAAAGTCAATTTGCTGCTTATGCCAAAGACGGGTTCCTACCTTGGCCACTGACTTGCTATGTAACCATAGCCAGAACTTTCTAAGAGAGTATTTCAAATATGGGTGACGATTTTGGATACTACCATATTTTCTGGGCCCTCAACACGAGTTTTCTGTAGAAAAGCACCAGAACAAGAGACATCTCGAATGAAGTAACTTTTTATAAGTGTTTAAACCTAACAATTCCTTTTGCAAATCCCAGAGGAAACTATACAATGATTGCATCATCTTATCTATTGAATGCAAATTATAAATTTAGCATCTAGAAAGCTTCCAAACTGCTCAGAAAATCCTGCTCAAAAAGCACTGAGGAGTCACAGAGCAGGTTGCTCTAACTGTGTCACATGTGTAGTTGCTCCTCACCCATATGTTTCCTACCTATTTCTCTTCACAGACAGTGTTTGCCTCTTTGCAGCACCTATCTTTCAAAATCTTTCTGGTGGAGCTGTAGCCACCAACCAGTTCCTTTCTGAATCCATGTGTGCCCATTTCCCACATCCATGCATCTTCCTGGGCAGGCAGTGCCTGCCTCCATACAGGCTCTAAGGCAGAACTCAGAACAGGGACTTGGCTTTTCATTAGTGAGCACATCTTAAGAGGATCCTTAAGGTAGTAATATACATCCACAGTAATATGAATGATACTGTATCTCATTAAGTAGTTTTCAAATGTGGTCAAGCTGTCCATTTAACAGCCTTATTCTTTTTTTTTCTTTCAGTAAGAAGCCTGAAAGATAAGAGCAAAGTGAAGGTGATCCAAAATAAATTCACCATTTTTCAGATTGATTCCTCATTCCAGCTATTTCCTCATGCCTCAGTTTGCCTGTTCCTGCAGTGAGATAGTATCTACCAACAAAGACAGCAAAGCTTCTATCACAAAAACTGATGTTGTGAAGCAGACACCCAGGGACTTAACACACATACAGACATGGCTCATAACTCCTCAAAAGAACTCTGTCTTGTGAATAAAAAATAATAGGACTCTGTGCCACTGGGAAAGGTTGTAACTATCTGAACAGATTGAGTCTTTAGTGCCCAGAGATTCTGAGCTAAAACTAGCAGAGCTCTTTCAAAGCCAGACCATAACTAGCTTTGATTAGAGCTCTTACAATGAGCTTTAGCTAATTTTAGCTTTTTGGAGGTCCTTTTGTACAAGCAACGTGCAAAGAATGGCAGCAGCTGCATGCTGCCCTGAGCGTGCTGTGAGCCAGTCGGATGGAGGCCAGCTGCAGCCCAGAAGCCCTATAGCCACATTATCTTAATGCTGGCTCTGAGTTATTATGCCTTATTTCTCAGCAGGGCTTTATTGCCCCAGGTTGAGCATCCTGTTAATGTGGCTGCTCAACTTCCTGCTCTGTCACCAGCTGGCAGAAAGCATGGGCAAAGGAGCCACTCCTCTGAGTCCGCTGGAGTGGATGCATGTACCCCAGAGGTCCTCACCTTCAGAGGTGTCCCCACGGCAGTCCTCAGGAAGGAGCAATAAACAACGACGCTGGCTCCTGACTTCCTCCTGGGAAACACCTTGAATTATCTTGTGCAGTTCCCAGTGAAGCTTGAACCACCATAGGCTTATACGCCGTCCTCAGTTCACTGAGCAAAATCTAGCTCTGGTGCTTCTGCCCCTCTGAGCACAAATAAATGCCACCAATCACCCACCAAAAACTTTCTGTCTTCATCCATGACACATATGGAGCAGCATAGCCACTCTTAAAGACAAGTTTCTCTTCATCAAATGTGCAGGGTAGGTATTTCCATCACTGAAAAAATGAAAGTTTCTTTAAAATACAGGAAAGTATGGCCCAGAATCGAGCATCCTCATCTGACCTGCCACAGTAGGAGTGTGAAAGGCAGGAATAGCAGGAACAAGTCTTCTGAGTTCAGGATTTCTCACAAATAGTTCGGAAGACACTCAGACTAGTCATACTGGGATTTTGCCCACTTCTATGACCAGTGTCTGTGAGTTTATTTTTCACTATTTTCTGTACATCTGTTTAGAATAAAGAGCCTTTGTTGGAAAACCATGTGTCATAAGTTGACATTTTAACACCACAGAGACCACCCCTTCTCAAGTCAAATAATTTTAAAAGTTTATACTGCTAGAAAAAGAAGCCAGAAATATGATCAGGGGAATCCTTTTTGATTAGTTATTGCTTGATTAACTTCAGTTGAAAGGTATATGCACTCTAGCAATTTGTAGTTTTTCATTGATGACTAATTAGAGTTTGTCATTTTCTTTTCTGAGTTACCTTGTTCTACTGTACAAGAAATGTGAATTTACTAGAGAATTATCTCACATTTCCTGTGTCAAAATAATATTTTTTAATTAACATTTTAAAATTACTAGAGCTGATGGCAGAAATTTCACAATTCTTGAGAGCAGACAGCAAGTTTTTTTTGATAATGGGATAGTTCCATAGAAGTATCTCAGTACCATGGTCTGTTATAAAGAAAATCAATTTTTAAGAATTATTAGGAAAAATGAATTATTAGGAAAAATTTGCTACTTTGTGCGACTAAGCATCTGTGTCCTGAGATGTGTATCGTGTGGTCTCCAGCCACAGAAAGATATAATAGACTGGGAAAATTTCAGAAAAGGGTAATAAAAGATCATAAAAGACATTCAAACTGCACAGAAAAACTGCACAAACAATACCTAAGAGCGCTGATAGTCTTCATTCTGGAAAACATCGGAAGGGGATTTGATGGGTCTCTACAAAATCAGGGAGAGGATACAGGTTGAATAGATGCCCACTGCTGAACACAAAAGAGACACAGAGGATATAAAATGCAAGTAGTTGGAAGCAAGTTCAGACCAAATGAAGAATACTTTTACTCATATCAAAATCTGTTTAGTCTGTGGAGCTCCTCACATGGATGTCACAGGTGCCAGAAGGCTAGATCTTTTAAAAGGAGACTGGAGAGATCCATAGAAACAAATTGATCAAGGCAATTAAATATACAGACGGTGCCTCTGGCTTGGCAGGACAATGAACAAATTGTAGAAGACTAGAAGGACACTTGACAAATTATCTCTCAATTTTTTTCGTATTTTGTAGTTATCAAGGTGCATACATATGGTACCACTCAAGAAAAAATACCAGGCTAGAATACTATTTGCTCTGCTTTTATGTCTTTATATTGATCCTGAACCCTGGTTAGCCTGAGTACCACCCATCTGAGGGACCACCTGTGAGAATACATACACAGAGATACCACTAAGTGCAGAAACTAGGCAGACAGAGTAGCGAGGCAGTAGAGATCCTGACACATTTGACTTTCAAGGGGAAGCTATTTATGGCAGCTCAAGCCATCTCACACCTGCAGGCTGTCTGAGACACTGACTGGTGCACAGGATAAATGTACCCATCTCACCCTACATCCCTCTTCAGGTAACTAGGAGATCCCGAGTTCCTTTTTGGACCTCAAACTGCTGATCATATAAACTGCCTAAATGCTGTTTTACTCCTTGGCCTTCTTCTGCAGTGAACTTGCAGGTATGGAGACAGTTGAAACTAAGGATCGCTGAGAATCAGTGTCCTCCAGTGGATAATGCTGCAGTAGGTTCATTTCCCTGTGCCTTACAAAGTCCTGCAGTGCTCTTCAGCTGGCTATGCACCTTCATGTCACATCTCAGGGCATGTGGTGCAGCTCCTCATTTACATCCCATAGCATATCTGACAAGCTTCAGCACAGCTCTCATTGTCATGGAAATGCCACACTGGGAGCAGGAAAATAAAAGAAGTAAAAAGCAAAAACAAAATTTTATCTTAGAGGGCACCACACAGAACCCACAGGACATTCATAGTCAAACAGAAAGCAGAGGTGATGGTGCCCTGGAAGAATCAAATGCACAGAGCAGTATGAGCACAAACAGCCTGGCCTGAGGATCAGAGATCATATCATAGAGGGGAATTATTTAGTAGAATTTACATAGATGATACTTCCAAGGTTAGGACTTCATTCTTGAAGTAAAATCTGTTAACAATCTAAAAAGTTTATATGCCAAATGAGGTTCATTCAGATATTACCTTTTGACCATCACTGTCAGCCTCTTCCTGGCCACAATGAACTCAGTCTCTGTTATGCAGCATAAACCAGTTCTACACAGATTCTGTGGTGAGTTTGCTGGTTGTGTAACACAGAGATACGCCTTTATGTATCCAGTTGCGTTTTGCGATCTCTTAGAACAATCTCTTAGGTCAATTTGGCAGCGTTGGGATCAGGACCCTCTGAAACCACAACTGCCCACAAGACACACAGGCCTTGGGTGCATGGTGCCGATGATCAGAGGATCCAGGAAAGAAAGACTAGGTACAAACTGTACAAGGGCAAAATGCAGTCTCCTCTTTATTGCAAATTCATGTACTTTTATAGTGCAAAGATTGTTTAGGTTAACATAGCCAATTAGACAAAAGGAATAATGGTCACATGTCATTGTCTAAGAGCTACAAGAAAGTCACGAGATGTTGTTTACATACCTAAGACATTGCATCACAGTCTGGATATGCTGTATTAATAATTTAATAATGCTACATCTACCCCCTGTCTTTTAGTTAAATGGCACAGGTGAATATTATAGAAAAAACCAAATTCAGCCAAATTCAAAATATCCTTTTGTTGGGTTCTGAATTCCATATTAAAACTGCCAATCTTGGTTTGAGGATTTTGAGGGTATGAGGGATTTTCTGGGTATAATACAAGCCAATTAGAAAGCCAATCAATTAAATCAATAATTCTCTTATCACTCCAGGGATCAGTGTTTCTTCCCAAGAGAGATGAGATTAAATCTCCTAGGGGTATTCCTCTAGGAAATTAGACCGTGGCCCAGTGGCTCATGGTGGACCTCAAGCCACATTGAAGAAATCTATCCAGAAAAAAGAAGAAACCTTGAGAGAATGCGTATTTTTGGCACCTAGTGAGTATTCACTGAAGGTAACCTGTCTGAGAAGAATTCCCCACTCTTTCGTAGAGACAGCACCTCTATATTAGGATAAGAAACTGTTTTGGACTGGAGCTATTGCTCCTGTAATTAAATTTGGCCCTTGGGACTTCTTTCCGAAAGGCAGGGCTAATTCACTGATTGTTTCAAAGCCCTAGGACTTCTGTAAAGCCAGAGCTACTTGGGCGGCTGTTTTAAGACGCCTTTACCAGCAAGCGGGAAGATACTTTTTTAAGGAGTCTTTCCAGAGGCAAAAACTTCGTACCTGTGAAGGGGCTGCTTAATTTCATCATGCCAACTCATGGCAGCGTGGGCATGTTCCCCCATCTCTCTGCTATTAGAGGACCCCCTATTTTTGGTTCTGGGACTTCCAAACACCCCAGTTTACCCATCTGGAACTGAGAGATGGCTTCAGAGATAAGAGCCATGAAGCAAAGATGGCAGCCTTGCCTACCTTCTCTTTCGAGAAGAGATAACATCATCGAGGGCAGCCTCCTCCCTCCTACCTGGGACTGGCCGTACAACAGCGTGGCCACTCCCGGGGACCACATGGCCAGGCAACGTGGCTGCACCCATAACATCATGCACCAGAGTGCAAGAAGAGTAGCTGCAGCAAGCTTAAAAAACTGGAGAAACACCTCTGCACCTTCCAGAGAGGATTGAGCTGTGTCTGGAATCCTGCCAGACTTCATGGAGGTGGATAAGCCAGGAAATGGATCACTTTTCATCACTTTCTGGGCANCCGGGGACCACATGGCCAGGCAACGTGGCTGCACCCATAACATCATGCACCAGAGTGCAAGAAGAGTAGCTGCAGCAAGCTTAAAAAACTGGAGAAACACCTCTGCACCTTCCAGAGAGGATTGAGCTGTGTCTGGAATCCTGCCAGACTTCATGGAGGTGGATAAGCCAGGAAATGGATCACTTTTCATCACTTTCTGGGCACAACCCATCTCCTGGTTACTTCTGGCTGAAGTTAACTCCTCTCAGTTCTTCACACCAACTTCCTTCATCTTGTCTCCAAGCTGTGGCTTCTGTGATTTTGTAATTCCACTGTAATTCCCTAGTTTCCCTTCTCTCCCAACTCCAGGAGCTGGCAGGGGGAGGCATCCAACCTCCCAAGCTCCAGGTGTGGGGGAGTTATTGCTGCTGCTCAGCAAAGCTCCAAGGAATCTTGGAGGCTTCTGCCTGGAAACTGCTTTAGAACTCCTCCTCAGCCCAGCAAACTGAATGCTGTAGTAAGGTGAGGATGAAACCAACCCCCCCGCCCCTTATTTGCTCCTGCTGCTGCTGGCCGGCCTTGGGCTGGCTGGATGGGACAGCCAGTCCCTCTCCCTTTTTCCTTTCCATGGGACTCCTAGAAATGGAGCACTACCCTTTCCCCTCCTTTCTTCTCTCGCTCCTTCCACAGCTTCTAGCCTTTGTGAGAAGAAGAAGGGAGATAAGGCTTCAGCAGAAGAAAAACAAAGTAGAGCGAGAACCAAAACATAGATAGGAAAAACAGTCTGCAAAAACTTTAACTTTTTTTAAAGACACAGAACTATTTTTTATATGCTAGGTTTTTATAGCTATGTTTGGGACTGTTTAGCAGCAAAAACACAGCAAATGAAGAAGAAAGATCTTCTATTAATAAGACTGAATATTGTAGTATGATATATGAACTGATACTTTATAATATTTTATGCAATGTGTGATTGTTTAACTGGTATGTTTTGATGATGTATAACGGTAACATATTTGTGTAAGGTTTTAAGTCTATATTTGGCATATATTTTGTATTGCTTTTGTATTGTTTTGGCTTTTAATTTTTCTCTCCACTAAATAGCTTACAATAAGAAGAAAAAAAAGGAAAGAAAAAGCCTGGGATGAACAGAAGTGGCTTTTCTTAAAGTTAGAGAATTATTTTACTGTTATGTTAACTTGAATTATGCTGATAAGACTCTTTTTAGGAACTGGTTTTGGAGATCTTGAAGCCTTCCGCAGGGTCACATTGCTCGATATCAGGTGAAATGTCACCTCTCTACTCCAGAAGGAAATGTGACTCTCCATAAAGACTCTTTAGACTGTCAATATATACAAGATCTGCTTAAAGAAAGAACAATGCTTTTAAGAAAAAAAAACCTTAACCCTGTGATGTGTGAATGAATTTGGACTGGATCCAGAATGTCTTTTGACTGTCATCTGTGTATTATGTTTTCTATGTTCTTATGTTGTGTGGTATTTATATTTGAGTTTAATATTGAGCTGAACTGTAGTGATAATGTGATAATAATATAAAAATATATAATAACATATGATAACTTAATACACATTTGTATAATGTGTTAAGATCATTTAATGATATAATAATAATAATATAAATTTAGCACATTTGCATAATGTGTTAAATTGCTAAGTTGTTCTTTGTCCTGTATATGTAATGTGTGTTTGGTTTTGTCTTCTGTATATGTGTACAGATTGTATACATGTATATATGTAAAGTCAACATAGCTTGTAAGATATAAGTTAGTTTGGGATTATAAGATATGTAGATAAGTTAATATAAATGTAAGAGTTATTTAGATGAGTTATTAAGAGCTTAAGGATGTATTGTTTAAGTTAAGTTGATTATAGAAAATGCAACATTGCTATAGATTGCCATAGATTGTATAGATATTATTAAGAGATAAGAGATAGTGCTGCTACGTTGTTACTGTTGAGTGCTTAAGTTTACTTAAGTGCTTAACTTTGAGAAGGGGAAAAAGATACACCCTTCTCTCAGGAATAAGAACACCTGTTTAAAGGCATCAGAACAGGTATTTTAACAGTAAGAATCCCTGTAATATCCCCAGTAATATCCCTAGGATATATTCCTAGGAGATATAATCTTATCTCTCTTGGGAAGAAACACTGATCCCTGGAGTGATAAGAGAATTATTGATTTAATTGATTGGCTTTCTAATTGGCTTTCTAATTGACTTGTATTATACCCAGAAAATCCCTCATACCCTCAAAATCCTCAAACCAAGATTGGCAGTTTTAATATGGAATTCAGAACCCAACAAAAGGATATTTTGAATTTGGCTGAATTTGGTTTTTTCTATAATATTCACCTGTGCCATTTAACTAAAAGACAGGGGGTAGATGTAGCATTATTAAATTATTAATACAGCATATCCAGACTGTGATGCAATGTCTTAGGTATGTAAACAACATCTCGTGACTTTCTTGTAGCTCTTAGACAATGACATGTGACCATTATTCCTTTTGTCTAATTGGCTATGTTAACCTAAACAATCTTTGCACTATAAAAGTACATGAATTTGCAATAAAGAGGAGACTGCATTTTGCCCTTGTACAGTTTGTACCTAGTCTTTCTTTCCTGGATCCTCTGATCATCGGCACCATGCACACAAGGCCTGTGTGTCTTGTGGGTGGCTGTGTCTCAGAGGGTCCTAATATCCCACGCTGCCAAATTGACCAGTCCCTGTTTTAAGGGATCCCACACAGCTGCCCACACCTTTACAAACTAAGAGTATATAAATCTCATAAAAGCAGCCAACACCATCTCACTATGGCATAACCCAGATGTGATCCTAACATCCAGAACTGCTACCGGCAAAGAGCCTAATTATAGCTCCTCTTTCACTGCGTGTTTGGAGTTTCCTGATAGCTCCTCTGATAGCTTAAAAAATATCAGAGAAATAAAAGTATCATTGACTATTGGAGACTGCACAGCACTTTCCTAAAATTTATGCTGCACAACATAAGAGTCAAAGGTTTAACAGAGCCCAGACAGCCCATCAGGAAACACAAGGCAGTTTCAGAAGCCAACACTGTGCAGGGAAAGTTCAGAGGCACGTCCTAGACAACCACCTCCTTACCCCTCAGTGTCCAGGTACTCTTTTACACTTAAGTCATACACAGGCGAAAGAGGAGGGAGAAAATTGAACTTGTGCCCAAGGCTGACCTCATTTCTTCAAGGTTTGGGAGGGTGTTTTCACCAATAGATCACCACACCCTCCACACATGAAAGAACTGTACAGAAACCAATGCCAGTAACTTTTGGCCCAGACTGATGCAGCATTTTGCTCTTTCTCTGATGTGATGTGAATAAGCAAAGAAAGGTGTTGAACTGAAACGCCTCAGACACTACAGCATGAAACAGAACAACGCCCCCTTTTCTGTGTCTTACCATATGCTCTGACATATGGTACTGAATGTACTTGATTATTGCATAAATTCTGTTAATTTCTGGGAATCAGTAAGGAAGCAGACTTCCAGCTAAGATCCTTATCCTTATATACCCCCTGGAGCCGTCTACTTGAGTAACATTTTTCAGCAATACCATAATGAAGGAGATCATTATATGAGCCACTGCACTGCACTATTTTCCCTCACCACTTACTTGCCTCCAATAAAATCCCTACCTGGGGAGAGAGAAAAAGGGAAAAAAAGGAAATCCAAGAGGTGAACTGCTTTCCCCATCTGAATCCCACTTACTCTGAATGCCTGTTACAGACAAGCACACAATCCCAGCCTGTGCTCTCTTTGTCAGGTTGTAGCTGTGCTGTGGAGGTGCCAGGGCAGGCAAAGACCACCCTCAAGACATGAATATCACCTGAAAGCACTGGTGTGGGCCACTTTAACCAGGCCTCACAAGTCTCAATGTGAAGCTGATGAGCTAATGCTTGGCTGGGCTGAGCTGGCAGTCTCCCCCTACAGCCAGGTGTCTGTGGCTGTTTCACATTAGCTGCACATGCCAGTGCTCCAGACAGCTCTGGAGACCACACCTACAGGTGCACTGTCTCTTCAGCTGAAGAGCCAGGGCTGGACAGTGGCCTCCAAGGCCACTGGTATGAGTCATGTCATCATCTCAACTCCCTTTATCTCTTTTGATTCTGTCTTGTACTCATTCTTCATGGGAGATATGCAAGAGGCATGTCATATTACATGAAAAATAAATAATTTCTGATAAAATAATGAAGCACTGGGTCTTTATGTGCTTTAGTGGATAAACATAAAGCTGTTTGCATCTCCCAGAGACTGTAAATTTAACAATTAACCATATTAGCCAAAGGACACGAGGTCTCTGCAGATATTTTGATTCCTAGAACTGGAGAACTATAACCATTTTGTCCTTTTGGATTCCCTCTTAGCTCTTCACAACCTTCCCAAAAGACCTCAGATCTCAGACCACCAAGGAGAGAGCAGAAAAGTTATAACCAGCAGGACAAGACTGAAGTGAGATATCTGCCTCCTTTTTTCTCTGCTTGAGTGGATGGCACTGGTTCTGAAAACAAGTGGTGGAAACTTGAAATTAACAGGGACTTTATTTTCCTGGCAGAATAATTTCTATTTTAATCTCCTTTGTCATATTGTTCCCCATTTTCTATCTCCCACTGGCAATGCTCTCCTGCTCTATGTCCTCGTTCTTGGTGTTTCCTGCCTCCTGCCCTTTGCCTGTCAGGTATCAGAGACAGAGAGTAAATACATAACTTCACTGAATTGATGAAAGAAGTGACAGGATCTAGTAAGACAGGCGCCTGTTACCTTGGTGACATCCCTTTGGCTCACCCCGTATTGGGCACTGCTGTTTGTTCAGACCATGAGGTGTTTAAGGCAGGGATTATATCTTCTGAAGTTTGCACAGAAGTGCTGACTGAGGCTTTGGGCAGTGTAACATGAAATAAGAGCTTTGTACTAGAAAACATTCCCACCTAGAAAGGTTCAAAAAAAGCCTCCTTGTACAAGTGAAATTCCTGCTTGGTGCATAGGCAGTTTGTTTAACAGAGCTTGGCAACTGAAGAAAATCATTGTACAAGAACAAGCAGAGATTTCCCATTTGTCTCCACCTGCCCTCCCACACATGCCTGCTGTTTTACCAGCCTGGGATAGTGTAGTGATTTGACCCTGGCTGAATGCCAGGTACCCACTAAAGCCACTCCCTCACTCTACTTTGCAAACAGGCAGAGGAGAGAAAAAATAATGAAGAGTTTCATGAGTTGAGATAAAGACTATAAGAGATCTTTTACTGATCACTGTCACAGGCAAAACAGATTCCAAGTGTGGATATTAATTGAATTTATTACTAATACACTGAGAGCTTAAGAATGAGAAGTAAAATAAATCTTAAAGACACCCTTCCCCAACCCTCCTACCTCCTCCCCTTCTAGTGATGCAGGGAGACAGAAATGGGGTTTTACAGTCCGTTGTTGTTTCTGCTGCTGCTCAGAGAAAGGAGTCTTTCTCCTGCTTCCCCTGGTGTCCCTCCCATGGGAGACAGTCCTTCACAAATTCTCCAGCATGAGTCCTTCCCATGGGAGACATTCATTCACGGACTGCTCCAGTGTGAGTCCATTCCAAAGGGAACAGATCCTCACACACCACTGCCACATGGGTCGCTTCTCCACAAGGTGCAGTCCTTCAGGGGCAGGCTGCTCCAGTGTGGGTCCCCCACAGGCCACAGGTCCTACCAGGAAATCCTGCTCCAACATAGGCTTCTCTCTCCACAGGTCAGCAGGTCCCTAGCAGGACCCTGCTCCAACATAGGCTTCCCATGGGATCCTCTGACATCCACTTGCTCTGGTGTGGGCTCCTCCATGTGATCTTCCATGAGCTGCAGGGGCACAGCTGCTCCACCAGGATCTCCATCACAGGCGGAAGGGGAACCTCAGCTCCAGAGCCTGGAGCATCTCCTGCCCCTTCTTCTTCACTGACCTTAGCATCTGCACTGTTGTTCACAAGTTCTCACTCTGCTCTTCTCTGGCAGCCATCTTCATCTGCCCTCCAACTTTTTTTCTCTTTCTTACTTCTTAAATATGTTATCACAAGTGTTACTTTCACTCCTGATTAGCCTTGAAGCTGGCTGGCATTGGCTCTGCTGGACATGGGGAAGCTTCCAGGACCTTCTCGAAGAAGCCTCCCCTACAACCCACCTTGCTATCAAAACTTGGCCACAGAAAACCCCATAGAGATAGGCAATGAGATGGGGTCTTTTCTGCATGCAGAGGTGATCCTGCAACTTTCAGAAATTTGAAGTATCAGCCCGGAGGAGAAAACAGTGAAAATGTTAATGCAATAGACCAACATCTGTCATTCAAACCATATGTGATGCATTACAATTTCCAACAAAGACTGATAAAAGATACAGTAATAAAATTTTAACATTAATTATTTTTGAAGATCAAGCAGAATAATAATTTGTTCTAGTACCCTTTCATTTTTACTGCCTGCTGACAGCAACCCATCCATTTTTACCAGTCCTGTGTGACAGTTGTAAAGAGGAATTGGAGGAGAGAATAAACCGAACTCATAGTAATCAGAACTTAAGCAAAACACATTCACTCTTTCCTGTGTCTCTTTCCCCTCCCAGTACTGGCCATACATATCACACATTAAAGAGACTGTGTTTACATGATTGCATTTGCTCACAGACATTACACCTACTACATAAAACAAATGCTAGGGGAAAAGAAAGCAGCACTTTATTTTAGGGCTTCTATGATGACTTTCTTGAGTCTTCAAAACTCTGGTTTCCCCATCTGCAAAATAAGATACACGTCCTCTTACTGTAAATTGCTTTGAGACATATGGATGAAAAGTGTTTTATATGCACTTCTGACTATGGGTAGTTTATTTGTTCCCCTAATAACCAGTTCCCTCGCTGGAGAGATTTTTATTAAGATTAACAGGAGAGCATGGTGTAGGGGGGAAGCATTTAAATTGGGGTAGGATTTTTAAAAGTGAAATTATTTCATGGTCCTGTAATATAACATCTAGAAAAAGAGACATTATTTCAACAGGTGCATTTTATATATCACATGCACGTGCACTTTCACTGCTTGAAGCCCCTCTAGTGAAATTCACCTGGGCAGCAAATGAGCCTGTAAAGTTACATTATTAATTTTCAGGCTAGTGTTCTCGTTTAGATAATCAGCGTCATGCCTTTGCAATTTACTCAATGAAGCCGATTCAGCAAAATTGCCCTTTTTACAGCATATGTACCCCATATGTGAAAGCTGGATCTATCCTTTCATTCCAGTATAGTAAGTAAGAACATGTTGTCAAGAAGATGTAAATGTAAGCCTTACACTAAGCAGCCATGATGCACTATCTAAGGATTTGACTAGAAGCCGGGTATGCTTTTTATATTTATGTGTTGTAATTTTGCACATTAGAGCCCATGCAATAAAAGCAATATGGTGCTCATGATCAGACATGATACAAGTTGGACTGTACATGCAAGTTTCATGTACCATCATCAAATAAGAATCTGTATAGTGCTTCCACTGCCTAGCCATGTCTGCTGGACAGACATACAATGGAGAAAGCATGAGGAAGATCTGATAGAAAAGGGATCCTGTGGAACAGGACAGAGCATTTCTGGCAGCTTGTATTCAACTCAGTTTGGGGGCAGTCAGTCACAAACAGGACCCACAGAATGGAAGACGGCTTAAATAGTTAGAATCATGAAATCACAGAATTGCAGAATATGCTGAGTTGGAAGGAACGTGTAAGGATCATCAAGTCCAACCCCTGGTCCTGCACAGGACTCTCCCCAAGAATCTCACCATGTACACAGGAGTATTGTCCAAATGCTTCTTGGACTCTTTCAGGCTTTGTGTTGTGACCACTTGTCTGGATAGCCTGTTCCCATATCTAACGACCCTTTGAGTGAAGAACTTGTCTTAACAAACGTCAAGTGCTTGGTATTTACTCATGGACTGAGCAATTCATGGTGGACACAGGTTGCAAGGCCTGTAGTACGGTCTTCAAATCCTTAGAACTCTTAACTTAATTTCAGACATTTAAATGTAGATGTGCTGATAAAGGCCACCGCCTGGATGTCCTTCACACTGTAGAGAGTCTGTGCAGACACACATGCAATAAAGATGCACTTAGCTTATTTCAGACATTTTAACCTTCTCATAGGATAAACTTATCTCTAAAGGAGCCTCACAGTCTCCATTGACAGCATCAAAAACTCTGATTAGATAAACTTTTATATGGATGAAATTAGTCAGGATGAAACACACAATGAGTTGTATCCATAGTCTTGTAACCAGCATAACTTCAACTGAGTACAAATTTCTAGTCATGCAGAACCAGGGGGAAGGTGGGGCTGCAGTATAGACAGAACTTCAGTGATGCTTGTTCAGTGGAAAGTGAGAGCCAAATTCAGCCCAGCTGAAAGATGAACATCATGAAACAGAATACTCAATTTCATCAAAGACATTATAGTGGAAAACCACCTTAATTACCAGAGACTGTATAGAAGGTTCATGGAAAGTTGTGAAAAAATTTCCATGCCTTTTCAAGCTAATTGCTGTTCATTGGGTATCTTAGAGAGGGAAGGACAATCTGATCTCAGAAGAAAAACAAAACAAAAAAGAAACCAAACAAAAAAATTGGTATAATCTGTGCGAATTAAACAATGAGGAAAATGGAACCTCCAGGGATTGCCCGTATAAAGAGGTTCCAAATATTGCTTTGCCCTGCAAGGATGATGTCATGGTTTCTGTCAGAATTACTAAAATACCAACATGTATTTCCTGGATCATGGGCTTAGAGTTATATGGTCTTTGTACTTACAGACTCATTTTCCCACAGAACTTCATGAACTGAAGACTGAACCTTCATTACACTATAGCAGCCTACACCTTTCTTTTCTTGTATTTTGTAAAAACTGCTCATTTCTTCATGTCAATATCCTTTTCTATATTTTCTGACTTTACATCTGAAATGCGTTAAAGAATTATTTAAAATTTGGATAGACAAATGCAACAGAACAATTACATTC
The DNA here is from genome assembly GCA_013399895.1 of Serilophus lunatus. Classification (NCBI taxonomy): domain Eukaryota; kingdom Metazoa; phylum Chordata; class Aves; order Passeriformes; family Eurylaimidae; genus Serilophus; species Serilophus lunatus. The sequence goes on along the minus strand of VXBA01003096.1, from coordinate 57,432 downwards.
AGACATTTTTGATCTTAAATATTTAACAGACCACTGCAACCTCACATCTACATACCAGACAGCCCCACAAGAATGTTTCTCGTAGAGCTGTTCATGAACTTCATCATGAAAAATGCATTATATCATTTAGATTCACATTTGACTTGCTGCACAAAAATATGTGTTTGTAAGCGTTTTACAGATTTAACTGACTGGAGATGTAAGTGGGTGTGCACCAGTTTGGTTTAGGACATGTATAATTAGCATCCAAGAATCTGAAATAACATAACTGGGGAAAAAATTAAGACTCATTTATCCATTTCAAAAACCTTCTCCACAAATTTTAATTCAAAAATTTGCTTCCTAATAGCTCCTATTATAAAATCTCTTCATAGATTTCTTTGTTTTCCATTAGAGCAATCCCAATTCAAGTCAGAGCTCTGCAGCCCAACACACGTCAACCAGTCCTGGGATCAGAGGCCGAAAAACATGATTCAGAAACAGGATCAGCCCATACAGGGATTTCCTGATCACAGGTCAGACTTCTAGGTCTGTGACTGGACAGGTAGGAAGGGAGAAAGAGGAAACTTCTATCAGGGTAAATATGATTATGGTGCATCCCTGGTAATAGACGTGGAAACTGTTGGCAGTTTCCATCAGTAGCTGCTCATGATTTTATCAGTGAATCTGCTGAGCCAGGCCAAATCTCTCAGTCATGATCTGACATAAAGTCATTTACTATAGATAGTGTCTAATCCATCATACTTGGACAATCCAGGCTATCTAGTTCAAGCTAAACATTCCAACCAGGGAGGCTCAGGTTAGATATTAGGAAAATTTTTTTCACTGAAGGGGTAGTTAGGCATTAGAACACGTTGCCCAGAGAGGTGGTGGAGATGCTGTCTCTGGAAGTGTCCAAGAGGCATCTGGATGTGGTATTTGGGGATATGGTTTAGGGGTGATTATGGTCACGCTGGGTTGATGGTTGAGCTGGATGATCTTGAAGGTCTCTTCTAACTTGGACGACTCTTTGATTCTGTGTAATTTTTTTGTTGATTGGTTGTTTGACAGAGTTCTGGAAAACCAAATTATGAGGATTTTGTTATCTATCACCAAGACAAGTTAAAAAAGAGTGAGAAAATTAACATGTGGCAAAGATGCAAATTTACTCTTCAATACTGATTTCCACTGAGTTTATGCTTCTTGAAGACAATCTGGAGTTCAAGCACCTTCAGACATGGTGGGACAACAGCATGCAAGACAGGTGACAAAAGCAATTCTAATCACACTATGTTTCAGCTTCTGTGGCCCTTCCTTTATGTTGGCAAATAGAAGTGAGATTGAAGGGCCACCACATTTCAAAATCAACAACTATTCAAAACCCCCCACTGCTTCAAAAAATAGCTTCTATCCTGATGAAAGGAGAGGACCTACCAGCTCTACAGCAGTTGGCTCCTGAAGACAGTCAGTTTTATTGCTCATAAAGCTACACAAAAAACAGCTGTATAAATTAGAAGGCATTTTTGCTTCAGTAACCACTTTGCAACCCGCCACAATGTGTATTTGGCAAGAAATTAATTTATACCCGTTGAAGCCCATTGCCTTGGCAGATCCATTTTTACGTCTTTGTCCTTGCCTGCATTTGTAATGGCCCAGTCTTGAAAAGCCCAAACATTGTACAGCAAAATTTGTCCCTCAAAATACATTACACTTCATCTAGTGACACAAAAGAAGTGATGAGGCTCCCACGGTTTTCTCTATATCCTTAATTCTAAAGAAAGTGAAAAAGGCAAAAGGCTGTTGCAGGAAAAATGGATTCAGCATCTTCCTGACATGGATATGTGTCACTCTCCACACAATACCTGTATGAAATATACCTTCCTCATCAGGCATAACTACAATACCTCATCTGTCTTAATTCATAATGGAATTTGAGAATAAAAGTGATTCAAAGTAGAAGAATAAGGAATACATTAGCGCTACTCTCTGTGGTTTAAAAGACATGAAAAAAATGACAGACATGAATTTGATCATGTAAGTGGAGATCATTGGTCAGAATGGCACAGACATCTGAAAATGCAAAAATTATTTCCATTTTGGAAACCATTTTCACACTACACACTGCAGCAAATTTAAGTACCTTATATCATCTATGCCTTCTAGCAATCTGAAATCCCTGAATAATCACTCCTCATTTTAGCAGCATTCCAATGATGAGAATGTCAAATCAAGAATTCAGAACTTGACTGGCACTTAAGGGCTCCTGGAAGAGTCCAGAGATGAACAGAAGAGAGCTCTGAAGTCAACTCTTGGATAGTGATGAGAAGTTGGACACTTCAAAGCTCACACAGCTGTAGAAAGAATGTTTACAAATTAAGGCTGACTAAGGTCAAGGACACCTGCTATTAAAAAAATGTGTAGATGAGAAATCTAGTGGAACCTCCCTGCTGTGCTTATAAAGTCAAACAACTTTCTTCATTCTGATTGTTCGTGCAAAATTAGCTTAGTTCTGTTCTGTTTCCTGCTGTCCCGGGACAGACCATAAAAAATTTGCTAATAGTTACATAAATAACATCCATTTTTCTAGGGGTGATAAAAATTTTGTTTACCCTCTGCAATTGCCAAGGTGTTTTAGTTGGATTTGGATAAATGCTTGTTTGCAACATTAGCGATTCCACTGGGAGAATCCAGCCTGCATTTTTCCCTCCAATTCACAAACCACTCTAGTGCTTTTATGTGGTTCTGCCATTCAGAATTGTTACTTCAGAAATGCAGTACTCAAAGACTTTTAGTATGTAAATAATAAACCATAGCCTAGATACTGGAGTACTTCATTCCGCACTGCTGTAATAAAAACTAATTTAGCAGGGTGTGATTCTTTAGTTTCTAAGCTTTAAAAGATAAAAACTAATGAACAGGTTACAATGAGATATGAATTTGCAGTGCATTCTGTGGTAATCAGCTGTGTTCATAGTCTCACTTCTTGAGTAACTTTCCCAATTTGATTCTTTCAGGCCCTGTATGAATGTACTACTGAATACCAAAGAATCACAGAATCAATTAGGTTAGAAAAGTTCTCTGAGATTGCCAAGTCCAACCTTTTTCCTAACACCATCTTGTCAACTAGACCATGGCACTGAGTACCACATTCAGTCCTTGCTGAAATACCTCCAGGGATGGTGACTCCACCACCTCCCTGAGCAGCCCATTCCAATGCCCAGTCATTCTCTCTCCAAAGAACTTCCTCCTAATGTCTAACCTAAACCTCTCCAAGTGCAGCTCAAGACTGCACCCTCTTGTCCTACTGCTGGTTGCCTGGGAGAAGAGACCAATACCCACCTTGCTATAACCTCTTTTCAGGTAGTTGTAAAGAATGATAAGGTCTCCCCTGAGCCTTCTCTTCTCCAGGCTAAACAACCCCAGCTCCCTCAGTCGCTCTTCATAGGACCTGTGCTCCAGCCCCTTCAGCATCCTCATTTTTCTTCTTCGCACAATCTTCAGCACTTCAGCATCTGTCCTAAACTGAGGGCCCCAGAACTGGACACAGTACTCAAGATGTGACCTAACCAGCGCCAAATACAGGGGAAGAATCACTTCCCTGGTCCTGCTGGTCACAATATTCTTGATACAGGCCAGGATGCCATCGGCCTTCTTGGCTGCCTGGGCACACTGCTGGCTCTATTTCAGTTGGCTGTCAGTACGCACACCCAGGTCCCTTTCTGCCTGGCTACTCTCCAGACACTCTGTCCCCAGCCTGTACCACTGTATAGGGTTTTTGTGGCTGAAGTGCAGGACCCAGCAGTTGGTTTTGAACTCATACCACTGGATTTTGCCTATCAATCCAGCCTGTCCAGGTCTCCCTGCAGCACCCTCCTACCCTCCAGCAGATCAACACTCCCTCACAACATGGTGTCACCAGCAGATTTACTAATGGTGGACTCAATACTCTCATACAGATCATCAGTAAAGATATTATCCAGGACTGAGCCCAACACTGATCCCTGGGGAATACCACTAGTGACACGCTGCCAGCTGGCTGCAGCACAGTTCACCACCGCTCTCTGTGCCCGAACATCCATCCATTTCTTAACCCAGTATCCCATAGAGAAACATCAGATAGTTCTGGTTGTTCTTTAAAATATCAGAGAGAATTCACCTTGCTGAGTTTTTCCAGTGGTATTTCTTGATTCTCAAAAGTAGAGTCCTCTTGAATTGTCCTGCTTTGGGCTGGCATAGAGTTCATCTTCTTCACAGTAGGTGGTATGGGGTGGTCTTTTGGACTTGTGCTGGAAGCAGTGTTGACAACACAAGGATATCTTAGTCATTGCTGAGCAGTGCTTATACAGAGTCCAGGCCTCTCCTCACATCGTCCCACCAGCAAGGAGGTTGGGGATGCAGATGGCTTTGGGAGGGTACAATCAGGACATCTGACCTTAACCAACATAAGGGATATGCCATGCCTACAGCATCGTACTCAGCATATAAAGCTGGAGAAAGAATAAGGAAGAGGTGGATATTTGGAATGATATTGTTTGCCTTCTCAAGTTACCATTACATGGGATGGAGCCCTGCTTTTCTGGAAATGGATGAACTGGATGAACACCTACCTGCCCATGGGAAGTGGTAAATTAATTCTTTGTTTTACTTTGCTGGTGTGCATGGATTTTGTTTTCCCTATTACTCTTCACAGGAACCTTCTCCAACTTCGCAGCATGAATCCTCAGATATAGACTTCAGAAATGTAGACAACAGCACACGCACTGCTGCCCATCTAAAATCTGGACACTTTGAAGTGTTATGAGTTAAATATGAAAAATTACACCACCAAAAATTACTAGGCACTTTTGAAAACATTGGCTATAATGAGTGATTCTTTTTCAGCATACTCTAGTGTGCATTACTAGTGTCTCATCTGAAATCATTAGTCATATCAATTTCAGTGGAAATAGAATCAGATCTTCATGTTCTGGCCTTAAGCTCTTCATATCAAAAAATAATAATGACTTAAAAAAGTTGACACACTCTGGAGTTTAAAAAAAAAAAATAAGAAAGAAAATCTCCTGCCTTTCCTATTTACTTTAGCTGGTGATCATAGTGGAAACAAACTAAATAAGCAGCAAAAACAAATACTCTTTCCCCCATCACCTAAACAACTGTTGTGTTCTCAGGATTTTCAAGGCAAAGGAATATATGTGATTAGCCCAGCTAACACAGCTGTAGAGACACAAATAGTTTTTTGGACATGTGAGCTGTTTGTTCTTTACGAAAGCTGGAAAGGCTGTGTTAATTCCATCCTTCCCTCAGCATTTGCAAGGGGTTGTGAATTCTCAGTGTTAATAACTCTCCACTATTATGATCCTCAACTCTCAACTATTAAGATCTAAATGTGGAGTGACTATACAGCTGTCAAAAGTGACATCTGAAGTGGAAATTCAGGGAGAATTCTGGAGTGCAAAAAGTATCTGGAGGATGGGAAGGAGATGGGAGTCTGCACTTTGGGACAAAATGTTTGATTATAAATTAATGTATCGTCAAAAAAAATGAGAGATTTGATTTGAGCCACAAGGAATGCAGCGATCATCTTGGGAAGGGGCTGGTACAATGACAGTCAGCTTACTGTTTAGTATATCCATAACGTCTTAAAATTCATGTTGCAAAGTATTCAGTGGAAGATCTGAGGCATCAGCCACAAAAAACCCTGTAGACTGTTTTAATCAAAGCTGGCTCTGCTGTAGCTGGACAAGCTTAGATGAGTCTCCCAATTCCTGTGGCTCCAGTTACACCCTAGCTCCCATCTCTAGCATTTGACCATCTAGTCAATTCATCTAGTCATTCCATCTCTAGCACCTGACCATAGAGCCCACCAACACACAGCAGGACACCAACACCTTAAAACAATCCACAAAGTAGACACACCGAAGGGTTCACTCACAACTGCTATTACGCTTCTTCCCAACATCCTTCAAGCATACTGACATTAAAACTCATATTGGCCAGACACAGAGCAAAAGCAGGCGTTTTTCAGGGTTAGATTTGGACTCCAGAGTTTAATTTGGATATGTTGTGACTTTTTCTAGCTTTGTGAATCACAAAAAATGATGACCCTTTAGGTGATGAACTCACCAGTGTGTGGACCATTTGATTGTCTGGTAGTCAAATGGTGTAATTTGTCAGCAGTGAATGATTACATCAGTGATTTCTAACATCAGGTCTGTGCTCACTGCATAGCTGCATGCTAGAACATGAAAACAAGCAGGATTTTTTACACCATTACACATCTGGAAAGTCAAAGTTAACCTCCATTTGGAGACTTTGAACTGAAAAATAAATAAAATCAACTGTGGTTTCATGTAACTTTGGAAAGAGCTATGACTTGAGAGCAGCTGTGTTATACTTTCAATGCTTTCTGATATGCTACAATATGTTCCATCACACTTTTGAGGAAGTTACTCCTCTGTTACATCAGTCTGGGTAATCTTCATGTTGCGTTTATTGAATTATTTGTGATGCATCACAAAGCTGCTGACCTGAGAAATCCCACAACCTCAGCCTCAAATGCAATTAATGTCTGTGTCCTGCAGATGCTGCAGAGAAATTGGTGGTGGTTCACTCACCACTCTGACCTCAATGTGAGTGCAGGCATAAAAGACTTCACTGAGTTCTACTTGCAAATCAGTGATCAGGTAGCACTTGGCAGAAAGGGGCTTCGAATCTGACAAGTGTGGATGCCTTACTGCTGGTCATGTTACTGCAGGGAGGGAGGGAGGGAGGAAGGAAGGAAGGAAGATTGGTTTCTATAGCTGCTGCTTTGCTTAGTATTTTAACACCTTGAAAGCCTAGCTCCCTTGGATTGTAGCATTTGATCTTAGAAGCCTAACTTGTGCTTTCAAATATACTGAGGAAACAGTCTGTTTCAAGAAGAGAGCTATGAAGGGTGAAGAGGGATTTTCTCAGGAGAAAAAATAAGAACCAATAGAAGAAATTATTTCATTTCAAATACTCAAATAAGAACAAATGAAGAAATCACTTTTTTGTCCTTTGGAATTTAATGAGCAGTGAATCAATGTCTCTCTTAAGGAACTCATGCTGTGTAATAGGGCCTGTAGACCTCACAGAGACACACGTATATTAGCACTTCACCATTTATCACTCGATCAGTAGGCTACGGAACTTACTTCGGTTTACTAGGATCTCATGAAGGGATCCCTAGCATACTTGGTCTCTACCCCAGGACTATGTTTATGCAGTAATTATAGCCATGACAACTAATTGAGTTTCTCCAATCAATCACACTGGAGGTTTTGTTTGTTTTCCTGTGCTAGGGAACAAGAAGGTCTTACACTTCTTTAAACAGTGAGAAAGAAGTAGAGGATATTTTTCTGACAAAAGTTGAAAATTATTACTGAAGAAGGATTCAATTAGCACAAATCCTACCTACTTTAAGAAAGAGTCTGTATGTGATTACATTGTGTTCTAGCTACACTTTAGAGTAGATGAGCAAAAAATTTTGTTACAGAAATCAATTCCCCTTCAGTTCATACATAGAGAGGCAAAACAGATGTCACAAAGTCACTCCACGAGCTGGAAATGATTCTCACATCTCATGAGTGCTGCTCTCTATTATTATACCATACAAGCTCCAGCATCAGAAAAGAACCTGATTGCAGCCAGGAGTATCCAGGCTTTATTGCCACCATGTAAAGAAGAAGGAATCTATTTGTTCAGAGAAATCACAGCAAGGGCAGGAGCCCCTGAGATAGGGAGGTATGTTTTGTCCTCCTATGCCCTGCCATGCTAATTAGTGACTCTGATGGCTGACTAAATAAAAGCTATCATAAGGCTGGACCATGCTCCAAGTCTACACATGCTCAACTCAGCAGGCTAGTTACTGTTCTGGGTTACTGGTCTATGGGACAAGACAAATCCAGCTCATTGCTTCAATCAGTGGAGACACTCTTTTCATGCAAATACTAGCACAGCCATGTCAAGATTTCCATTGTTACAGTTAGCACTCATTCTTCTTTTATTTTTCTGTTCAGTGCTAGAAACTTCTTACCACATAAAATTAAAGATCTGAAAACAATTCCTATCTACATCTGTGACTCATTGAAAAATAATAGGACACAGTACATCCCAGAACACCCCATGACACTGTTCTGTGCACAACAGACTTGCTCTGTATTTAGTAAATCCATCAAGAACTATACAGTGCCTCCTACATCAAAATAGAGGAATGGACCAAACAACCTGGTTTCTTCTTTCATGTGTTAACAGATTCCTGAACAAATAGCCATGGAAATGTACCTTATGCAGAGCAAATTCAGGCTCGATGCTGAGACTCTCTGACCTTTCATAGGCCACATAAATATCCTTTATGGTCCCATTTGCCAAAATGTCATGAACTGCAGCCCCAAATCATCATCATGTACAAGACAGCCTATCAAAATTCCTTGCCACTTTATTGTAGGCATTTTAAATAAAGTTCTATGTAAAGATGATCCAAAGGTTTTTCATAAAGAAATCTATAACCTATAAATGTCCCACTAGAGGAGAAGCAAGTTTGAAGTCAGCATGCTGCCTACTGCCACTTCAGTGTTCACCTTGCTATTCATAATGAAAGGGCAGAAGTTCTGCATCTTGTGGAAAAGCTGTTTCCTTCAACACATGGTACAGGAAGAGAAGGGGTCTCTGACAAACAGCCAGAAACTGTTGGCTCATATTCCAAGCCTCACACTTCTTTTCAGAATGAGTAATCCTTCTAATAACTCCATTTATTCAACTTCTCTACTTAGAAAGAATGAAAAAACTGAAAGTCTTCCTTCTAATCCTGGAGAACATGGTATTTCCCTGGATGTACAAGGCAATACTGTATTGGTAAATTTAAGAAGTGACTTGTAATTGAGTTGTAAAATGCCACTGCAGAGAACTAGAGAAACTAAAAAATTAGAGAAATTAGATAATATTACCAGATAATAATACACAATACTGAGTGGGCTGTTTCCTAAGTGGTCCAACAGGTGGTCGCATCTGAGAGTGGCCATATGCTCTGACTGATACCAGCTTCACCTGTTATTAGAATTATTGAGCCAGGTTGCTAAATATTTCCCACAAAACATCAGAGGTAAAAAACTAGATTTTATAAATCACAAAAAAGAAATGTTACATGTTTACCTTGTTCCTGGCAGGACATGATGTTCATTCCCGGCAAAGAGACTGCAGATTCACAGTGCCTTCCTGTGGAGGTTTAGGACCACTTTTATCGTCTAGGGGGCAGGTTCAATAAAGGTGACGGAAAACTGAATAGAGTTGCAGCAGGTGAACGGTTTATTACAGGGGGTTTAAATTAGGGAAGTAGGGATAACCCACAGGGACCCCAGAGTTACACAGAGGAACACCCGACACGCAGAGGAAAAAGAACATAAAAGGGAAAAAAGGACAAAGGGAACTGCGCTTTCAGGCAGACGGCTAGCTGAAAAAGCAGGGGGGAAGGCTAGGAAAAGCAGTCTCTCTCCCGTCCCTCTCTCCTTGGAAGCACTTCTTGGCCCTTCGTGCTCTCTGAAAAACACAAAAAGAAATGAAAACAACTCCCTCCCACCAC
>VXBA01003096.1:0-47746 GCA_013399895.1 Serilophus lunatus | reverse complement strand
CCTCGGTTCCGGTGTTTTCCCATTGAAGAGTCACGAGTTTTCAGTCCCACCCGCCATTTTGTTTTCATGGCTGCCACACCTCGGGGAACGCCCCAGCGCCACTGCCGCTTCTATCCCTAGTACGATGCCAGTGTTGGCCCCCCATTGCTGTCCAGAAGTGGTGGCCGTGCTCAGGTTCCCGGCCGGGGCCGTGCCTGTGCCCTCGCAGCATCCCTTTGTCTGCAGGCCGAGAGCCGCTGGGACCGCACCTATTGTGCCGGCCCGCCGCCGCCTTGGGGCTGAGGGATGACTGTGCATTGCGCCCACTCCCCGCCCGCCCCGGGCCATGCGTGCCGCTGGCCCGCGCTCCTCGGGGGATGAGGAGCCGCCGCCGCCCTGGCCTGCCGCCCCCTTCCCGAGACGGGGAGGGGTGGTGGGGGAGCAGCCCTGCCAAAAGCAGCCCCCCTTTCCCAGCTTCTAAGGAAAACAGAATTTTACTAAACAGGTAAGTGGGGTTTCTTACATTCTTCCCCTTCCAAAGCCCTTTTTGACAACCCCCCGTGATCCCAGCCCCCCCAAACCAGTACACTTCCTTAATTCCTCTTAAACTACAAAATTTGAGATCTGAATTATATCAAAGACTTATACTCACTTTATTCCTTGAGGGCATCTCTTACTACTGTATTTGGAGAAGATTAGATATCAAGTCCTATTTTTTCTCCACTGGGAAATGGTCAAAGACTTATTTATCACTGTTCATCAGAATTTCTTGAATTTAAAACTTATATTAAAAAATCCATTGCTTTTTGGTGTGTCACACATCTCTCTTGTCTTTGTGTAGTAAATGTTGACTAAACAGGATATTAAACATTAAAAAAACCCAAACTATTTTATAAGGAAGACATATTGCTAAAGGTTTTGGAATGTCTAAGGTTTTAAAACATAAATTCAGTACTGTATTGATCATGATTCTTTCACTCTTGCCAAAACCTCAGCTATGCTCAGATCCAAACTCTTTCTTCAAACAATTAATAACACAGAAAGTAGAAGTTACTTTAAATTTGCACTATTTATATTTAATCAGGTGTTTTTCCTAATTCTCGCTGAGCACAATAATAAGGATGATTCTCTGTAGGCAGGAAGGCAGCAGAGCCTTTCATGGCAAATGAATTATAAATCAACAGCAAGTCAGAGATAGTATTTCTGAGGTAGTATCTTCCCCTGGAAAAGAGATATATTTTTAATTTGATATAGCTACCAATGTCTTTAGCCCTAATGAAAACAAAGTGGTTGATACCTTTCACAGAGGTTAGTTGGTCAAAATAAACCCTGGGGCTGCCCTAGGATTTAATCAGACCTGCCAACATTTATCAGAATTAAACTTTCTTCTCTAAGATTTTACCTCAACTATATCCCGTCTTGATTAAAAAATGAGAACGAAATCTTGAAGTTAATAACAAGAGGTGTGTTGACGGTTTAAATTGAGTTTAAGAAGGATAGGGAGAAACAACAGGAAAACAAGATAGGATGGGGAGTTTTTATTGGTACTGGGGAATAAAAGAAAAAATCTAAAGTAGATTTAAAATATTGCATACAAGCAAGGAAGGGTAAGTAGAGGTTTAGCTGGCTGGGAAGTACTTATATTGTAGGATCAAAGAATATACAATAAAATATCTACAGAACTTTTCTGAAATCTTCGATCTCTTCCTTTACTGATCAATAGATCTGGCATATGGACAGACAGAAACACTTTATTTCGCACAAATACTGTCTTCTGAAGTGAACACATCAGAGGAGAAAACATTGTGTATATGACCACATCACATTATCCTTCTACTCCTAACTGCTCTGTTAGGACCAACAGGAAAACCTGCTCTACAGACACTCTCAGGTATGTCAAAAATTACCTATTTATTTGGTTGTTCTTTCAGGTTGTACTTCTTTCTTCCATAACTCCTTGTCACAAGAAGACACTTTTAGACTAATTTAATAAAAGTTTTTACTAAAACACACACTTTGTTTTGGTAGGGAAAATACTCCCCCGGAATTACATTTAAAAGATACATATTATCAAGGACTGCTTCAGGTCTCTGAAAGTTTAACATTTAAACAGGGTAAAAGAAGAGGGGCCACATCAATTTTCTCTGTAGTGGTCTCCAGTGTTGCCGGGCTGCACTGGTGCACTTGCATTCTCTTTTTTTCAGATCAATTCACTGTGTTAATTGAGTTAGGAGTTGGGGGAAGTGATATGTTAACTCCTGAACCTCAATCTGCTCCTAGCTGGTCCACCTCAGCAGTGAAAACACAAGGTTTTGAAGGGAACATTGATATGAATTGCATTACGGGGTGGAGCTGAAACTTAAAGTGATGTGCTATGTCAATTCTAACTTGATCTAAACAGCCTTCAGCAGCAGCTAACACCTTCACATGGGAAGGAAGTCTGGTCCTTGAGTGGTCACAACCTGGTACAAAGACTGAACAGCACCCTAGGGCAATGACTGAACTGATATTGATTGAACTTTGAGTTGGTTTCTCATTCAGCAACAAGAAAGTCACATAATCCATGGTAAACCTGGCCATTAGCTTTTGCTTTCATGCCACTCCAGGGTTAGCCTGTAAGATAAGATGAGTGAAGAGTGGATGATTTAATCAGTCAGAAATCAGCAGAATTACAATACTGACTCTGCAGTCTCCATCAGCTCTTGGCTGGATGCATCTCTGGAGCTTTGTAGATTTCACATTTGCTGAAGGAAAATTCATTTCTTATATTTCTTAGAATAGAAAATTGTACACCACCTATAGAGGTTTGTAAAGAGTAGAGACACAAAGGCCTTTTCAGAGGGGCAACTACAAATTTAACATGCCTTTCACTCTTATATGTGCAATACATTCACTGTCTGAAAATGCCACTGTGCACTGATCTCCATGAGCAGTGTAAGGAATGACACTGCTTGAATGTTACAAGCTGAGATCTGCAGAACCCAAGAACATTGCAGACTGATAATGAACAGAGAAATGGTACTATGTGCTCAGAAGGTTGAGGTACTGACTCCATTGGAAATACAGAGTGGTTAAGCAAAACAGAGATCAATTTTTCTGCATAAGATGTAGTTCATTGGGAACTGCACCTTTCTCCCTCTCACTTTGAGAGAGACGATCTACCCTTTCACCTTTTATTGCATTATCTGTTTTATTTCATTATCTGTTTCTGCAGGCCTACTGTGAATACACAGTGCTCTCCACTTCATCTTTAGGCTCTTATGGCAGTACCACAATTCACATTTTCTCTTCCACAAACTGTTCTTCACAATGAGTATTTTGGAGAATTCTGCATTCTGCCACCACTTCAATTAACGGTCAATGCATGCTAACAGGTAAATGTGATAGTACCTCTAAGAAATTTTTAATGCACTGACACAACAATAAGTACAACCAACTCTGTAGCAGAGCTGATTGCATCTTGCAGCATTTATCCAGCACTAAATATAAATTTTCATTACCATTTGAAGAGTTCAAAAGCTTCCTTCATCAGTCAGCTTACTAATCATATATCTTCACAGCTGGATGATATCCAATTCTTTCTAATCAAAATCTCTTCCTATCATGTCATTGTTGACACTCAAGTGTTATATTAGCTTAGACACCATATGGAAAAAAAAAACAATGATCCTTAGCTGGATGTTTAACCCATAAACACTGATGTTAATGACTACCAGGCTGACATGTTCTTGTTTGAAGTATGATGGCTAAAGCTTTGTTTTCCCCTTACAAAAACAAAAACCACTCTTAATTTCCTGGAATAGCATAGAATAAATTCATGTTCCATCCAATGTAGTTAGAACATTTAAGCTTCCTCAGTTACAAGTTCTGTTTCTTGGAAAATGTGATGTTCATGTAGCTCTGCTTAATAAGGAGGAAATAATTTTCCTCTTCATTGAGTGTTTTGAATCTTCACAATTCAAGAGAGGCCATCTGAGTCCTTTATATTCTCTCCCTAAAAGAGTGCAACATAATTGCTTGTACTAACTGCTCTGATACTTCTTAAAGCACTTGTGGCTATTTTGCCATGGGTTCTGTATGTAATAATGCAAGTAATCCTCTTTTCTAGATACATGCACAGAAAAAATGAGACCTTTATAAATTTCTAATGAGTACAAAGTAGTCCAGAGAAAACAGCAATATATGAGACCAGTATTCTAGATATTTGTGAATCAAAATATTACAGAGCTAGGAAAAGTTCTTATTAAATATTGATACAGTGTTAAAAATAGAACTTGAAATAAAATAGGCTAATCACACACACCTCAGTGAGATCCCTCTGAAGCCTTATTTAAATGAATTAAGGCACAATTTCAGAGGAAGTATAAATGCAACTCATTATTAATTATCTTGGGCTTTGTCAACTCTTTGCTTCTCACATTTCCATACACAAGGATCAAAAAAAAGCTCTGTATGTGTGAAGGAGCCCAGCATGTGTAACGTATTACAGCTATGACCCATTTTTTTCTCCTGTTTACAGTGCGGCAATTGCTGCAAAGGAAATTAGGACATGCCCCCAGGACTTTGACTGGGGGAGTATCAGCAGGCATGAATCCATTCTTAAGTGCAAGCATGAGGAACTTCTTCCTGATTGCTCCTTACACATGTGTGACTTCCATTTCAGCCAAGGAGCATAACACTCACGTGCGACCAAAGTAATCTCCAAATGACCAGTAGCAAGTTGGCAAACAGGTGAACCCATGGAAGAAATACCATTCATTGTTCAGCAGATATACTGTAGGAAAATCAGTGTCTCCAGAACAACATATGAAGGAGTAACAGACAAAGGCAAACCCTGGTGAGACTGTTAAGTCAGGGAGTGAGTGGTTTCCCTGTGTTGCGTTCACTTCAACTGCATCCATTTTTTCCTTTTACTACAGACATAGATTGCACTAATTTTCACAACAGAATGAAAATTAAGTCTTTCCTTACTGGCCAAAGAAGATTGGAAGCAAATGCTTTTGACTGTGATAAGTATTTCACATTATAATGCCTCTACTTCATTGGTTTACTAAACTCTTTCTTCTACAAAAAAAGAAGACATTCATCATTACAATTTTTCCTAAAATGATCTTCTATTTGAAGATATTCACCTATAGGGCAAAAGTGTCCTAATGTAACAAAACTTTTAAGAATAATTAATGGTCGTTTTCAGAACCACTGGAGGACCACAAATAATTCTGTGCTATACTTTTTTTCTTCTGCTCATCTGTGCTAAGAGTTCATAAAGTACCAAATACATGCAGGTGTCATACCAACTATCCCCTGCTAAGCTGTGAATTTATGTTGCTTCTTCATTTCTCAGGAGCCAAGATATTCAAAAAACATCTGGAAAGTCTCAGTGCTGTCCACCTGTGACTCGTGACTGTCCCATGTCAGCTGTGTCCAGAAAATATGCCAGAGAGCAAGAGTTCTGCACACCAAGTCCCTACCATATGGGGTTAATTTGAAAAATGTCTCATAAGTTGATCAAAAACTGAAAAACATTAAGAGCAATTTGTTCTTTTCAACAGAAATAAGCTTACGAGCATTTTTGCTTTGATGGTTTCCCATAGGCAGAAAACACAATTGTGCAGCAAGTCCATCTCCTAATGCAGTTCTTTTATACACAGGGTCTCATCTAGACAATTGAGCAGGATCTGGTTGGTGGCCAAGCACTGTAACATGAACTGGTGGAAAAGAGAGATTGGGCCTGATGTATACCGTTTTTCATAAAAGCAAATGCCTTGCTGGCAGCATAGCAGAAAGGTATGCTGTTTGTACATTACCAGTGTAAATGTGGGCACGGGTGAAGACTGTGGGCTACCCTGCCCGTGATCAAAGCTGGTCACACAGAAACCAAACCCAGCCTAGAAGCTTTATAGCTAACGTCATATGGAGTCTGCTACCCGGATAATATATTCTACCTCTCAGCAAGGTTTATTACCTCACATGCAGCTCCCAGTACACAACTCACAAGAGCGCAGTAGCACAGATTTGCCTTTAGATGCATCCAACTGTCTGCAACAAAGAGAAGGAAAACGAGTAAATGTGATTATGTATATATATAAACTAGATCTCTGAGACATGCTAATCTAGGAGTAGGAACATATATTTGGTAGAGACTGCCGAAGTCAGGCAATTTCATTGCAAGCATCAGAATCACTTTTGTAAAAATAAAAGTCTTTCCCTTTTTTCCTCCTTTCTTGGGCTGAAAGCTCTTCCAGAGTGTATCTGCTCACACTGTAAGAACTTCTTTTCATTCCAAATTTAAATAGATGCAAGGGCAATTTATATTCTAATGCTTTTATAGACCATTTTAATTCTTGTGGGTTTGGGTTCAGTTAATTCAGTTTATGAATTTCTGCCAATACTTAGTTCAGGGACGGGGAATCTTCCTGCCTTATTGCAAACATAAATAAAGAATTAACAGTTAGAGCCTACTTTAAAGTGTTAACAGAATTATTCTAAAGTCAGAAGATGGACATGGATAGTTTAGAAAGGGTGAAGAAACCATGGGCATCATCAGGCAGTGATTGCCCCAGTCAACACGGCCAAAGAAGACAGCAATCTGAGAAACGGACAGTAGAGCTTTAAATATCCAGAAGTACTCTGAGGCTTCACCACTGAGCAGGTGCCCTCCTCACAGCTTACTTGGTCTAAATTGCAAATCCATTAGGATTCAGTGAGAATTTGCTAAATCAATAGCAATGCTTTTTCGTTGTGTATCTGTTTTTTTTGGAAAATACAACTACAGACACAGGAAAGACTCAACCCTACTTAGCTTATGAAGTCTGACACGAGCCAGTCCTGCCATAGAATGTCTGCAAAACTTATTTCTTTTGTCTGGTTCTGAGGTTATTTGTCTCTCAGCAATTAGAGTTTGTTTTAAAACAAAAGCATACTATCTAAATGACTGTTGTGACTATAGTATGATCTTCCCATTATTTTTACACTCTCTGGAGCAGTCAGTGGTGAAATTACCTCCTGCTTTATAAATCAGTAAATTATTTAGACAAGATACCACTTTGAACAGCCAGCATTTGACTATCAGAAGCATAATAGACACCCCACAGATAAGTAGAATACTCCTTTACCTGCATGCTTTTCTAATAGACAAGAGTAAAATCACATCATTTCTATCAAATGTACTAGTCTGAATAAAAATCATTCTTTCTTTAACTAGCTGGAAAGGCTAAGTGTGCATTGCCCTGTAACATGGTTCTGAGAACTGGCAGTGGAAAGCTTTCTTTCCATCAGAGATTCCAGGCCTTTGGACAGAGTAGCTTGAATATGACTAAAATGGTTGCAAAATCTTTAAAGAGTCCCACAAAGCATGTAATATACCCTCTTGTTGCATCCACTATAGCAATTAATGCCAATAAGTATAAACTAATCATTAACATCTGTGTTAAGTGAGAACAGTAAAGCTGAGTTTGCTCCCCCGCAGTTTCAGAGGATAAAGCTGTACTTCAGCTTCAAATACCCTGGAAGAGCAGATCAGAGGAAAACTGGAATCAAGAAACAAAACGAGATTTTTCACTACTGTTTTTTATTATGACTCCATCTTAACAGACTTTTAGCAAGTATAAAAAAGGGGTTTATATCTTCATCTCAGTTATATATCTCTGCCTCACTGAAATGGTAGGTCAGAACGAAAAAAAAAATAGAAAAATTGTCTTTAACAGTGACCCAGAGATTACTGATTTCAGAACACAGCTCAGAAGACCATTCGGTTACCAAGACTCACGAAATTGGGCAACAGTGATCCATTTCTCATTTTCCAGAAAGGTAAATTTCATAAACATTATGTTCATTGATGTAATCACCCAAGCAATGTCATCTCTCTACTTTGTGTTTTTCTCTAGGAATGCTTCAAGCAATGCAAAGCTGCCAACTAATCACACACTGTGAATGACCTCTCCTTAGGACAGTGGCAGAATAGTACAAGAAATAAGGCTTTGGTTTGGAGAAAGAGTAGGGGTTTTCCTTCAATCTATGCATTGTAAGGTATGTCCCATTTAGCTTGGAAAAGGTCAGCTCCAAAAAGTATTCTTGCAATTAGGAGAAGGCAGTCATGAGGTTTGACTGTCATTTCCAAAATTAACCCATACTGAGAGAACAACAAAAAGCATGAGTGAACACAACAGACAGTGGTGCACTGCAAAAATATCTCTATCAAATCTTGCTTTATGTTTGTAGAATACATTAGCATTAATTTCTGGCCAATATATCAGGTTGTTTGAGCCTGTGTATTACTTTTAACCACACTTCTAAAACTTCTCTACAGAGGAGATATGTACGGGATGGAACAGAATCAATTTTGAACTCTTTCAGTATTTTAGGACACAACAGGCGCAAGCAGTAGTAAAACTTTGATTTTTCTCTGTACTAGTTGTTTCTTGGTTTAAGCCTCACAGGAATCATAATCAATGAAATAGTTGTCTCATTCCAGTGATGCTGTAATACCAGTTCAAAGACACATACAACATCCCTGCCTAATGACAGTGAAGGTTTCAGGGAACTGTAATTCCCAGCAGCAAACACATCTTCACTACTGGCTATAAGCTTCTCTTGTGCCCTTCCACATCGAAGTCCCAGCAATTGCCTACTTTTATATTTCATTTGCTCTTTTATTTTAACTGTTAAACCAGATGGCAAAAATGCAGCAAGGTGCGTAAAGCTATAATGTTTTAATATGAAACTAGAAAATTGTATTTGTCCTCATTATGGCTCGGAAATGCTAACTTCTAGTTAAAAAGTTGATTTGTCTTCCCTTCAAGACCTCTTTCTGGTGCTTTCTTTTAGAAAACTGCATTCCATTTTTTTTAAGTCTTCTCCAAAACACTGGACTGAAAAAAAAAAAAACCAATTACATATTTTGGAATCAGAATTGCTTAATTAGAACAAACAGCAACTTTCTATAGGATCCCACAGTAGTAGTTTCGCCCTTATGCTGGTTTATAAGAAAGCTTTTTGTTTTTAGCCTGAACCAAATGTCCAAGTACCATAGTAAAAGAAAAAAATGGTCATATCATAGGATGATTGATGTTGTGAACCTCCTCATCTATTAGAAGCTTTAATAAGGGTCATTTCTTCTAATATAAAATGAAAAAAAATACTTATTTGCATTAAATTCTTGGCCTCATTGTGACCCTAATTAGGATCAGCTATTGATCAGCAAGTGGAAACTTTCTGTATTTTGGTTGCACCTCAAGTTTCAAGGGATGTCTCTTTCCTTTTTCTCTGCAGCTCTCTGACCCACACAACTGGCAATCCATCAAACAGGGCTATCCTCACAGCAATTTTGAACATGCCTGAAAGCCTGTTAGAAGTCAAACTAACAAAATATCCTGGATAGCACTTGTAACCAAAGCCAGATGGCTCAGACCAGTCCATGGAATAAGAATGCTTCCATGAACCCTCAGTCCTACATAGGTCTGCCTGGGACATGTAGAAAATATACCTGTTTGAACTACTGTAGCAGACACATAATATTAAGATGCCCCATGTTGGTTTGTGTGTGTGCCAGTCAGGACAAGTTTTACTGTATTGTGCAGTCTAATGGGAACTTCCCTTGTCAGGGTGATGTGGAATGTCAAACATCTAGGAGAAGTCCAGTGATGGGTCTGAAATAAAGCCTATATCCACAATGTCATTTCATCTATTGCACATGAGAAGGAGCTTTTATAACTGAGCTCTTTTGATGAAAAGAGTAAGCAGAGATTATCTAGTGTGGCTTTCTCAATCTGTGTGGCTGGCCTCCCAGGGAAAAACTGATCTTTTCCAAGTACAGCACGTGTGTGTAACCCTGGGGCAAATGAGAAATGGAATGTGTGTCATTTATTTGTTTAGTGCTTCGCAAACCCCCAGCACCCTGTGCTGGCTACTCAGTGCTGAATGCTTATTGTTCAAAGGATGGCTCCTCACTAGGACTAATCCAGCCCTGAAGAAGTCAATGGGATTCTTCCTCTTGACTTGAGGATGCTTTGGATAGAGCCACAATCTTCCACATTTCATGTTCCCATTGAACTCAGCAGGATGTCTGGATGTGCAAGGAAGGAATTGGTGGTCCCTCAGTTATCCAGTGTCAATATTAACCAGCAAAGTAAATACAAGCAATGGGCTTTCCCACACAGAGTAATTAAATATGCTTCCTTTATTCTCTACTGCTTTTTGGATTAAAGGGTCCACACTTTTTTGTTTTGGCTTTAATGATCATATCTGGGAAGCAGGTTTAGAAGAGGGTCCCATAATCCCACATTACCAACATGATGTTAGAACGTGTTTTTTAAATAAGGCAATAGGAAGACAGAGTTCAGTGAACAGGCTTTAGATTGTTTCTGGTCAGCTACAATATATAGATTTAGTTCATCCTGTTCATATGTTAAAATACTAATTTAATCATACAAGATAACTCATCTTTTTCTGCCATCTAGTGACAAAAACTGCAGCTAAGCAAGTTTACGAACCTTTTAATCATGTCATTTATTTTATTCAGTCACACACAGGCAATAATATAAAGCTATTAACGTGTGTTTTCCTGGCAGTTTGTGTGATATGAATGTGGGAGAAGGTGTAGACCTTGTGTTTTGTCCTTTTACGCATCATTTTCATTATTGCTTTTAACCTCTCATCCTGTACATAATGACTAGGTCAGACTTGCAGTGAAGGAAGAACATCCTTAGTGTGGAAATCCACCTTGTGTCTTCAAAGAAACTCACCTGAGACATCATCTGGGGAGACTGTCTCTCTGCCAAGACCAGTAAAATCTTTCCTCCATCTGACGTGTTACACATGAGCACACATGGTACAATTATCCAGGGATGGTGTTAAGACAAGAAATTAAATTGTTACTACACCTTGCCCAAAGGCTCTATATTTCTCTTTCTTTCCTTCAGCTGAAATTGAATACATGCTTCACTGGTGTCAATAAAACCATTAATATACATAAGATGTAAGCATATGCTTAAAATGCTTTGGTCAAGTAAGCCATTCACCTCTTATTCCAAATCAACTTTATTGTGGGGCTATAATATGAACTGAGAATTTTCCTTATCCTTTCCTAACAATTGCCTTATCCTAATATATGAAAGAATTTTCTGGCTGCTTCTATGTAGGCACCAGGACAGATATCAGAAAGCCATTTCTGGATTTTTAACACCATCTGAGGTATAAAAGTAGTTCTCTAAGATTTAGATGTGTTGCCTGTTTTTTCCCTAAACAAGAAGCCTTATTCAGATCCCATTAAAACAATTTAAATAAATCAGAAAATTTCAATACAAATTGCATCAGAACCAAGACGAGTTTATGGAGAAATGGTGGTGACATTCATCTTCTGCCTTATATCTACTGCATAGACATAATTCTATGGAAAGTAAATTACCTGTTTTTCCAGGCAATGTCAAAACCATCAAATAAGATGAGCCAGAATGACAACACACATTGACATATCACCCCTAGCTTTTTAATAAACATTGCAGCCTTATTAATAACAGCTGGCTACTTGGTTATTGCAGCAATTTTACAGACCAGAATTAACAAATCAAAGCCATTATTTTTGCCTTCTTTCCAGTGAATGATGGCATTATTTTCTTCTCTAATAAGGGGGAAGTGGTGTGGTATCTCATTATCCCTGTGTAAGGCATGGATATTATTAATAAAGACCACTGTGCCCTTGGGAGTTTTATCTTATAGGTATTTGGCTGTTAAAGACGTATATGTGTGATTCTCCTGAACTGTGACATCAATATGGCCTATAAAGTCCTTTTTTGAACAAAAATATACCCCATCATAGAAATTTCACTGTCATTTTAATGAAGTGGTTAGAAGCATTAGCTATGCCAAAACTCTGCACTTTTAATTTCAAATAAAAATAAAAAAGTTCACTTAAAAATTACATGTTAATAACAAGCATTTGTGTCAAATGACTATGAAAACTCTTTGAAAACTGAATTTTTAACAGGGGTCAATGGAAAGTAATAAGAAGCCTTATAAAATATTGAGGCATCAGTTGTATTTTATAACCTTCTTACAGGCACAAAGACAAGTCCGTAACCATGTCTTCTCCAAGTAAATTAATTACGTAACCTTTTTGTTTAACTTTTTGTTTTCTTCATTGTCTTCAAGTCTCTTCAGTTACATTGTCTTGCATTTGTGTGAAGAATGAAAGGGATGACTCTCTCTGAAATAATATTTAAATAGAAAAATCAAGGCCAGCTCTGTTTTTTGTAGTTTCCATCAAGGCAGGATCTTACTGGAAAAAAGCCAGATGACTGTTCTGATCCCCACATACTCCAGTGACTCAAACACATAGGGTTCTTTGAGAGGTTGGTCTCTGAGATGAACAAGAAAATACTGAGCATAAGGGAAAAGAGATATTTTCAGACATCATGATACACTCGTATTTTTTAAATATCCTTTTTCCACTTTGAGATGTTTTCCCACAAACTCTCCTTATGTTTTTGAATAAATAGACCACACAGAGAAACCTTGGATGAAATCTCAAACACAAGCTTTTAAAATAAGAACTGTAATACTAAGTCATATTTCACTGGTGACTAGGGTAATGCAGCCCCTGTGCCTTTGAATGTCCCAGACCAAACCAAAAAGGACAGGACAGAATTGTAAAAAAACTACCAGAATTTTTTTGTTGGTTTAGGAGATTTTGTATGAGCATTTTGGGGGGCGTGGGGAGAGAGGGGCACTTGGGTTTTAGGAGGATTTTTGTGGGGTTTTGGGGGGTGGGGGTTGGCTGGGAGGTTTTTTTTTGCTTTGGGGAGTTTTAGGTGGTGGGTTGTTGTTCGTTTGGAGGGAGAGTGGCAAGGGTTGGGTTTTTTGTTTTGGGGGGTGGGGCTTTGTGGGGGAATATTTGCAACAGCAATCATTTTAAATTTCCAGTAAAAATACTGGTGTCTAGCAACAATAATATGAGAAAGAATGACCCAAAAAACAAGTCTACTAGTCATACTGTAGTGCTGGGATCCTTCTGACTATATCCAGAGACCTGCTTATATACAAGTCAAACTACCCTTCCTTTGCTGTCACTGCAGAGCCAGCCAGTGAAGTCAGACGTGGTTTCGTTGTAATTCATATTATCCCAAATCAGTTTTCAATAATTGGTGGAAATGAATCACAGTCTGAACTCTATCTGCTCAGCTCACTGAATCTGCCCTTACTACAGACCTAGACACTCAGAGCTGTAATATCCATATCAGAGGCAACTTAAGGATATCTCTACTTTTTTTCTGACTTGTGACATTCTTTCTCCTCCTCAATGGACAATATATAAGCAAGATGATGTGTCACACATATGCTAAAATGCCACTTCACTGCAGCAATTTTTTTGAGTTTACAGGGCTAGTAGTCTGAGGACCTTACACAGAAGATGTTCTGGTTAAAGATACTGTTTTGGAGATGCAACATAAAATAAAAGTGCTTATATCAAAACGACTGAAACATTCTCCAGTTCCTAGAACAGGTGTTTAAAATAGCTACGACTTCTAATGTTTCAATTAAAAACCATATAATTTTATTAGAGTCTAGGTATATACAAAGTCTACCTTGAAGCCACCATGTGGTATGAATCTGTAGTCTTCTTTCAAAATTGTACATTAATTAACTAGATTTGATTCCTAGAAAAATTAAGCTATTGTCAAATCACTGGGTAAATCTAGAGGCTAAATTTAATTCCTGAACCACATCCACACACAGCCGTTCTGTACATGTGTTGAACTATTTGCCAAGGGTGGGATCAAGAGTTTGGCTCAGTAACTCCTGCATCAAAGCCCTAGAGAGGAAATGCTGTGACGACAGCAATGCAAAATGCATGTGTCAGTTGTAATTACATTGCTATTTGTTTGCTCAGGGTAGACACTTGCACCTTTAGAAATAGATTGAGACAACTGTCTGATTTTACACAGTCATGAAAAAGACATGGTTATAGCCAGGAGACTGCACAAGTATGGACATAGGTGTACTTTTACAGCTTTGTCCCAATTTTTGACAGCATGAAATGTAGGAAGACTTTAATGCAGTAAATGGGAAGTTCATCACAGATAAAAAGATCATTCTAACCCTTCGTTGGAATAAGTTCATCTGCAGAAAATGTCTAGTACAATTTCAGGTTTCGTTAAAAAGTAGTCTTATAATAAAAAATCACATTACATTTACCTCAGGCTACTAGAAGCAACACTGGTCTTACATTCCCAGTTCAGTTCATGAAGCCACTTGCCTCAGTGACCTCGGTGCAGCTTTTGAAACCTCAAAGATATGGCTTGACCCAGGTGTGCTTCCTTCCAGAAGGGAGATACAGAATCTCACAGTCATCATACCCAAGAGACATAAGCTCAGAGCTGCTGTCAATCAGGTAGCATGTGCTAACTTGTCCATGTCACCATGTGTCCTCCTGGCAATAGTTAGAAGGATCTGAGCCATATTTGTTTAATTGTTATTATGTATCATTATCTATCTTTGGTTCTTTATTTATGTATTACATATAATATCATACACATTATTAAGTGCATGGCAGTGGGAGGAATTGGGAGGGCCATAGTTCCAAGGTCAGAGCCTGATTTTGAGTAAGAAAATAGTGTAGTACGCTGGTTTACAAGTTTCTCACCTCTTTTCTCCTTTTTCCTTCTCATGACAGATGAAAAATTTAGTTTAAAAAAATCCCAAATAAGCAGAAAATCATTAACCACCCCACAGTGACCACTGTGCAGACAAGCACATAAAGGGTATTCCTGCTTCTCTTTTGCATGAACATTTAATCCAATTTGCAGTCTAGGTGTAAATTATGGGAATCAGTGATAAGATTTATGTCCCCAGATCCCACAGAGCATCTCTGTGCAGCAATGACCTAATGCCTGAAATTACTGGGAAATATTTTAGGCTTTCGTTCACTAGGGCCATGGAAGGAGT
The DNA here is from genome assembly GCA_013399895.1 of Serilophus lunatus. Taxonomy (NCBI): domain Eukaryota; kingdom Metazoa; phylum Chordata; class Aves; order Passeriformes; family Eurylaimidae; genus Serilophus; species Serilophus lunatus. Next base: position 32,827 of record VXBA01003096.1, on the reverse strand, counting down.
TATCTGTGTGACAAATATTACTAATAATATTAACATATTAAAGACCATCTACTTACTGCCAAGTAAAATAAAATTAAATCATGTTAGCATAGCAGGAAAATCTCATGCAGTATAAAAGGACAAAAGCAGTGGGATTATTTATTCTAAGGTCTGAGGTAGGGAATACCATTTAAGATCTCAGGCCACATGCAAGTTTGGAATTTTTCTGTCATTTTCTTAATTTCTCTGTTATAAAGTAGCAGGCTGATCCACAACTAGTGGATCATTTTGCCAGTTATCAGGGACTACCAGTGAGTTTTCTACTCATAACGAGCCTAGGGCTACTATCTGGGTCTCCAGTTTGTCATATATGCATAACTGGTTTCCCTTGGGAAATAGAGAAAGGTTTTTACGCTGGTAGTCCAGTCTCACTATAAAAAACTTCCAGTGCAGCAAGACAGCCTTGAAGCCAAACATCTCAGGGAGAAGGAGAGGATAGCAGGAGCATCTCATATATGAAGACAGGCTGAGAAAGTTAGGGTGGCACAGCCTGGAGAAGGAAAGGGTCTGCAGAGACCTTACAGCAGCCTTTCAGTAACTAAAAGAGGATGACGAAGAGCTGGAGGGACTTTTGACAAGGGCATGTAGTGGCAGAACAAGGGTGGTTGCTTTTAAACTGAATGAGGGCAGGTTTAGATTAGATATTAGGAAGAAATTTGTTACTGTGAGGATGGTGGGCACTGGAACAGATTGTCCAATAAAGTTGTGAATGCCCCATCCCTGGAAGTGTTCGAGGAGAGTTTGGATGGGCTTTGGGCAACTTGATCTAGTGGGTGGATCCTTGCCCGTGACAGAAGGGTTAGAACTTGGTGATATTTAATGTCCCTTGTAACCCAAACTATTCCATGGTTCTGCATTTCTATGACTGGCCCTGCTATCTGCTGAGCCTGCCAACTTGGCTGACCTTGTTTCCCAGAAGCCAAAATCAATTCCTTCTAGGTACTCAGAGCTGCAGTTCACCATTTGCCACTTTTAAGGAAATGTCATAAAAACAGTCCATTGAAAAACTTCCAGACAAACAAACAAACAAAAAAAAACAACCACTGCTTTCTCTCCTTGCTGGCTTTTGGGCTGTGCTTTCTCTGGTTCATCCAGGAACGCCATATACATCTCTGTTGTGTACATAACTGCTCAGGACTGTCAGTACAAATGGGAGTCAGTATTACTCAGTTAAAGGTAGTAGACTGTCATTGATCACAAGAATTGAGATTTGCCTTTGTCCAGATGCAGTGGGTTTAAAGCTGACGTTTTCCGTTCTCTGACGGGAGGGGAAATGTTTGTCTGTTCGTTTGCCTGTTAAAACCTCTCCTTTGTTTTCCCAGGAGTGAAGTAGAGTGAAAAAACAGTGGGCGAGGATGATCCCAGCACCTGAAGGGGCAGCCCCTACTCAAACCCCCTCTCTCCTGGGCTGGGCACGGACAGGAGCCGCCTCTGCCCACTCCCTGGGGGGGGGCTGGGGGTTTCCCCGAGACGTGCGGGCCCCCAGAACAGGCCTGGCCGCGGGGCGCACCCAGGGGGCTGTGCAGGGCCTCCCCCCCACCCCGTGGGCAGGGGGCAGGAGCTGCTCCCAGCCGTTTCCCCACGGCCCTCCCCCGGGCTGGGCCGGGACCGGGGCGGCCCCTGCTCCTGCGCACTCTCTCCCGGGGCCGGGGTTCTCCCCAGGCTCTGTGGGTGGCCCGGCCTGCAGCCGTATCTGGCCGTGGGGGGCTCCTGGGGCTCTGTTGGGACCATCCCCAAGTGCCATTGGGGGCGCGGTCCGTATCTGGATGCAGGGGATCCCCCAGGGGCTGTCCTGAGTCTGTCCCCGAGTGCCATGGGGTGGCGGCCCAGCCCTGACCCCGGCCCCCCTAGCAAGGGCGGGGGGGCCCCCCGGTCCCCGGCGAACCCTGGTCCTCTCTCCCGGGGCCGGACAGGGCCAGGAGCTGCCTCTGCCTGCTCCCCAGCCCCAGGGCCATGCAGGGTCTCACCCTGCTGGCCCCAGCAGCGGTGGAGGGGGTGCTGCCACCCCGCGGGGTGCGGCAGAGCCCCCCCACGGCAACTCCTGGTCCCCTCTCGCGGGGTCCCTGGTAGCCATGCCGACGGCAGCGGGTTGGCCATGCCGATGGCCGCGGGGGGCAGGGCCATACCCCAGCAGTGGTGGCAGCTGGTGCACAAGGCAGGGCTGGCTCCTCAGGCCAGCGCTGCAGCCCAGAGTGAATCCACGGTGGCGGGGGCAGCTGACGGGCAGTGCCCCTGGGCCCCAAGCATCCCCAGCGCTGGCAGGGTGGCGGCGGCAGCCCCTCTCCTCCCGGCAAGAGCAGCCATGTGGGCAACTTTGGCGGGAAGCGCCATCTTTGCCTCTTGGCAAGATCTCGGAGCGGGGTGGTGCCCAGCGCTGCTGTCCAGTGAGAAGACTGCCTGGCTGGGAAGAGAACCCTGAGTTTTCGCGGGATTGCTAGCGTATAAAAGCCAGAACCCCGGAATTGCTTCCCCTTTGACAGCTTTTCATGGTCGTGATGACGTCGGTTGCTGCTTCTCCCGGCCTCCCTCACACCACAGCGCCACCAGAGCCCCAGCAGTGACAACAGAATACCATGCAGCAGCAACGCAGTGTGGTATCTTTCCCCTTTGGGTTCCCTGGGGGGGTGCTTTTCACTGTTTTTTTCTTTCAGGGGCTCCAGGACTGGGAAATATAACCCACACGGCGGCCTTCTTCTCTTCCCTTGCTTCTCAACCTGCCAGCCTGCTTGGAGTAGCAGTTTGCTATTTGTTTTTATTTTTTGCAGAATATTGTTGGGTCTGTTACGTGTACTTGTTTAGTGCCTACTGGGATTCTAAGGTCTATAGAGCCCCAGATAAATAAACTATTAGCTGTTGTTGCTTCTATTCAGTCTTTCGTCACTGTTGCACCCCCTAGCGTTAAAACCACCACACCAGATCATTCACTTGAGGCCACATGTAATATTACACAAATCATATGACTAGGTGATGTTTCAGGCTGAGTAGGCCTTTCAAATATGAAGAGTCAACATTTACTGTGACCTCAGACCTGGGGAGTAGTAAGGATCCAACTGCCTTGATAAATAGGTAAACTAAAGCCACTCATGTCATGAAATAGTCTTGCTGTAGGCTACACAGTAAGCAACAGAGAAATCAGGGTTTAATATTTACATAATATGAGATGATTTGCATATATAATATCAAAAGTGCAGATAGCAAGTCTGGCTGGTACATGGATGTAAAAGTATGTACCTTCATTGCTGGAGGCATATTTGTTCTCATTGTTTTGAAAATAGATGGATATTTAGGACTGTGAAAAAAAATTAGTTTTGTTTTGAGTCTGAGGTACCAATTATGCCTTTTTTTTTTCTCTAGTTGCCTTCTTGGGTGTTGATCTTAATCAAATTATTCAGAAAATGTACGTATAGAGGCCACTTACTATATGAGTTAGTGCACTGTCCCTGACAATCACACTGGGAAAAACACTCTAGATGAGGGAACAGATGCAGAAATATTATGCAATGTGATGACTTTGTTCAAAAAAAGTCAGTGATGGCAAAAGAAGAAACTATGTGCCTTATGCTAACCCAAGCAGCTTCTGGCTCTTTTAGCCAGGGTATTTTAGAGCCACTGGCCTATGATTAGCAGCTTTTTACATTTGTTAATTTTATTTTGGCAGAACCTAATGTTAACAAGATGTAGGGGCCTTTTTAATAGCTAGAAAAAGAATTTCCTGTTCACTTCTATTTACAGTTGTTTGCATTTCATTATCCTCTATTTAGAAGTTGTTTTAATAATTTACCAGTTCATGAAAGTCTGTAGACATTTCCTTCTCCAGATCTAGTCCTAATGAAAGAGTAAAGAAGATATTTTAAAGTAGCATTGCTGACGTACTCTACTGGTGATATTATATTTGAAATGCAAGAGTTCTCATAGGATTTAGTACAGAAAGGAAGCTGTGGTTGTCCAGACAGAATTCCATTTGTTAGCAGTGATGACAAAATGCCTGTTGCTACTTTTACATTGTAAACCATTTTCCTCCTGTGGTTAATTTACTCCAGGCGAAAGTTTTGGAGAGCCTCTGTGTGTAGAACCTACAAATAACTAGGTTCCTTAAGCAGAATTTACTGAAGAGTATTAAATATAAAAATGTAATGCCTCAGCAATAATAAACAAACATTGAAAGAAGGCAAAGGGAATACCACATCCTCCTGCACTGAGACTCAGGAAGAAATCCTCTTGGGAAGGTGAAAATGGATCTACCATGGATGAAAGAAAAAGGATATAGTGTGAAAGGATGCTATTTTCTCAGCTTTGGGCAGTACACAACACATTTTTACCAGCTGGAAAAGAGTTGCTGTTGCTTACAAAATAATTATGGTAGAGCTACAAGTCTGATTTTGCCAAATTTGAAGGGCCCTACTCATGGAAGTAAAACGATAGGGGGAAAAAATCCATGGAAGAAGCAGACATCAGTGAGGACCTCGGAAAGGGCCAGAAAATTAAAGAATCGCAAGATGTTGCTCTCTGAAATAGTACATGTAGTGATACCGATCATGTGCATCTCTTCCAAATTTTAATTATTTCAGGAGTAAGAGCCACAGAAGAATTACAGGATATTCTTTTGGATGGACTGCATTTATAGAATTTGTGTGTGGTCTTCTGCTACGTATCTCCAACATGTTAAAGGTCTTGCTGGTTCGCTTACACTGCCAGTTCTTGTTTATCCTAAAAACTGAATTTAAGCTGTTGTTTTTGATAGACAGTGTGTATCTGTTCTTGACATGATGGAATTACACAAAAAGTTTATGATTATAAACAAAATTTTTTAAACATTATTCTCTTCCTATTTATTCAATTGCAGCCACATACAGTTTTACTTGGTGGTTTTCCTTTCACTGTGTTCACTTCTTTGTGGATTTTTCTGTAATACTATCTTAATTGCTAGCTTTCTAGTCCCTTGCCTAACAGTATTTTTCAAGAAGTACTCACCAAAATCTCAAGCATGCAACTAACAGCATTCTCATGGTACTGATACATGGTTCTTTATGATAGTTTTGAATTTGCATAAAAAAGCCACAAAGTCTAGTGGATAATATGCTAAATGATTAACTAATTTATATCAGCACAGCCTCACATGATCAGGAAAGCAATACTACAGTATGTTAATTGGCTTCGCACCCACTGCCTTGGAGAAAAAGTTTTTGTCTAGGAGCTGAAATGAAATCTTGGACATTTGAGTATATATAATTAAAACAAGATTCCTAGTGAATGCATGGATATGTCTTGACACTTTCAGCAGAAATTTCCCAATTTTTTTGTAAGATGTACAAAGAATTGACACATAAATTTAAGTATGGCTTTCTGTGGCTGTTCTCCATACCTAGTTACTCCTGATTTTTGAAGTACATCAGCTTATAACCAGTCTTGAACGAAAGCCTACACAAACCATCTAACAATTCATTATAGAACTATAATTCTCTGAACAGGAGAACTAAAACCAACTGTGTAGCTAGTACATCCCTTAGTGCGCTGGAGTGTTTACAAATCTCCAGTTTCACAAACTAACCCAGGATTTTGTATAAGCTTGGTTTGTGAAAGTTCACTGACCTAATCACCCAGAGGGCCAAGGTTGTTCAGGGTCCAGGAAAGTAGTGTGTTCTTTAGGTCGTATTTCCTTTTTAATTTAGGGGAAGATGCTTGGTCTTGTCACAGATTACCAGATGCTTGGTTTATCACAACCCTTATGCAATTCCAGAGAAGTCAATTTCTCCTACTCAAGGAGGAATATGGGGTCAATGTCAAGAACTGGAATCTTCCAGCAGGAAATATTCACCAAAAATCTGTCTACTGGCAGCCGAGGTCTCCATGCAGGGCCCTGAGATGCTTTTGCTCATGCAGCACTGTGGGGGGAGCCAGTTCCAGGTGCCTGGAATTATAAGAATGTGCATGGGAAGTACCTTTTAGATGAAGTCCAGGAAACATGTTTGGTATAGGACACGAGAATGTGGCATGTGGGACCTGCTGGGATAGCACTGAAGGACTACACAAAGTCCTTGGGCCAGAAGAATGTGTTTAGTTCACTCCAAAAGAGGAAAGAGCTAGCACATGTATAGACAGACACAAGAAGCTAAGCTATTTGACAGTGCAGGCATCCTGAAAGTAGAAAATCTCTAGCAGAAAACAGCCATGTCCTTTTATTTAAGATGAACACAGTATTCAAGTTAACCTTATTTGATGAGCATTTAAAAAGAATGAATATCCTGATGTGCTGGAAGGTCTGTTGTTTCAGCCAAAAGTTTTCTGTTTGAGAGGTTTGGTTTTGGTTTGCTTCTTGCATGTAAAAAACACAGAGAAGAGCAAGAGATGCCAGTGTCTGGGCACAGTCCTAAGCCTCATGCAGCTCAAGTTTTTGACAAGGAAAACAGAAAGCTCAAACTGACAGAGGTTTCCTAATCATGACAACATGGATGCAGAGACAGCTGCTCTGGTTCTGAGCTGCTCCAGTACATGGACTATTCAGAGGCCAGATATGACTTGGCAGAAGATTTTTCTGCTCCAGATTATCCGTCATCTTCATGAGACCAGAGAATTGACTGTTGTCCTTCTGATCATACAGACACATATCCATGGAGCTATTTTGCCATGTTACCTTCAGTTTTTTCAGCTCACCTGCTGTCACCACTTTGGAACCCACTATTATCCAATTTGTAGGATTCTTCAGGTGGTTGCTGATAGAAGAGAGGATGAACGATGGGAGCCAGTATCACTTGGTAGGTCATCTATCCATGAAGACAATATTACATTTTTTTATTCATGAATCCAAACGTTTTTCTCAGCTACCACAAGGAAAATTTGTGCTGTTTTTTCTCATGGTTATAATCCACATACTCAGCCTTTTTATGTCCTTGGCTTTCAAATAAGTTTTTGTCAGCAACTTTGTGTTCTTGGCTTGTCTACTCACATCTTCATCAATTCACGGATGAAACAGCCTACCCCTTGTGTTTGAATTCAATTTAGAGTGAAAACCCTCCAGACAGCTTGGATTACATATTAATCTTGTATATACCTTAGTTTTAGATGATATTTCATATCATTGCAGCTATCTAATTTCCCAAAGAGTATACTCGTTTCTTAGATTTATCCTGAATTAAGGACATGTTATACCTGCTAGCTTCCAGAGGTCTTTCAACAGAATAGTATGATACTATCTTTCTGTCATTGTCCATTAATATTAATATAATATTTACCCTAACTGAGTCATTGACATAACCTTAGATTTACTTCTTCCCTCTATAACCTACTGGTTTGGAATACCCTCAGTCTTTATTTCGTGGTCTGTTGAACCTCCACAATTTTTTTTTTCCTCACTATAGGATCCCTACTTCTTTTCCAAGGTAACCTCTTTGCTGATGATATTGATTTTCCATTTTCTTCCAATCTTGTGCAAATGATTATCTCTTCTCAGCCAGTATCTAGTTTATCCTGTAAAAATTCTTGTCACACAAACTAGTGGCAACCTTTCTGACCTCTGTCAGACATTGTTTATTACACCACCTTGTAATGCGGTCCCTTTGGTGGTTACATATCTTGGATTTATAACTTAAAAATCTGCCCCATTCTTTCTGATAGGCAGAGGAAAAGTTGGTTTATTTTTTTATAAATACTGTTCTTCCTCAACTAAACACAGAAACTTCCTCTGGCTTGTTTCTTGTTCATGAGGTGACTTAGTTTTTTGTTGGCCTTAAGTTGAGGGAAATATTTCCACAGTCAAAAGAATTTTTAAATAAAAATATGAATATTTTGTTTAAATTACAGAGTTATTAGCAGTGTTTAGCAATAACAGGATAAAACAAATTATATTATGCTAGTTTTCAAATCCAGCTGTGGAACAATGGAGGCAAAAAAATGATCGCCAACAATAGCTCGACAGTAGTTTGCAAAAGAACTGGGATGTTTCAGTTCCCAAGCCTGTGCTTTCTCACAAGTCATCAGAACCTTCAGCAGTACCTACAACCCTGCTGGCAATCTTATCAAAGTCTTTGTCCTTCAAAGAAGTCCATTAATACTTCTTATTTATATAGGAATAACCCTATTGCTGGGAAAGCCAAACAAACAAGATTAGAGAGATAAACACATAGAAATGTAGAGTCTTTCTTTTGCAGATTATTTCCATTTACTCACTTAATGGACTTTGTCCCAGACTTTTGAGGAGAAATCCTGACTCATTTAATTTATGGGAATTTTGCCATTGACTTTAGTGGTGCCAGAATATCACCCCTCCTGTTCACATGGATCCAGATCAGAAACTATGTGATTTAGTAGCCCAGAGGTATGACAACATTTTCTTATTTAAGCCAAGCTTTTCTCTTATTTCTGCATGACCCAAAAGATGTCTGTGAAGTCTCACCCCTATAAACAAGACCAGCACTTGCTTTGAAGGTTAACATACGTCTCCACATATTGCTTCTTTGTTTAAGGGACTTTCTTGGATAAACTGTTTCTCAGCCCAGACAGGCATTTTCTTTCTTTTTTTTTTTCTTTTTTATTTTCTTTTTCAAATAAGAAGTAAAATGCAAAAGCATTCTCTAGAATCAAAATATAAGTTCCTGACTGTTAAACTAAGGTAAGACATATTCTTGAGATCTCAATATGTTGCAAGATAAAGAACACTTCAGCCCTTTCTTCTGTTTTCAGTTACCGTTTGCTAAGTGCTACATCTTACACCAAAGGTGAATCAATTAGGAGGTGTATGTTTGTGGTAGCAAACCCTGAATTTGCCTTTAGCTTCAACAAAGTCTTCTACCAACAGAAAATTATTCTAGGTGAGGAGAATTAATTCATTTAGAGCCAAGTGTTGACAAGTTTGAATGAATAGCTTGCTTCCTTCAACCCCATTACATTCTAGTCTAAGAGCATACAAAAATTAGTCACCAAAAGGAATTGTATAACATCAGTCTTCTAAAAAACTTCCAGAGCTCCTGAAAATTGTTGGGAAAATGCACATTAAAACAAAACAAACAAATAAAAACAACAAAAAAAAGTCTTTAAACTGTTTAAAGAAGGTACAGATTTTCTAGGAAAAAGGTTATATCTTCACACTCCAGGTTTTGATGTCTTTACTTTCTCTCATCTGCAATACCCTTCTGTTCCTTTACTCTGTTTAATGAGCCGTCACATTGTAACAGCCAACGGATATAAAGCTTTTCTGATATATACATTTTAATCTAATTCTTCAGTGAGAAAAGGTATTTCATTTAGTAGGGAATTTCTTGACATCTTGGAGAATAATATATTAACTTTTCATCAGTATTTTTATGACTCATTCAATGAAAAATATATTGTCAAATTAAGATGCCATATTCTGCCTTGTGTTAGATGTAAATCTAGAGGGCTGCTTCCAGGAAATCAGACCCAATTGTCAAGGTGAAGCAAGGTAAATGCCTGTAGTCGCTTAAAGTCCATTAGAAAGCCCATGATTACCCCACAGTAGGTGTGATCTGCTGCTAGACTGTTCTAGAAATAAATTAATATACCTACCTTAAAACTTTTGGCCAGTTGTTGTTGGTCTTGATCATTGTGTCTGAGGAGCACAGCTAATCTCCACCCATTCAGTTTTCAGATATGAAGAAAGCTTCCAGTGAGAAACCTCAACTAGCCTCCAGTTTGGAAAAAAGTTGATGTCATGGAGGACAGAACTAGAATAAACAACAGGAAGGGTTAAGTGAGAGATGAGAAAGCAAACTGAGACTTAATAAGGTAATGATAGTAATTATCAACCATGTTGCCAAAAGATTAAATGATAGACACTTGTTACCTATAAAATTACTTTAATGGATATGAGGATAAGGAAAGAGTGTTACTTCACTCCAGAAATAAGAAAACATTCAGACCTTGGTACAAACTATGTAGAATTACTAGTAAGCAGTTGTATCCTATGATTGAGATTCAGGTCATAGGTCAGCTTTTACTTTGTCATGCCAGGCTTTGAGAGAGAAGAATAATAGAAGGGTTCCCATTTTAAGGAGGATTCTGCTGGTTATTGGCAAAAGGTATGGCTAAAGACTTTGTTAACCTGAGAAAAATTAACTGCCTGGAGTTGATCATTCCAAGCATTTTGACTGGTATTTGACAGACCAGCGCAAAGAAAAATAGCTCTTCTGACCTCAAAAAAAGTAAGAAGTAATCCCTAACTGAGCCTTGTCACTTAAGTTTAAAGTGTCCCTAAACTGTATTTACAGGGTCTGTGGTTACAAGAATGGACACTGAAAAAATAAGCACCTGCAAAGGAATTTTTAAAAGTCATTTGCACTGCTGCATTCATGGCTGTTGCTTTTGTTCTCAGAAAAACAAAACAAATTCTAACATGGTAGCCTGGAATAAAATGAATTATATATTCCATCATATGCAAACAACCCCTCAAATTTTGTATAAAATTATTTTAAAATCTTGTGAGCCTTCATTTTTTGCTGCAGACAAACAATGAAATCTCTCTGGCTGACTGAAGAGAGCAGAAATGTTGACCTAGGTACAGAATCTGGCAGCCTATTTGTCCTTCTCTCTTATAATAAAAACTCTTCTCCAAGACTCACCATCTGAAAAGAAACCAATCTCCTATTTGAATTTGTAGGTTAGCTAGGAATCCACTTGTTAAAATGTCAGTTTTCTCCAGGGGCAGTGTATGCTTTCACAATTAAACTGGGGATAGTTAAAGGTCTCTCTTTTTTGGACATTAGCTAAGAACTAAAAGGAGACATAAGGATCACTCCCTATGCATACACTTTGATTTTAATAAATATTAAATCTGCCTTTTAAAGAGGTAGCAAGAACAAGTAAAGATTAATCAAAGATTATATTTCTCTCTATTCTACCACATTCACAAATATCTACCCAAACCTGTAAGCAGCTGAGCCAGATTCAAAGCCTACAGCTTCTCCACTGACTTCAAATGTCTGTGACAGAAGTGATGCTGCCTGCCTCACTTGAAGCAACACTCTTTCCTTATCCTCATACCCATCGCAGTTATTTTATACGTAACAAGTGTCTATCATTCAATCTCTTGGCAACATGGTCAATAGTTACTATCACTACCCTGTTAAGTCTCAGTTTACTTTCCCACCTCTCACCTAACCCTTTGAAAGCCTTTTCTGAGAGCCTAACTCACTCTCCTAGTTTACCAGTGCTTATCTTTCCGCTGAACAGGACTCTCACTGTTCTCTGCCCTTTTGGAGACGTAATCACTGTAATATATAAGTGTGAAAACCTGTCTTCCTATGTCTGTTTGGAAATTGCTGCTTTTTTTTCTCTTCTTTCTTCTTGTGAAATACCTCAACATTTTTCAATTAGAGTAGATTCTTCTCGCAACTGCTATCAAAGCACTATTATCATAAAACATCTGTCCTAAATGTAAGAACATCTGTTTCCCAAGCTCCTTCCTGGTCCCTAGATGACTCATTTCTTTGAAAGCTTTTCTTTGTAAAGGGAGCCTTTTTTATTTTTTTGAAGTTCTTGGCTTTTAATTATTTTTTCTTTACATTGAACATGCTAAGGTAGTGCTTCAAAATATTATATAATGACATTCTGTGCTTTTCTTCTCATTCTTTCTGTATTATAATACTTATCCATGTAATATCATTATTTCAGTTTCTCTTGTAAGAAAAACTAGCCTTACGCTTATTTTTAAGTGCTGCCCAAGCAGCAAGATAGAGGATCCTGTATTTTATCCTCTGTGAAATGCTGACAATGAGGTCATGAAAACAGTCTAAGGACTACTGGCCCCAGGTACTACCCAAATTCATTAAAAGGCAGCCATTTGACTCTTGTAACCTATTTTGCAATTTTTTTATTTCATATACATATTATTGAAGCCAAGCATATCAATACAGACCTTCTAAATTACTCCCTCAATTTTGCAGTTCAGCTCTATGCAGCAGAGCAGAATTCATCAATTTATTTTTCCAAAATCAAAGAAAATTAAGGACTCATAAAGGTTGCAGCTGAACTCAAGCTAACAAATATGGAGCTGGCTTTATACCATTCCGCTGAGACATTGTCACATGAAATGGCAAATTATGTAATCATTATAGTACAATTCTTTCTTACACACTATTTCTCTATTCAAATCCTGTGCAAGCACATAACTGCTGCATTATCAAAAAGGTTCTTAGCGATTACTTCTTTTTTATTTAACTTGAACTGTGACTACTTTGATCACGCCTTTTATTTCCGAATTACCCTGACCAGCACCTCGCGGGCAGTGCTGAACACACCTTGGGTCAATTACTGCTTTCACAGCCATATCATGTCTTGAAGCACATAATGCTTCCTGTGTGTCTCCCTCCCAATTACTGCTCCAGGCAAAGCCAGCTCAGCTGGTGAGATCTGATGCCTTTGCACTCCAGGTGCTTTTCACTGAGCTTTCAACAGCCTTATAAAGTGCCATTCACCCACTTGCCCAGTCTGTTGAACAAGTGATTCCTTCTGGACATAAATCAGCACTGTTTTATGAAGCTGTACTCAGCCTCACTAAGCAAAGAATGAGCTAGCAAGAAGGTAAATCAAAGACATTATCTGCAGAAATAGCCTTTAAATATTCATGGAGGTTCCCGATATGGGCTCCTGCTACAATTGAGTGAACCCTGAAACATGCCCTGAGACCCTGTAGTTTTCCAGCATCTTCATCAGGAAAATACACAAATTGTAGCTCTTTAATATTAATTTTCATTATTGAATTGAAGGTGAAAGGAAACTGAAAACAACTTTTCCTGTGTGGTTTCTGAATATTAACAATGGATTCATGAGTGACTTGAAGCTTTGAGGAACTTAAGTTTGGATTATACATTCAATTCCCTGGCTGCAGGATCTCAGTGCTTTCTAATAAAGTAGCTAGGAGTGACAACATTGACTTCACAAACATTCGCATTGCCCGCATCAGCTGTATTATAACTGATCCAGCTGTGCAAAAGTGGTTAAATGAGCTCTGGGGTTCTTAGTTGCACTCTAAAGTACTTTTGTGCCACAACATTTGCCCTGCTCTTCTTACTTTAGCAGTTTCTGGAGATGAACCCCAGAAGATATTTTGCTGCTAACCAGTTTTCTGCAGGAGGATCTGTTGCTAAACTTGTCGTGTATTACTACAGTTAGTATACTTGGTTTTTTCATTAAAGAAACTAGCTGTGTTCCTCTGAGACTGTAAGTTAATGCTTCTTTGTAAATGAGACTAAGAAAGGCTAAAAACCTCAAGAATTCACAGCAGTACTGACCTATGAAATTAATACCGAGGTGGGTTGTGGCTGTCTTCTGTGTTGGCAGTTTTCTGAAAGGTTGGTAAAAATGCTTGATCTGTTCCTTTGTAGGTATTTCTAGAAAACCTGCTACCATAAGTGCATGAGCACTGAGATTTCCTTCCAATAAAGAAACAGACTCCAAGGCCAAAAACGAGAGAAATTGAATAAGACAATAAATAAATAAAGCAATGTAGATAGGCTAAATCAGGTGTGATTCCTCAAGGTGAAGTCCAGAATCTTGATTTCAGTTTTGTAGAGCAAAGAAGGAAAGTGGAGAGCCCATCATCAGCTGTCACTGATGACAGTGCAGGTGTCACACCTGACTCATCTTCACCCATTCCGTAGCCCATGGGAAGAAAATGCACTGCTGGGGAGCAACATCTGTGTTTGGACTACAGGCATCTGTTTCTCTCTCGATATTTAGATATTTTGTCCTGTCAGACACATCAAAAATCACACTCAGTAGCCCTCCCTTTCTAGACGCATCTTCAGTTTCTAGGCACTGAGATTTCCAACACTGAAAGCACCTCTCTCTTGTCAGCACTGGGCATCTTGGCTTGCCTGTGAAGACTGTATTATTTCTACATCTACAGACTAATCATCCCCTTCCCAGTTGTGCATCCAGCACTCAATGTAGTAGGTTTTCTCCCAGTATACTTAGGGCATCAAATATCCAGGGCTAGCCCTAAAAAGACAGTGGCCACAGCCTCAGCACACTGTGCATGCCATAACAACATTTTGTCTTGCTACCTTGCTTGTTTTGGAGGGAATGTAAAGCATACCTTTGAAATGCATGGGAAAGGTTTGCAAAACGGCTTGTGAGACTATATAGTCAGACTAAAACCCCAAAAATATGAGAGAAAAAACACCAGGCATCAGTAAGATTTTTAAATTCATATTTCAGCACAAGAAAAAGAGTGAACTACAACAAACCTTACCTTGCCATGTCTTTCTTGGTTGATATTCTTATTTAGAATCATAGAATTATTTGGGTTGGGAGAAAAGCTTAAAATCTTTGAGTCCCACTATTAACCCAACACTACCAAGTCCATCACTAAACTACGTCCCTAAGTGCCACATCTACACAACTTTTAAGTACATCCGAGGACAGAGGGGAACATCATTGGGCAGTTTGTTCCAATAACTGGCCACACTTTCAGTGATGAAATTTTTCCTAGTATCTAAACTTTGCTATAACCTCCTTTCAGGTAGTTCTAGAAAGCAATAAGCTCTCCCCGAGCCTCCTTTTCTTCAGGCTAAGCAACCTCAGCTCCTTCAGCCACTCCTCATTAGACTCGTTCTCTTTAGGTATGTATATTGGCATTGCATAGCTTAACATCAGTTACATATCTGAAGAAATAACTCTTGACCTCACTGTGATCTAAATACAGATTTACCACTAGCAATATTTAAAGAATGTAGTGGTTTTAAGATATAATAACATTTGTAGGAACAAAGCTCTGTGGTGTCACAAGAAAAAGAAGGAGATGGCTTCATTTGCATTTTTGCAACCACGGTTCCACCATGAAATTTTACTTCTTGAAGGCAAAAATTAAGTTTCCAGAGGAAGCTAAAGTTCTTACCACATTATGAGAATATTATAATGTGATTGATTATAAGGACAGTTTAAAGTATATATGCAGTACATGACCCATGCTGAAAATAAATGTACATGTGTATATATATATATATANCTCTCCAATAGTATAAAATTATGTGTTATTAGTTTATATATATATATATATATATACACACATCTCTGTACTATAATGTGAGTAGGTACAGATGAGCAGCTCTATGTGGAATAAAATAGTGGAATAGAATCTTTTCATGTGGCAATGAGTCAATGGAAAAGAAAGATACTCTGCCTCCCCATGCAGACTGCCATGTTCTCCATGATGGACCCCACTGCAGTTCCTTGACTGTTTGATCTTGTGTTGGATCTGATCAGAGTCAGATCCAACTGCGGAGAGACTGCATAGAGCAGAACTGCCCCAGCAGAGTCACAGCAAGAGAGTAAAGAGAAGGATCCTCAGTTCAGACCATCCAAGATGAGAGCTCTCTGGGATCTTCTTTACCTGCAAGACTGGTTCAGTCTTTGTTGTGAAGATTTTCATATAATGTGCCACTCTTTCTGTTTGTATCCCTTGTCCTTTCACTGAGTCCTTTCATTTCAGATGGTTGTCAGAGGATTTTTCCTTTGTTTTTGTTGTTGTTGTTCTTTTGTTTTATTAACCCAGAGCAAAAAGTGAAATTTTGAGTCAGGGCTTTTACCGTGGTGCTGTTACTTTCCAATAAAAGAGACCCATTAGGTTATGTTCACTTCTCCTTAAATGTCACTGTGAACACCTCCCAGAAGCCCAGTGCCATGTCAAATACACGGCCTGATTACTGGGTCATATCTGCTACACAGTGACTTTAATTTTATAGACATTTGACACAAATGTTCTAGGTGTTCTTCTTAGCAGTTCAGAGGATTGAAAGATGGACCATATTTACTATGACATTAGGTAGAGGTTTCCTTTGCAGGAATGGCAACTATATTTAAATCAGTTCTGGGCTGTAATTATTTCTAAGGTGCAGTTTTTTGCTGCTGTATTTTGCTGCCATATTGTGTATCAGCATGGGTAAATGTGTGGACTGAGCTTTCAAGGGAACTAATTGTAAGTCTGTTAAGAACCAATTTGAGATGCTTATTGCTCTGTAAATCTAGTAATCTCTTCGGGTACACAAAACAGTAACTATACCCTGGAAAGCACTGTTTCAGTGCAAAGGCAGGAAAAAGAGATTTCAGGACTACAGCTGGTCCACAGTATGCAGCTAAGTCAATTTCTTATTTTTTTTTAGCAGAAATTTGAGTTATATGAATATTTTTCTCTGAAAGTGTTCATAATAAAACAATAATCTTCTCTGAGAAAAAAAAGAGTTCTGTTTCAGATTCTTTCTCTTTTGGGTATGCAAAAAGTTAAAATGTTCTGCTGTTGAAAAGGAAAATATAATGATTTCCTAGTCATTGCTAGGAAAGATGACTAGTTCAGGAGAGACCCTCACATCTGTGCAGATAACAACAGGGTCATTGGTGCCTCTTGGAAGCAGAAGAACCCTATAGAGATGGCCCTGTTATTTAAAGGTGTTTAACAATTATTTTAAAGACTCAACCACCGTAAAGTGCTGGAAGCTCTGTGGTAATTACGGGAGCACAAGTTTGCCCTTTGATGGTGCCGTGTGAAGAGGAACAGAAAAAGGAGCATTTCTGTCCTGTTGGTATTAGTATATTTTTTTTGGCTATTCAGTTTCCCTCTGCCCAGGAGAATGTCCAAACCAGTCTGTTAGCATCTCCTTAACTGTGATGCTTCACTAACAGATTCTTTGAATTAGGGTTGAGTGTACCTTTTTCAGGGACTTCATTTAAGTAGCAAGAGAAACAGTGAGGCCCCTCTGCGAGCCCTCCCTGGGTGTTATTTCACCATCGAGAACTAACAGCACCACAATGCCAGGGACTAACTCTGATAACTTTATGAAATAACAAGTTTATTAATGCCAAATCGTGACAATTTAAGAGGGTTCAATACATCTTTGATAACATTTTACCTATCAAAATATACTGGAGCTATGTAATATCTATGTAACGTACAGGCAACTTACCAGCAGAATACAACCACAGGTGCAAAGCAATTTAATAGCAAAAATTTCTATACTAAAGTAAGCAAAGTATCTTACTAGCAGAAAATATACACACTAGAGCAAAATACCCACACCAGAAAACTTAACAGCAGAACAAACTCAACTAGGCAACAAGCTTAACAGTCAAACAAACTAAACAGTCAAACACAACAATAAAACAGAACAGCAATTATACACCCACTCTAGAGCAAAGCAAATATTACGCATAAAAAAAGAAGGTAAGCAAAACAAGTTAATGATCACTCACCTCAAGGTGTCCCAGGTAGAGTGGAGGGAGAGGCCCTGTCAGTCACCTTTGCAAGTATGGATGGGACTTCTCCCTAATTTTTCTCTGCATTCCAATCACTCTTTACATCTTTTTTCCTCTTAGGCAAGTTTGAGCGTCAGTCAGGCAATTAAACAAAATTTTGGGGAATTAGACTATTGCTTTGGAATAGACAAAGGATGAGACAGGGTCCAAAGAGCGTGTCTGGCTTCATGCCTTCCAGAATGTCTTGGGAGAAAGGCTGCTCCTATCTCCATATCACCCCATTCTTCACTTAAACCTGTTTCACACAGACACAGAGGCTTTTCAGTTTCTGGGAATGTCTCCACAGGTGCTGGAGTCTTCCAGGAAACCAAAAGTTTATTTTTCCTTTTGTGACCTTATCTATCACCCCACAGATGGTATCAAAGGTTGACTATCAGCTGTTCCTTTCCATTCGTACACTTTGAGCTACAAGGTTCACCTGCTTTCACCCAATGTGTAGAACACAGAGTAGGGAGATTGTGTATAGGTTACACGACCTCTCCACATATATGCTCTCAAAACATCTGAAAAGATTTCTGTTCTCTCTCCCCATCACTTCTTTGTGCAGGAAGTCTCTTGCTGCACAAGAACTACAACCATTTTGATTAATTAATTCAAACTAAAGCAAACCATGTCCATAATTTGCAAGATTCAGATATAGAAAAAACAATGTTTTTCATGGATCCCTAAAGTTCTTTTGTTTCCTCTTGACTGCATAAAAATAATTATTTGACAAACCCCTTTTGAATCAGAAATAGAACAATCTGAGAGATTATATACTGTACCAGGAAGAACAGACAAAACAGCTTACAATCAAACTTGCAGTGTGAATATCTGCAAGCAAAAATACTCATACAATACAGACATTGAAGTTGGTTGCACAAAACCACATTTACTAGTAAATTATTTCCAAGCCAAATATAAGTAAAAGCTGATACATCCTAACACTAGCCAGTCAGCTCCAGTTCTCACAGGAGCTCTTTTTGTTCATTGTCTTGGTCTCCCTTTGACAGAAGATTGATATATGTTACAGGAGGTATTGCAGTGATTTCACTATCAAATAACATGTGTGGAGAAAAGTGCCTGTAGACTGTGGTAGCAAAGGCTCAGTCTGACAAGAACTTCTAAAGCAGTGAGCATATTATCTTTGTCACCTAGCCAAGTTTTCATGGAACAGCAGTTCACCTCTCCCTGTAGTTTTTGTCTAAAGCCATGTGTAAGCACTATTTGTGAGCTGGCTTTGTAGAAAGTGAGATATCCATGAGAAGGGCTGTCTGCTATATTTTTCAATGACAGCTTAAAATTTTAGCATCTTAGTACCTATTCCTTTTAAAAATTAGAAAATTATTGAGGTATATACCCCAAAATTTGAGCATCAGCACCATCATCTTTTGAAAACTCTGACAACAGAATTAAGATTTATTAGTTTCTCCTTGACTTGGTGTCAATGAGTAACAAGTACAAAACTTGAGACAATCCTTATTAGAACTAATATTTTAGGCCCATCTAAGCTGCATAACACAACACCCTTTGACTTAGCACTGAATTAAAAGTCATGTTGTCAAATGAATACTTGGAGCAACATCCATCATTGAGTCAATGTGCTTTCAGGATATATGCAAATATTTAATTTTCCTTCTAGGCATCACATTAAAACACACAACCATAAAATCTTGAATGTTATTTTTACCCATTATGATTATGCTGAGCAAGAGAACAAACATCCACTACCAGAGGTGTTGCATGCCAATGCTATTAATAAAACCATAATATGAACAAGGTTTCCTAATAAATTATATGCATTGATAATACAAGTGTCAATAAAACAATATCAAGGTCAAAGTGAGAAGTGCACATAGCCAACATATTTATCCAGCAGAGATTGTAACACAACCTGTAGCTCCTCTGACACAGCTCAGCACAACATTGATAGGGATTCACTGGTTTTCCATAACTTATCATCTCAACTGCATTATGCTTGTATATACCTGATATTCATTGTTGTCATCCTGAAGGCTTTGCCAGAACAAAGAAAACAAGATATAAGGAAGATCTGGCTCTGTTGGGTTGCTATTTCTGTCTTCACATTTCTCTCACAAATAGGAGTTTAACCAATAGAAGTCCTTTGCCTTTCTGACCACTTCTGCCCCTTTAACTAGACCTGTTCTTTGTTAGGCTACCTGCATATCACAAAAATCAATACACTAAGAACATTGCTGGGTACATGGCAGTGGTAATTCTGATGTATTTGGTACATCCAAGAATAAGGTAAGTACCTGGATAAGATCAGGATTTAACCTATGCTTGCCTCCCTTCTCCTCCTGATTTTCAGGATGCTTCTATTGATCTTCTCATTCCCTTCACCACACAAATTATATCTAAAAACTTCAATACCTGGTGTCCCTATGTGTCCCTGTGATGCAATGATGAGGCGACCCAGTGGCTTATGTCCTCGTCTTGACTTTCCATGCAGTGGAGGTGTGTGAGTACTCCTCACACCTTCTCCAGGTTACATCCAGCCCTAAGGTAATCATGTAGACTTAATCCCACAATAATTCAAAGAGGAATTATTCTAGAGAGGCTGAAGTTTTCTTTTGTTTATTGAATTAAATTTATCAAGTCTATTTTTAAAAAAACAAATACAAACAAACAATATACATTAGCATCTATGTTTAGAGCACATAGTGAAGTTAAAGATGGCTTATATTAATGCTCAAAAATTAAAGCACTCTAGAGCAAATACTCTAAAGTTGGAAAAGGAGGTATAAATGCATTAATGTGACATTTTAACCCACTTCTTTGCTGCACTAACATAGGAGGAGTTCTTCAGGTGGAAAAAAATAATCCATTTCTGAACAAGATTCCCTAGCTAGAAATCTATGGTGGGATCAAGATTTTAAATAAATCTCTAGTATAAGCTGTTTTCCTTCAAACATGATTTCTTGAAACAATCATTTTATAGCTAAATAATTTCTCTGAAAAGTATTACTTGTTGGGTTGAATTTTTTTGTGTGTGTTTTACTGTGTAATATGCCTACAATCAGTTCCATATGGTCTCCATGTACTCAATGATTTAAAGTTTATGGAGTTTAATCATACATTTTACTTCCCTGCATACATACAAAAACATTCTCTAACATGCATATTTTTCTATCCCCTAAAATCATGCTTGTAATTACATTCTGTTGCTAAGTACTATATCCTATCTTACTTAGATAAGTATCAGAAATAGCAAGCAGAATCAGAAGTATCAGAAATAGGTAAATGTTCAGTATCAGAAATAGATACACAACAATTTCAAAAAGTTCATGTATATAATACAATAGAGCTGAAAATAGTAAAGGTGAAAATTTCTATTATGCTTTCAGCTAAATTAGGCTGTCTTATGTGCTATAGTACAGATAAAGCAGGGATAGGAAAAGCTGTCTTAAGCTATGAGGTTCCATCTGCAATCATGACTTTTTGTGTAAGATGGGGATGTACTTTTTGAAGTCACCACCCAGAGAGAAGCTGCTTGTGAAAATCTTTCACAGAGCAGAGTTGGTGAGTCTGTAGTTACCTGGGTGCATTGGGTAAACTCTCAAATAAAGATAAAGCAAACTGTAGTGGGGAGAGAGGGAAAAGGGAAACTTGAGGCTTTGGAATACCATTGCCATTAGTTTAAAAACCAGTGATCTATCCCAGGAGAGAGATTTTTACACTCTCAGAGGACTGTCATTCCATCCTAAAACTGATCTAAGTGAGACTTACTGCTGGGAAAGAGATCTTTGCCAACCCATATGCCCAGGGGAAGACATTTGAGAGTTTTGCTTACAGAACGATTTGTTGTAAACTAGATGCCTAACCTTTCAGATGCTTCTGTTGAAGGAGATTTTAGGGAGCCTATCTTTTGCCTCCCTACCAAAAAACAAAGCAGAGTGCTGAATCTGGCTGGCCCAGCAAGTCAACACCAACAGGGTAACCCGTGGTGGTGTCAAAGTAGGATACTACTGCTACTACAGTGGTTTCTTCTTCAGGCTCTTTCACCCCATCACAACTGTTTGTTCTTCTGTATTTATCTTTAAGCTGACACCTTCTTTGTTCAAAGAAATTATCGTCTTTGTAATTGCCCAGCTACTGTTCAATCCATCCAAAGTTCATCTTCTTTGGTGTTAACGTAATTGGGCAACCACCCTCCCAGATTTGTGTATTTGATCGCACACGCACTGTTTACACCCCAAGGCTTAACAAGCACTGCTACCCAGGACATTTGCCAAGGCTGGGCCATGTGAGGTCCCCCTCAATCTCCCTCTCTGGTAATCTTCCCAAACTTCCCTTCCCGATATTCTTCATCAGTCTTCTTTCATTAGGAATTTAGGATATTTTGCATGGAGGCAGACCAAGGGATCGTCTAACACAAGGGCAAAAGTAAGTTTTAGTAAGTTTTTGCAATATTTTCTAAACCTTTTCTGATTTCTTAATGCCAGATTTAGACTGCAGGTAAGAGACTTGAAAGTGGCTTTTGTGCAATATTCCATAGTGCTCATGCAAGTGACTCAGCTCCACCATTCTCCAAATGTAAGATTAAAGTCATTTTTCTTGATATCATAGTTGTGGCAGATCACTAAGAACATCAAATACAAAGTGAAACGGATAAATATGTCTTAATGTATTAACTCATTGATTGCAATATGACTGAGATATTTATGTTCCAGTGACACAAAACTGCACTGTCTGTGAACATGCTGAGAAAGTGAAGAACTGGTGTTGAATCAATGTTAAGTGATGCTGAATCAGCCTTAGAGGAGTTCATCACATTGCATCATCCTTTATGATCAAAGAAAGTGAGGGTAGCTAATGAGCAGCCATCATCCCACACGCATAAACCATCCCGCCACACACCACAGAGTAGAGACAGAAAATAATCCGTGGGAAACAAGAAGTTTCTGGTCACCACAAGCACCACTGTGATTAGTGGTTGTATCAGGAGAATCTCTGCCAGTAGATGAACTCCTAGTCTATGCTCTAAACTCTTTCCTAAGAAGATTTCTTATGTCCCACTTAAATAAACCATCCACTGTTCCTGGTTAACCACAGGAGTAAGGGAAAATACTTCAAATATTATGCACACCATCTTCATTCCTGAGATTGTATTTAAATGCACCCTAATTTTACTGTCCACTTTTCTGTTCACCCACATGCAGACCATTATCAACTAGATGGTTTCTGCCCTACAAACATCTCTTCCCAGATTCTGAACAGGCACCAGTTGCTAAGTGCTATCACTTTCACTCTGTCACTTTTGTCCAAATTGTCTGTTGTAGCAGCAAAGCAGCAGCAAAGTTAGAAAAAGGGCTTTCCCTTCCAAAGCAAGTCATTGTTTTAGTCATAATCATGAATAGTGCTTCTGCCCACAGAAAAGGCTGTGGGACCACGGCAACGGACTGGCCTGAGCTTGAGAAAGGCTCAGGTAACAAAGTTCCTGAGAGCTGGAAGGAGCACAGGCAAAGTAAGATGAGAAGCCAGTGACTGGAAGAAGAAATGAAGGGAGAGCATGGGATGTGGTGAGCAAGCCAAGAAAATCTGGAATCAACATTCAAACTAGACAGCTCCTCAAGTTCTCCATGCAGAAACTGTTGGGAGCTGGTTGATGCAGGGAGATCAACAGGAACACAGAAAACAGGGACACATATAAAATGGTAATCAAGGACTTCATTTTTTTAAAATATGTATAATACCTCTATTTTCAATGGACTAAGCAATATTTTAATTCTCTTAGCTGGTTCCTAAGAAAATCTGTTTTTCTCATCTTCATCATGTTCATTGGCTCTTGTGGTCCAGTCATCAAGGGAAACTGGAAGCTGCATGGGGTTGGGTTGTACTCTGATGCCAAAAAGCAAATGCAAGGGGAGTCTCCATTTTCCACAGACTAGACCTAAAGCGTGTGCTGAATAGCATGGGCTTCATATTAAGCTCTACTGATAATCTGAATGACAGATTTCAATGTCACCTTGAATCCCCTCACAACCGCACAATTGGCTAAAATCTCAGTGGTGTTTGAAAACTGGGAATTCATCTGCAAGAAAAGTGAAAACATTGCTTCATAGGTAATGTACTCTTGGCTCCTCCCTAATCACTGCTATTCTGTGTTTCAGAAACTGAAAGAAAGCAAAACCCTTTACCCAGCTGAAATAAACAGATATAATATTTGCTTATTGCTGGATACACACATCAAGAGCCAAAATTCAAAGCCATGCCACAGAAAAAAAAAAAAAAAAGCGTTGTTCCAAATACAGTTACCAAACTATCTGAATCAAAAAAGAATGGAACAAAATGCTGTCAGACAGCAGCTAACCAGCACTTGGGAAAGCCATTGCTCCCCAGATATGTCCCAAATGAGTGGCTACAGGTGTACTGTGGAAAGAGGTGCTGCAAGGAGTATTTCCCTGCAAACTGCAACGAACCTCCAAACATGTGCAAACATACAGCAGAAGTGCTCCCACAAACAAGATGGGCAGAATAAGGACTGAGAAAGGAAAAAAGAGTCAGGAGCTGTAGTAATTTTCCCAAGAGCCAAGAATAAAATGCAGATCTCCAAAGTGCCATCCTAAAGTCTTTTCCAATTTCCACTAGGACCTTGCTGTTTGCTGCTTTTTAAGTTCAAATTTCCAGCCTTAGCATGAATTTCTGAGAAGGGGCAGATACATGTTTTCTATTACTAGTACCCAAAGCAATAGGCAATAACTCTTGAAGTGAAGCAGGTCCTACTATGGCTTCATGACCCAAGAATGAGACCTGAGACCCCTTTAATTAAGAAAATTAATCCATTTAAATATTTTTAAATGGAATACTTGGCAATTCTTTTGTGACAGAGAAGAATAAAAATAGCAAATATTTAACTTCCCATAATCCATGTATACTTACATATTACTGGATTCTCTCTAATCTCTAGCCATAGTGAGCATGAATAATTGCAATGGCAGGAACAGCAGGTCTTCCTCACCAAATCTTCTGTGTGCCAACGTTTTGTTAGTGTATGAGAATACAGTGAAGTACCAGCTGTTGATAAAAGAGTGACAGTTCTTGTGTACATATTCCAGCTGTGACCACACAATAAATTTAAAACATAAGAACTTACATTTTTGTCTATTCCCACATATGCTTTGTGCGTACTTTCACTCATTGTCCCTATATGAATATATAATACCTTTTACCCTACTTCTCTTCTGCACACAGCTGTATGATTTTAACTAACACCACTAATTGGAGATTATTGATGGAAGTTTTTTTTATATCCTTAACCTTTATTATGACTAAGAAATGAAAAGGGAAAATACCAAAAGTCTTCATTTAACAAAATGTTTGATTTCAATTATACTAGTCATTGAGTCCTTAATAAGATATCTTTTGGCTCCAATGGACAACTCAAGACCTGAGTTCGACCCTCAGCTTGGACTTTGTGCCCTTCCTGAGAATTTTCTTTAAAATCCCTCCTGTTCCAGATTTGTCCCTTCTTCTATGCCTTGACAATTCCAAGGAAGGGAGCAATCTGTGATAAATAGACACCATTTCAGTGACACGTCCAGTTGCTTATGCTAGAATTTCAAAAGATATTTAGCAGCCAGCTACTGCTGCCATCATCAAAGGTGAGGAGAAGCTGGATCTCAGTTTCTGCCAGGCCCATGAAGTCTCTCCACTGCCATTGTGTCTTCGAATTGAAAGTGTCTGTTGCACATTACAGCATGCTTTCCTTGTGGTATGTTACATGGGGGTGCTCTCAGCCAGAGAGCCCTAATTGTCAACAGCAGCAAAAACACAAAGAGCCAGGAAAGATAAGCAAGGAGAGGGGAAGAAGGAGTGAGCACAGTCAAATTCTTTCAACACTAGTGGGTGAAACCTATCCTGACCTTGACTACATCTGTACTAGTGAACTTAAATGAGACAGAGTACAGGTTTGAGTGCTATCTCATGACCACTCTTACCATCAACTCTAAATAATAATTGTGGTCACAATGGAGGATTCATCCCAGTATGCATCTTTGACCCATCTTATTTAAAGGGAAGAGTTTAGCCATATGCTTATGAGTCATGATGTAAGGATGTGCCCAGATCAGACAACACACCTGACTCATTGTCTTTAGAAGCACAGGTGTAGCCAAAGTGTAAGAAGATGGCGTTCCTACCTACACTTCACTTGTAGCCTGTGTCTAAAATCACTTGCTTTTCACTGAGCACATCATAAAAACACACTAAAATAAATTGTCTGCAAATCTATTGTGGAAGTGTATTTGGAATTAATAGCTTGTTTACAGAAGCACCAGGCAGGCAGAATCAGTTGCTGCATTGGCATCTTTTATGCCCTTGAGAGCCCGTACACACACCAGGACTTTGCATATATCTCACGCACAATGTCTCACTAGCAGCCACCACTGGAGCACTCAGATGTTGCAGTCAGTTGTGCACTGGCAAGCTGACAAGGAGGAGGAAGTAGATTTTGCCCATTTAAAGAGCCTACTAAATCAGTGCTGCACACAAATGCTCTTCTGTATCTCACACGCCTCCATGTGGCTTTCAAAGAGTAGATTTTCTTTTCTGTTTCAGAAATGATAACTTCACTAATCAGCAAGCTGTTATTTGAATAGGCACAAAATTAATTCCTGCAGCTGACTTTTTGAATCTGTAATTTCCTCCTTGATTGCTTTCATAAATGATAGTGAGACTGAAATGGATAGGTACCTTTCCTTGGAGGTTATTAAAGTAAATATAGCATTAACTGGATTTGGTCCCAGTGGAAGTGTACTTTGATCTCTAGTCGAGGTAATGTTTCTCTTCCTTTCTTCAGATGTACTCTATCTGCTCTCCTTAGAAAATGACAATTGCAAGGCCATCAGTTATTTCAAAGGTCTGCCATACAGGATTTAAAAAGCAGATTCCAATGCAGAAGCTACTCTTTCTGTGGTCGAAACTATGCAACCCCCGCAGCCCTTTATTACAGTAAACACTGAAGATTTTCAAGAAAAAATTAACTAGAAACCATCAGTCTAGATACTCTTTAATTATTCTTTCCTGGAAAAACAAGATTAATGGCTCCAAACAGCAGCAAGAAGAATGAAGCACTGAAAGGTTTCAAGGGTTTTGTTTCCAAAGAGAGACACTGTAATATCATGTCCTAAAAAATATTGGGTATTTTTGAGCTAATCTCAGTTAAAGACTAAATAATTCCCATTAAATGTAGGCAGTATTCAGTATTGGGCATGAGGTTGATTGGAAGTTTAGGATACAGCACCTCCCTGCCTCTATTCACAGACCATTCTTTCACACTGACGTCATGTTTCCTTCATGTAGTTTGTCTCATTGAGCCTCTTTTCAGTACTATCATACCACTTACAAGATAACAGCTTTCAAATCTTTCTGAAGCCCATAAGGTCTTAAAACCCAGGGTTTCATAATAAAGGAAACACAAAATCCTTCAGAAACTCATCATGATATGCTGTGTCAGTTCCTCCCCAAGGCAGTGGTTCCTGCCCATTCCTTAAATAAGGTGGAAGAACAAATTCATGGCACCATGTGTATGCAAATCAGCATTCTGCATCCTGTGAGTGTTTCACACAGGCCAACTAAAGTCAGTGGCAATATTTTTTGCATTTATCTCACTGGGTGAAAAAGCCACAGTTCAGATGTCTATCAGGGAATATGATAACAATGTTCAGCCAAATCATTTAACAATGACATCCAGTCTGAACCAGAAGGATGACATGTCACATATGCACAGCAGAAAAAATTACTCTTCCCAAACTTTCAGTGTGAAATTTTGTGGCCAGAGTTGAGAATAATTGCATTTTACAATGCTGCATCTCTGAGTGTTTCTGATGTGAATTAAACAGTAGATTACATTAGCACTGCCAGATGTTTTGCTAGCCACTGCTCCTTCCCTTTAGAAAACTTTGTGTCATGACACTCTTGACTTGCTCATTCAAACAGCGATGAATACGTAGCCGTGCTACATATGTTGGGTCAGGAGTTAGAGTTTTCATCCAGAAGGACTACAGGTGTAAGTCAAGAAGAATATCTGGGTTTTAATATGAGAAGAACAGTGACTTCCCAGAGAGTATCCTGACAACAGCCCAGTCAAGTGTGTGGCAAGTTTGTTGCTGTTCAAGCTGACCAGTTTTGCTTCTGGATTTTCATTTGCTACTGCTTTTGTTTGTCTGAACTTGACCATTGCCTTAAATTTTAAGACATTGGATATAATGTCCGTGTACTTTTCTTTCTGTATGGTGCCTTACACATGGCAAGGGGAGTGTCTATGTGCTCCTAAGTTCAAATTATTACAGTATTATTATTCTTCAACACCAGTGAAGTACCAATAGGAGGGGAAACTTCCTCTCCATGCAGACCACATGGAGGATCTGTCCAGCATGAAAAGAATAGATGCCCAATACCCACTTGGCGTTGGCTTCCAATGCAGCACTTACTACAATGGCGCTACATGGATTTACCTCATCTAGCCTACTCCGTGAAGTGTAACAGAGCCTGCAAAGGAGACAGAAAGTTAAATCTGGAATGCATTTAGACAGCATTACAGAAAGGATCTCAGCATAGCTGAAATGTAATGAGCTCTCCAGAAAACCAGCCCAACAGCATTGATTAATTGCACTGAGCCTTTTTAAAACAATATCTTCAGAAAATCAGACCATCTCCAAAGGGAAAGAAAAAACAAGCAGTGAATTAAAGAGCCAAGACAGTAGTAAGCTAGCTTCTAAAACCTGTTGGGATTTGAAAGACATATACATTAACTCTGGTTATTTAAGCGATTATTTTAACTCTGGCTCCCCATGGGTCTGATCCAAAGCCGATGAAGTCATCATCTGGAAACAAAAGCCCGTGGCTCCACTCTGAACTGGTGTGCCTTTGTGTAGTGAGTTCTGCTGTATGTGTGCCCCATAGATGACATCTGTATAGTTTTCTTACTGATAATGATGTGAAAAATTACCAAGGCCTAAGCTTCAAGGAAGAAAAAAATGTTGCTAAGGCCATTCAACTGATAAAGCAAGGTGCAACAGGGTAAAACCTAAGTCAAAAAAAATTTAGACTGAATCTCAGGGAAAAAAATTGCATGTAAGACTTTTGAAATATCCTCCCCAGATCAGCTGAAAAAAAATTCCCTAGTTATTAAGGACCAGATTAGACAAGAAACTTGCCAACGTACTGCATATAATGATCCTTCTCAATGGTTTAAGTGCTCTGAAGGGATGCTATACATCAAACTTTGGTGAGGTTGGGATATATAATCCATCTCCCAGGTGGTCCCTCAAGAGAAACACATATCTTCTTCAAGGACTATTGTCACCTCTGATTTTGGAAGCTAGTTTCAAGAACTTGCCTGCCCTGGACACCAACATATAGCACAGAGATGACTCTCTGCTCTTGCTACCCAAGCTGCTGCCCCTTTGGTGCAGCTTAAAGTGATGAGCCCTGAGAAATCCTGCACTTCCTGTATTACAAATGGCCACACGTCATTAGCTCGTTAGCTTAGTCAGCATGATGTGACAATAAAGGCTCACAACCTTTTCTAGTAGTACATCACAAGTCAGCTTTGGCACCCATCAGCACACTTCCCTTTGCTGGTGTACTGGTTGAGGCTGGAGTAGTCAATTTTCTTCATAGTAGCTCATATGGTGTTATGGTTTAGATTTGCACTGAAAACACTGTTGAAGATGCACTGATGGTTTTGTTATTGATGAGCAGTGCTTACACAGAATCAAGGTCTTTTCTGCTTCTCAAACTTCCCTGACAACAAAGAGCCTGGGGGTGCACAAGGAACTGGGAGGTGACACAGCCAGGACATCTGACCCCAGCTGACCAAAGCGATATTCCACAACATATGGAACCATACTCAGCATATAAACCTGGGGGAAGAGTGAGGAAAGGAACAATGTGTAAAGGTATGGTGTTTGTCTTTCCAAGTAACCATTCCAGATGATGAAGCTCTGCTTTCCTGGAAATGGCTAAACATCTCTCCACTGGTGGGAAATGGTGAATGAAATCTTTTTTTGTTTTGCATTGGTTACTCGTATGCACAGCTTTTGCTTTACCTATTAAACTTCTTTATCTCAACCTATGAATTTCTCACTTTTACCCTTTTGATTCTCCCAATCCACAGAGGGAAGAGTGAGCAAGCAACTGTGTGAGGTTGAGTTGTCTATCAGCGCTAAAACCCAACAGCTCATCACTCTGACCTGACTCAAAAAGGGTGCAATTCCACCTGATGAGCAGAGTCTCCAACAGTGTATCTAATGAACACTTCAGAAAATGAAAGAATATGGAGAAATTTGTTTTTTGAGAGAAAACTAATTTTGAAATACAAAGCAGATTATAAGCTTCAAACACATATGACTAGCTTTGTGAGAACATGAAAGCTTGGTAATGACCATTAATGCCGTGGATAGAAACTACTGTGTCATACAGACACAGCAGATTACAAAAGATCCAATGCAACGTAGTAATGCAGCAGGAGACTTTTGAGGCCACTTCCATGCTTATTCGTGTATCATAGAGGCCATTTTCCCTGTAATGAACATTAGGCATGTAACTGCTGTGCTTATGTCAGCCTGGAAATGAGAAGGTTTGGGGGTGACCTAATTCAGCCTTCTACTACTTGAAAGGAACCTAAAAGAAACATGGACAGGGATTATTTATAAGTGCATGTAGAGACAGGAGACAGAGAAATGGCTTCAAACTGAAAGACAGTAGGTTTATATTAGATATTATGAATAAATGCCTTCCCTCCTAGAGTGGTGGAGCACTGTAACATATCACCCAGAGAAGTTATGGAAGTTTTCAAAACCAGGTTGGATGATGCTCTGATCAACCTAATCTACTGAAAGGTGTCCCTTGCCCATGGCAGGGGGGTAGGAATTAGATGAACTTTGTTGTCTCTTCCAACCCAAGTCATTCTTTGATTCTATGGTACTCTAGTTACACGAAAGAGACACCCTCAAAAGGAAAATCAAGCAGTAGGAATCACTGAAGGCTATTGTCACTCTTCCTTGATTTATAAGTTGATTTAAAGTGCTATCTGGGGCATTACAACAGACATTTCAAATTAGATGGTCAAAAACAGGCCATGAGGGCCCAGTAGACTACTGTAGACATCCAAGATGATGAATTTAAGGTAAAGAACTGTCCTCAGACCACTGTCAGGGTCTAGATATTTGTGTATCAAAGTGAAGAAGGACTCATAACAATTCTATTAGGAACCTGAATCCAAAACTGACCACTTATGGCAGACAAGTAGGAAACACAGCTACAGAATGGGCAACCGTTTTGGATGTAAGGATGTATCTGATGATGGAGAACAGATCCTCTGCTGCCTTCAGATCAAAGGAGACTAATTCAGTCTTCCACAACTTTTCTGTGAATTGATCGTGGTCAATGACGAGTTGAAAATGAGTCAGCAGTGCCGTGACAGCCAGGAGGGCCTACTGTGTCCTGCAGAGCATCAGGCAAAGCATCACCAACCAGGTGAGGGAGGTGACTATCCCACTCTTCTCTGCACTGGTGTGGCCTCACCTTGAATATTGTGTGCAGTTTGGGACAATGAAATATTAAAAAAAAAAAAAGACACTAAGCTATTAGAAAGCATCAAAAGGAGGGCCACAAAGATGGTGATGGGTCTGGAGCTGAAGCCTTATGAGGAGAAGCCTTATGATGTCACTTGGTTTATTCAGCTTGGAAAGGGGGAGACTGAGGGGAGACGTCACCGCAGCCTTCAAAACCTTCATGAGGTGAAGCAAAGGGGGAAGTACCAATCTCTTCATCCTCATGACCAGTGACAGAACTCAAGAAAATGGCATCAAGGTGAGTCAGGGTAGGCTTAAGATAGATATCAGGAAACAGTTTTTCACCCAGAGGGTAGTTAACACTGGAGCAGACTCCCCAGGGAAGTGGTCACAGCACCAACTTGAGTTCAAGAAGCTCAGTGCTCTCAGGCACATGGTGTAATTTTTAGGATGTCTGCACAGGACCAGGATTTGGACTCAGTGATCCTGATGCATCCCTTCCAACTCAGCATATTCCACAAGACTATGAAATTGTGTCAGTGATTACAGAAACAGAATCACAGAGTCATGGAATGTCTTGGGTTGGCAGGGACCTTAAAGATCACCTAATTCCACCTAGGACTAGGTGGAACTACTGTGTGTAGGGATGCCTTCCACTAGACCGGGTTACTCATAGCCCCACCCAGCCTGGCCTTAAAAACCTCCAAG
Organism: Serilophus lunatus; assembly: GCA_013399895.1. Taxonomy (NCBI): domain Eukaryota; kingdom Metazoa; phylum Chordata; class Aves; order Passeriformes; family Eurylaimidae; genus Serilophus; species Serilophus lunatus. The sequence goes on along the minus strand of VXBA01003096.1, from coordinate 1,301 downwards.
GATGAGGAATCCACATCCTCTCTGGGCAACCCGTTCCAGTGCCTCACCGTCCTCACAGTAAAGAATTTCTTCCTAAAATCTAATCTAAACCTACTCTCTTCCAATTTAAAGCCATTCTCCCTTGTCCTGTCCCTACATGTCCTTGTGAAAAGTCCCTTTCCAACTCTTGTAGCCCTCTTTAGGTACTGGAAGATACTATAAGCTCTCCCTGGAGTCTTCTCTTCTGTAGGCTGAACAACCCTAACTCTCTCAACCTCTTTTCATAGCAGAGGTGTTCCAGCCCTGTGATCAACTTAGTAGCCCTCCGCTGGACTCGTATGAACAGGTCCATATATTCATTGTTTTGGGGGTCCCAGAGCTGGACACAGTACTCCAGATGGGATATCACAAGAGCAGAGTAGAGGGGGAGAATCACTTCCTTTGACCATGATTGTTGGCCGCAAAGCTTTTGATGCATCCCAGGATGCAGCTGGCTTTCTGGGCTGCAAGCACGCATTGCCACTTCCTCCCATTCCCAGTTTGCAGCTCACACAGATCCCTACTTGCTCTGACTTTAGTAGGTTTGTTAAAATATTCCAACATTGCATTAGCAGACTGTACTCTAAACAACCAGCTTATTCTGCTTTTCCTCCTGAGAATCATTTTGTGGGTATATGAGGATCTTGCAACTAGACAATTTATCATTAAAATGTGGTATCCCATGGCTTTGCCAGCAATAAGCACAATTATGATACATAACTGTTGAAAAGACTCAGAGTTCCATCTCACTACATTGGGTAGGAATTAATTCAAAGACTGTAGGCAATCAACATGTGGTATTTTTCTAATAAATATTCAAAATTACAACCATAAGGCCCAGCCAATGCCAGAAAATTAAATGTCCATACAAATTTTGTATGGTAAGCACTCTCCACACTTAACAGATCCCTAGAGGTTCCTGTTGTCATTACTTCATGTTTTAGTTATTTTGAGTTTTTCCACTTCTACACACTTCTTCACTAAAGTCATGTGAATTCGTCTATCTACGCACAACATAAAAGAATGTCTAAGGTGTAGGTGCACTGCATGCTATAATATGGGAGCAGCATTGCAAGTTTGGTCCTATTAGACCGCAGGTATTTTCCAAATGAGTCCTCCTAGTTGTATAGGGCTTTGCATTAATAATTTTCCACTCTGTTTTTTTCCAGTGACACCTGACAAATGAATTCTCCTGGCTTTGAAATGGAACTTATTGACTGTCTTAATTTTTCACCATCTGTGGCAGCAACATTGGAACATTGGAACTCGAGGTTAAGGATGAC